>CM076412.1:6315924-6454619 GCA_038363315.1 Mugilogobius chulae | reverse complement strand
GGCTGGAAAGTTTTTTGGTTGTTGTTTTCTTTGGAGTGTTTGCTTCTCTTTTAACTGCACTGTAACTCTCAGAACCTGACAAAGGCTGACCAGGAGGTGAGTAGAGTAACAGTGCATCAAATAAAAGATTCAAACATTAGATTAAGTCAGATTCTAGCTCACAGTTGATATTGCCCTGCCCTACCCTCTCCTCTGCTTACCTGCTGCACGCTTCAGTATCCTCAGACGGGACAGAGTGAGTGCAGTCTGTGGCCTTGTTGACTTAAAACGAATGTTCATGTTTTATTCAGAGGCAGAGCACATGTCCCGAGGAGAGTTCAGTCTGTCTGAGAGAGGTCTGTGTAAAATCAATCAGGACTAAGAGGCACATTATGGGGAGCTTAAGCCTCAGAACGAATCTTGTAAAGTCACTGGACAACATTCAGACATTTAGTTCAAGGTGATTTACACCAGGGATGGGACGACGAAACGAGCCTAATTATCTTCATCAGTATTTGTCCTATCAATGCAAAATAAAAACTGAGACAGAGTTTAGACTGTTTTCTGTCTGATTATGTCTCTACAAGTCTATACTGTATGTGGAGGAGACTTTTTACTACAGCTGCTCAACGATACGCACCTGGACCCTTTATGAACATTCCCAGACCGCCTGACCCTTCTTTACGTGTGCGCACAGTGGCATGACTATTTGATCTCGTCCCATCTCTATTTTACACAATAGAACTGTAATCACTTGCAATCAGCTTTCCCACAGATGTCCATGTGTCTGTTCAGACTGTTCACTAATGTCCAGTAAGTGCACTGCTTTGTTGTTAAAAAGTCATTGCGGTGAAAAGTATGAGGCGATGACTGCATTATGAGCGAACTATGTAAATGTCATATTTCTGTGTTTGTGATCTCCTTTGAGCCCGGCTCAGGTGAGACTGTGCTCTCTCGTGGATGTTGATCGTTTGTGAAGGATAAGGACTGTGGAGTGTTCTGGAGACTCAGACCCAGACAACAGAGCGTTGGCTGCTGAGTAGAGCTTCATTAATCTGGATACAGTAGTGTTAGTTTGTAACTGTTGTAAATCAGCCCCAGTGGTCAGTCCACTGACTGAAAGCACTAGGTCTATTAGAGCTCCATGCAAATATCGACGACTCCCATTCAGGAGCATCTGCTGCTCAAATGTTTTTGCAATTCTTACCCATTTTCAGGTAAGTTTTAAATTACTTATAAAATCCCAGATTTTTTCCCACCGAAGTTATGACACACACATCGCTTTCTTTGGTGGATTTACTCATGAATCTGTCAATGAACACCAGTGAGCAGAGCCACTGTTCCCACGGCTTCTGTGAGGCTCAGACACCCTCTCCAATGTCTGAATACCCAGGCTTCTCCAAATCATTGGTTCTCAACCTGGGGGTTGCGAACCCTATGGTGATCGTGAAATGATTTCAGGAGGTCCCCAGATCATGTGAAAAATTGTACAATAAGATCTTAAAGAAGGTTTTGCAGCTTCAAAAGGAATGAAAGGAATGTTTATTAAGGACAATGTAATTTTTACATTAAGCACAATGGCAGAGATGCTTGTACCAGATTTTAGCTTTACAGCTAATTTACATCTGTAGTCCTGGGAGGGAGGCACATTGGACATGTTTTTAGTTGTAGGAGGAAACCGGAGCACCCGGAGGAAGTCTACGCAGACACGGGGAGAACATGCAAACTCCACATAGAAAGGCCTCGGGCGGTCCGGGAGTCGAACCCAGGACCTTCTTGCTAACCGCTGCGCCACCTTGTCGCCCAAATACAGTGATAGATGTCTATTCCTATTTGCTGGCCTACAAGATGTATTTATCTAAGTTTATGTCTTCAAATAAAAATCAAAAATGAGACTAAATACTACTTAGTCACTTGGCAGGCAGTCTACATTTTGTGTTGAGGGTCGCGAATGGCTACGGTTGTTGTTTATGAAGTCGGGACTGAAAAAGATTGAGAATCACAGGAGTTTTCATTATCTTTATAACTAACATTTCTAATTCGACAAACGTACGTCACATTCCAGTCCTGCGATCTTGATTGGATTTGGAGGGTCTGTGTTTTTGCGTGGCCGTCCTCCTGTCGGGTTTGAGCTCTTGCTGTTGGATCTATGAATACACAAAAAAAGTCTCCCACGTATCTGTCTCCGCTCCAAACCTTTTCCTCTTCACTATACAAACCTACTGCGTGTTCGTGAGTCATTGATAAATATTCCATAGCCACTCTGCCACGTTATGCACAGAACAAACTCTATTTATATCTGGGTTCACACACACAGGAGGTGTTTGTGCGATGAGGTTGGTTAGAATGTGCTCTGGGCAGTGCAGTGATCAGCACAGTTTTCATATGATCACACTTGAGATGATCGTTAAAGAAGAAGGATGTTGTACTAGAGAGAGAGAGCTGGTGTGGTGTTCGTGTTTGCTTGGCTCAGGGCACAAAGCAACTCGTTCTGTCTAAACCAGTGCTGGAGCGTGCCTGTTTAGGCTCTTTTGCCGCAATTTACTATCGCATGGACACACAGGTAAGATCAACTCGCCTGCACGACACGAGCCGACAGAGACCAGTCTGATTCCTGCTGAGTTTTTTAAATCGTCCATACAATCTCGTTCCATATCATACTCCCAAGAAATGCCCACAGTAATCTATATAACTTGGTCCTCTCTTCCCTCGTTACTAACAGAACTTCTCCCACAACATACATTTACATCTGGATCTTTGAAGTCGTACTCATCCAATTAATCATCGTCAGCCCTTATAAATATGCAGCTTTCTAATATAGCAACAGCTTTAAATGCTTCTCCGCAATAAACATCCACCGAGCGTGGCCTACTCACCTCGATCCACGAAATGCTACTCTTAAAGTTCTATAATCTACCATCTTACTTACCTATCAAATCTAGGTATCAGATTCCTACTCATCTCTTAACTCACATAACACCTGTCCATTTCTATATACACACACTACCCTCTATACCTCATATTCCTTCAGCAACCACCACGGGTCTTCTCTCACTGCTATCGTCCATCCAGACTCTATATCATGCTCTTCTCATATTCTTCTATACTCGACTCCATACGGATATCTGCCTTGAACAGGAGCTACCACGCTATCCGTCATTATCTATTACTGAAATAAGTTAACAAGTCCAACAAATCATAAGTTCCTGGCAATCAGATGACGAAGAATTTAGCGTTTTGCAGCCAGTGACACAGACATGCTTGGCCCGGGACAAGAAGACCTCACATGGCCCCCCTCCCCGCCGCCAAACACACACACCGCGCGCGCCGAGATTCTGCTTATTATTAATTTTTTTAGATGTATACTGTATATATATATATATATTTATTCTAATATTATTATATTTTATAGATATCAATAGTTATTATTAACATAATTGGCTATTTTACATTGTATGCCTATTTTTGCATGACCTTATAATTCATAATTATAATTAATTTGATTTTATATTTCTAATGTTTTTTTCATAGTTGATATATATATATTGTTCTTTATTAGTATCATCCATGTTATGTATATAGTTCTTAGTTTGTGAATTTAGTTTAGTTCACTTGCAATGGCAATGAAACCTCTTCTGATTCTGAAGTCAGTCCGCTTTGCTCAGAGTGACATGTCAAACTGCAGGTTGTGAGACTGCTGCCTCCAGCCCTGCCTCTGCTGTCTTTAGCGCTGCCTCTGGCTGTGAACGGCTGCAAACAGACGCCTCAAACAACAGGTCTGATTATACAGTCTATGGTCAGACTAAAACCTTAGTCCAGACTCTTCAAGGACCTTTGCGTGTTTGTGTTTTTTATGGAATTCAGAATCTTTTGGGTCCGCGTGCGCGTTTCGCCGCCGTAGTTTTCGCTATGGAATATACAAACGTATAGTTTGGTCAGCTGTTTTGCTCATAACTTTGTAAATACACAACGGATTTTGATAAAATAAAAATTGGCTAAAAGCTTAGGCTGCGTAGAACATCTTTATGGATCCCAAACTGTTTTATTCCGCGCTATTTGCTGTAACAATGCGACTGGTTAATTCATGCACAGATGGTTAATTCCTAACCTGCACACTCGTTTTTATCAGTGGTGTCTGTCATTACCTATGGCCAAGCCCGTCGACAGGGGGGGACAACCGGGTTTTTTGTCCCGGGCCTCAGGACTAGGAGGGCCCATCAACGTCTCCTCCTTTTTATTGTTTTATTTTTCAAGATTTTTTTAAATTATTATTATTTATTATTTATTTTTTACTTATTTATACTTAAAATTTACTCAAAACCCGAAAAATAATATGTTGCAACTGTAAAATCGAGCATTTTTTCTTAACTGTCCCCCTCCTGTTTTCAAAATGGTTTGATCCTACTAGCACGCATCGTACGCTCAAGGCCGTGGGAAGTGGAGGTGCGCTGGGTGCTGCTGACGCACCCTCTGTTACAGACCATGTGAAATTATTTCTAAACTGGTCAGCTTATTTTTCGTTTAAATTGTCACTTTTCTGTGGACAGCAGTGATGTAAAATGCTTTATTAAGCTTCTCTTAAGATAGACGCTACTTCACTCCGCTCTCTCTCTCTTTCTCTCTCTCTCTCCCTGTCTGTCTCTCTCACACACGCTCTCGCTCCTGTCTAATAAGCTGTTGTTCATGAGCCATGTCCGAAGACACAGGGAGTGCATTAAACAATAGCATAATTATTGGCCATAGGTAATGACAGACACCACTGATAAAAACGAGTGTGCAGGTTAGGAATTAACCATCTGTGCATGAATTAACCAGTCGCATTGTTACAGCAAATAGCGCGGAATAAAACAGTTTGGGATCCATAAAGATGTTCTACGCAGCCTAAGCTTTTAGCCAATTTTTATTTTATCAAAATCCGTTGTGTATTTGCAAAGTTATGAGCAAAACAGCTGACCAAACTATACGTTTGTATATTCCATAGCGAAAACTACGGCGGCGAAACGCGCACCGCGGACCCAAAAAGATTCTGAATTCCATAAAAACAACACAACACGCAAAGGTCCTTGAAGAGTCTGGACTAAGGTTTTAGTCTGACCATAGACTGTATAATCAGACCTGTTGTTTGAGGCGTCTGTTTGCAGCCGTTCACAGCCAGAGGCAGCGCTAAAGACAGCAGAGGCAGGGCTGGAGGCAGCAGTCTCACAACCTGCAGTTTGACATGTCACTCTGAGCAAAGGGACTGACTTCAGAATCAGAAGAGGTTTCATTGCCATTGCAAGTGAACTAAACTAAATTCACAAACTAAGAACTATATACATAACACTGATGATACTAATAAAGAACAATATATATATATCAACTATGAAAAAACATTAGAAATATAAAATCAAATTAATTATAATTATGAATTATAAGGTCATGCAAAAAATAGGCATACAATGTAAAATAGCCAATTATGTTAATAATAACTATTGATATCTATAAAATATAATAATATTAGAATAAAATATATATATATATACAGTATACATCTAAAAAAATTAATAATAAGCAGAATCTCGGCGCGCGCGCGTGTGTGTGTTTGGCGGCGGGGAGGGGGGCCCATGTGAGGTCTTCTTGTCCCGGGCCCCAGCATGTCTGTCAACTGGCCTGCCTATGGCCAATAATTATGCTATTGTTTAATGCACTCCCTGTGTCTTCGGACATGGCTCATGAACAACAGCTTATTAGACAGGAGCGAGAGCGTGTGTGAGAGAGACAGACAGGGAGAGAGAGAGAGAAAGAGAGAGAGAGCGGAGTGAAGTAGCGTCTATCTTAAGAGAAGCTTAATAAAGCATTTTACATCACTGCTGTCCACAGAAAAGTGACAATTTAAACGAAAAAATAAGCTGACCAGTTTAGAAATAATTTCACATGGTCTGTAACAGAGGGTGCGTCAGCAGCACCCAGCGCACCTCCACTTCCCACGGCCTTGAGCGTACGGTGCGTGCTAGTAGGATCAAACCATTTTGAAAACAGGAGGGGGACAGTTAAGAAAAAATGCTCGATTTTACAGTTGCAACATATTATTTTTCGGGTTTTGAGTAAATTTTAAGTATAAAATAAGTAAAAAATAAATAATAAATAATAATAATTTAAAAAAAATCTTGAAAAATAAAACAATAAAAAAGGAGGAGACGTTGATGGGCCCTCCTAGTCCTGAGGCCCGGGACAAAAAACCCGGTTGTCCCCCCTGTCGACGGGCTTGGGCGTTTGTGAAGCGAGAGGAGAGAGAGCAGCGGAGAAATGAGGAAATGCGAAAGTCACGGCGTATTCTTTAATATCAATGCGATGCGCGCGTAACCTGTTTAGAAAGATGAGCGATTATTAAACGCTCAATAAATAATGAATGACTGGACTTTGTGCACATTTGGCTGTGGATCTTTACGCATCACTTTGACTAAAGACTGGTCCATCTATCAAATGTTTGTGATGACTGCACATTTGTGCTGTTATGTTCACGCATACATTTACATGAACTTTGCAGCGTAACTTCTGTCTCGTTTATTGGTCACTTCAGCGCAGACTTCACTTAGATTTTAATACCCGTATATTTCCCTTCATGATTGACGTTTGCTCTCGCTTGAAGACCGCAGCTAGGGCGTTCTGATTGGTCAGTTTGCGTTAACCCCGCCTCTGCTCTGTGAACGAAACACAAAAGTGACAGAAAAGCAGAAAGAAAAACATGAAAGAATGTTCTTCACAAACTCTAACATGTGAGTTGTTCATGAAAGTAGTAGAGCTGCAGTCCACCAAAGAAGCGTCTCATTGACTGAAGGGCTTGGCAACATCATTTATTAACAGCAATAGTAAACAATCTGTAAAAAGACATATAAACCGTAATACTTTAATCCCATAACAGCTAACTCACTCCATTTTGCTGCTACGACAAAGTTTGGTCGACCAAGACTTCAACAACAACTGATCAACCGACTAAACCACGCAGTCCAAGTTAACAGCCTTCCGTTTGAGTCCCACCTGTGTGTCTGTAGTGTCACATGACCTTTGACCTTTGCTGCAGACGATCTGGAGCAGCGACCGGAGGCTGACAGCTGTGAGAGGCCTTTAGCTGAGTGTTTAGTTCTCTTTCTGATGAGGAACCCTGCTGTGAGAACTCTCAGTTAATGAGCCCACATGTGGTTCTCTGTCTGCAGACACGTCCACACACAAACACTGGGGAGGTTTGGAAATCTGTTTCATCAAGCCGACACCGAGCCTGGGTTTTAATTGCAACATTAAAAGAGAAAATTTGTGATAACGATGCAATTGTCAATGTAAGTTCTAACTAGGGATGGGACATTCTTGAAAACAGTGCTGTGAAAACTCGTGCTAATCATACGCAATTTACATGTTGCGTTATGTCGTGGTAAATGTACGCTTTCTTGTGAGATCGGCTGGTACAGGACACGAGTGTGCGCTCGCTTTGGCACAGCTGCTTACGCTTAGGCACAATGTACCCACATGGATCTCCTAAGACACAATTCTTTATGTAGGCCTACTAGTCTAAATTATAATGTATATAGGCACACGCAGGAGTAAAAGTATATCAGTGAATTTACTGCCGTTTCTCCTGCTCCCCTCTGTCTCCACCTTCCCTCTCCATTTTTACTTCTCTCAGCTCACACAGACAAACCGTGGACAGGAAAACGATGACAACTGTACAGTGATGCTCTCTGAGTGTTAAGCAACAAAATGATCCATGGTTTGTAACGATCTGATTTAAATTGACTGAGAAATGAGTAGAAAACGAAACTAAATTTCAAAGCGTTAGACTTCAGTGACGCGCGCGGCGTAACGCGAAAGTACACAACGCGCTCTCTTTTTATTATATTCTCCACAAACTGGATTATTTCAGCCTGGCCCAGCACAGCTTTAAATAGGTTCTGTTTAGTGCTATGGCGCGAGCAATCTGAAAGCCTGACGCGCCCAGACTCATGGGGCGTCAGGCTGAACTCGGCCTTCTTCAAAACAGGTCAACTTTTGTTTATTTATTTTTGTGGTTCTTAGGTTGAAAATCTTAGCAATTTTTTGTATTCCTTTGAGACTAATTTTTTACTTTATTATTGTAAAGTGTGGGTTTAGATTTGTCCCTTTTATTTCGTTATTTATTTATTTATTTATTTTTTTCAAAGACAGTTAACTCTGTGCGCCAGAGTGTTTTTACCATCATATAATAGCCTAAATGACCATAGATGTGAGATTGACTTATCATAATGGAAAAGCAGGATGTGTGTAAAAAAAAAAAAATTAAAAGAGAGAGAGAGAGAGAGAGAGACGGCTACTCCGACTAAGAAAAGAAAACAATGTCGGAATACAGGGGTGCTTTGAAATTTCTGTTAATGCCGCTATTCCGACCATAGGATGCAATGTCTAAATAGCGATCTGTCGGAAAAGCAAGGTGTCTGAATACCGGGCTGTCGGAATAGCAACATGTAACCCATTTGCCACTAAAACTTTGATCCCTCGCATGATATTACAACAAAGTTTAGACATTTACTTTGTTTGGTGAGTGGAAACATTCTTCTGCATAATCTTCTGACTGTGAATGGATCACGTGGATTTATGAATCTCATGACAGACTTTAGAGAGAAAGGCTCACACGGCACTGTGTTTTCATTTGAATGCTAATTGTTTCTTTGTTTCTTCTGCTCACATTTGGCACTTCGGTTACATGGTGATTTTGCTGTTTGGGGAGAGAAGTTTGCGTCATTGTCGAGCGTGCATGTGGTGCTTATTGACGCGGAGATATAAAGGCCAGTTCTTGCGCCTTGACGGTTTTGCTTTGATTGTGTGCAGCATGCTATCGGTGCATTTCCACGTTTGCGTCTCTCCGCTTGTGTTTGTGTGCAGCGGTCCGGGGCACACAGGCGGAGAGAACGGCACGACAGCGGGCCGCATGTACCACACCCTTTAAAGTATGATGCCCCAAACAGACCGGACGCGTGAGCGAGAGGTGCGCACCCTTGGTGAGCGAGGTGCTTGGTGGAAAGAGTAGTGAAAACACACCGAGAGTGAAGGGAGAGAAGCAACACAGAGGCTACTGCCTCCCTATGAGGAAATCAAGCTTGCAGCTCCCTCCTCCACGCCAGAGACTACCAGTGGGATTGATTGCGTGATTTGTTAAAGGAAAAAAGAAATTTAATATGACCTGTAGAACTGTTGAAGTCTTTAAAATGCATCAATACTTACATATTTTTTATGCATTTGGACTGAAATCCACTTCACTGCACAAGTTTTGAGCGACAAAGATACACTTGGAGCGTATTTTGTGTTGACGAGTGGCTGTGGCTGCGCCTCGGGACACGCGGCTGCTCGGCGCTTTAGTAAGCTGTGTGCAAGATCTGACCCACAGAAGTAAGTTTATTCTAAAATCTTCGTTTAAAAAAACACGCAATCATTTGTAGAAAAAAAAAGTAATGTATTTATTTATTTTTGCGAGTAAAAGCACCGATAAGAGAACCATTAAAAGACTGGATCGATAAGCAGTATTGATAAGAGTAGTAGTAGTATTGATAAAACGGTACCCATCCAATATGTTCAAAATGGTGCATCTTGTTTTTTTTAACAAACACACAGAGACGTCAGCACATTACCTCAGTTCTTTTTTTTATTATCATCATTGGCTTCCAGTTTCTTATAGAATTGATATATATATATATATATATATATATATATATATATATATATATATATATTATATATATATATATATATATATATATATAATATGTATTGTTTTATTTTGATTTCCTTTGCTAAAATTAATAATCTTGGAAAGTCCTCAGAGACGACTGTTGTTGTGATTTTGGGCTATACAAAAATAAATTGATGATTTGATTTGATATAGATATAGATAGATTTATTTATTTATATATATATATATATATATATATATATATATATATATATATATTTTTTTTTTTTTAAGGCCCTTCATATTCATAGTATTTAACACAATATACTTTTTATGTTGCCCGCCCAGCTCTAGCAGCAGGTTTATTTTGCTACTTATATTAACTTATATTAAAAGATTGTTCTGTCAGCGTTTACAGTGCTTTGAGTTTTGTTCTATAATGATGCTAAATCAGTGGGAGTTTTCCTCCTTTTAAACACAACCCGTTTGTGTTTGCTCAGGTCCAAAGCCCACAGCAGCAGCAGCAGGAGGATGTGAAACATTTAGGAGCTTATGTAAGTGTGTCCGCTCGCCTCACATCCGTCTGACTCTGAGTGGACTTCATCAGCTCTCCAGTGTTTAGTGTTCGGTTTAGAGCTGGACACTGAACTCCACTAAAGCACACTGTAAGATCATTTAGGATCAGCCGTAGCTTTGATCACAGACTCCTTTAGATTTTTTGTCGATGAACCTTCATTAGATTTAACTTGACTATGGCTTGATCCTGATCCTGTGACTCAGAGCCGGATCTAACTTTTTAGTAGGGGCGTTGAAAAAAATCGATTCTTAAAAGGATCGTGATTCTACCTCTAACGATTCTCGATCAATTCCAAATTCTCCAAATTTATTTTTAATTTATGCCAATAGAATAGTCACAAACAACAGTGATCAATCATAAAAAATATATACATATTTATTTTTTTACTTCATAATAGCAGTTTTAATTTAGCTTTTCAGATGATATTGTAATGCAGATACATTTTGAATTGTTGCTCACTGAGGCCCCCTGCTGGCGGAGGCCCTAGGCTGCAGCCTGTGCAGCCTAATGCCATAAGCCGGCCCTGCACAGAGCAGGAGACTTACGTGAGGCAGAAGGGAGAAAGTGGATCGACATTCAGAGTATTTTAGCGCTACTTTACATCCATGTGCTCCATGATTTGTTGTTAGCGGTGGAGAGCAGCTAACACGCTAACTACAGCCACAACTTGTCTGCATTAAAGGGCCAGTGACCCATTTATTACATTTACTACAAAATGAATTCTAAAGCATTGAAAAATGTTATTTTTGACAAAAACATAAGAGTAATAATTGCAAGATAGTGATAAATTAGCCCCACCAACATTTTAATTAAGAAAAAAAACAAATAAAAGCCTAAGAACAAAATTAAAAATGACTTTTAAAATAAATTGAGAATCGTTTAGAATGGAATCGTGACCCCAAGAATCGGAATCGAATCGAATCGCCTGACACTCAAAGATTCACACTCCTACCTTTTAGGCACCCAAAGTGAAAATCAGCCTCATGGAAATCAACAACCTATTCTACGAACCTTAATCAGTCAAAGCAGCTTTTAAATGGACTTTTTTCATTATATATTTTTGCACAAAGTGACAAAAGTAATTGTGGGCTAAGCAAGATTTCTTACAATAAAGAGATAATGTAAGATCCTGCTTTTGAATAAAAACAGATGCATTTTCCCGTTGTGTTTGTGTGTGGGCCTCCACCTCTGTTCCCTCTTCACCCTGACTCTGTATCAGCTGATAAACTGCATCATCGCGCTGGACTTTATGGACAGAAATGTGAAAATCTGAAACTCCTTCAGGACAAACAGCCTCATGTTTGATGAGACTCAGGCCTTGTCCACACATAGTATCCACGTATCTGATAAAACGTACATTTTTTTTCTACAATTCGCCCTGTCATCCACACTAAAACGTAGGATTCCCTCATATAAAACGGAGCTTTGTTAAAACTCCGACCAAAGTGAAGATTTGGCCAAAACTCCAGCTTTGTGTTTGAGTGTGGATGTGAATAACCGGCGTTTTACGTTTTTATACGTCACTAACTGCAACATTTGCATAGACATCATACACGTGGCCTTGTTTAGAGCCGTGATCAGGAGCACATTTATGCGGGTTTGTGTGGATGTGATTTTCTTTAAAACAATTATGTGTGGACACAAGAGTTTTTATAAAACGGAGGACAGCAGATATGCGTTTGTAAAAATACCCGCCTACGTGTGTACATGGTCTGATTTCAACAGAAATGTGCAGAACTCCGCTTTATTTCACTGCAATCATTTTTTTGATAAAATCTGCAGACGTATTAGTTCAACAGCTGCTTGTGCGTAGTTCATCCAATACTTGTTCTACTGATGCAAAATAAAAATCAGATGCAGGTTTGTGCTTTTTCAGTCTGAACAGCTCAGAGGAAGTGTCTGTGTCACAAGGACAGAAGAGGAGGACTGGTCAAACAGGGTTTATGTTCAGAACAAACCAGAAGGTGAAGTCAACAGAATGATGACTGATGAACTGACATCAATTTAAAAAAAACTACCAACGGTTAGAAGGGTCCTCCACGTACAGGGTCCTACATAACTTGTGCACAGTCTGCGTATCTGGCTCTGCCGTGACTTGAGACTCAAGCCGGCTGCAGACTACAGGAGTTTGGGCCTGATTTTAAGCCTGATGTGCCTCTCTACGAGTTCAGGAGGCGTGGCCAGAGTAATGATTTTCGTCGTTTCTCTCCTTATGTCTGTGCGTCACTGCGACTATTTGTCTGGAGCATCATCGTGAGGTTCACATGCTGCACATGTACTTAAAATAAAGAAGAAACATTACCTCATCATCTGTAAATGTGCTCGTAGTCAAGGTGCAGGATTCTTTTTTGCGATCATTACACACTTCATCTCCAACACACCTGCTCCTCACACCGACATTAGCTACTAGATAGAACATGGCCAACACAGAGTTTGTTTAAACTTTTTCATTTCACACCCACAATGCATCAGTGTAACAGCTCCTTACCTCTAATGAGCCTCCGCTCACCTGTGACGTTTATAAACCTGCTTTACTTGTGTTTCATTGTTCACTCTGCGCTCGATCACGTGACACACGCGCTGTTCTCCGCTCACTCCGCTCCCCAAGTTTGTCTCGTCTCTGTTCTTCCTGCGACGATGATGCGACTGTGAGACAAATATAATTGTAATTGTCCTGTGGCCTTTTCTTTGGCACGTCAAATAATAGCAAAAGATCCTAAACTCCTGTAGTGTGCAGCCGGCTTTACTTTGACTTGCACATACATGTCTTACTCCCACCTCTGGTTTCCACTGTACAAAGTGACCCACACCAGCCTGTCTGATGGGCTCCTGGGTCGACAGGGAGAAAAAGTATGTTTCAGGTGCAATTTATATTTTATTTCTTTAAAGAGGAACTATTGTGTAAAATCTACTTTTCTGAGTTTTAATCATGTTACATCAGTGTTCTCTCATCATTAGTTTACCCAAAGTTGTATTTGGATGCTTCATGCATGCTTGAGTAATCTTGAATTGTCCTGCAGCTGAGCTATAGAGGTTCACCTACCACCAATCCCTGCCCACTTGTCTGTACTTACTTGCGTTAAATAAAAAAAAAAAAAATTTGGATTGAGAGTAAAACATGTAAGATTTAAATATTTATAAAATAAGCCATCACATGAATAAAGCTTTTTATGAGATTATGGATTGTTATGAAAGGTTTGTGTCACGACGGTAGATGAAAACGCTGCTTTTCAAAGATTAAAATTGCATATGAGTGTGTGTAGTGTGTATTTATGAGCGTGTGTGTGTTCAGCATGAATAAAACACTAATAAGAGGGAAGCTCCGGTGAGTCCAAATGTCAGGCTCTGTGGGACGCTTCATTAGACCAACACACAGAGACTGTTCATGAGCTGGTTCTAGGTCAAACCAGGTTCACTTTTAATAGTCACCAAAATCCTTGTGCTATATTGACGATAACATCCAGTCGCTGTTTCGATGAAATTGCCAGGTTTTCTGTGATTGCCTGAGAAAGACTGCTCTTGAAAGTGAACCGACTCCAGACCTTCACGTCTTTGTAAAGTGTCTGTCAAAGTGTGTTTACTATGAAAATACAGAGCTACAAAATCCAATAAACAGCTCATTTAAACAATAAAAAAGCTAAAAATAAACATATTTATTGTGATTGTACCAGTCCTTACATGAAAAAAGGTTGGGTGTAGAGACTGGCTGCTCAGGCAATCTAAATGGACGTGGAATGGATTGATCTCATTAAGAGTGTTCCAAAGTTTATCTTTAACTTTCTTTTTCAATTGAAGTTTTTGCCCCATTGAAAGTTACACAGTGTCACTTTAAAAATGTTGCTTTTGCATGGATTCAGCTTCATTTGTAGTTTTTTTGAGCACTGTTTGGGTTCAAGATTCAAGGTTTCTTGAGTACGTAGTACCCAAAGGTAAATGGGTTTGCAGAGAGGGAGGGGTTCATCTGTTCTTAAAACATTAAAATCAAGACAAAACAGTACAAGTAAAACATTACATGACATCCCTAAGTCTACAGCCGTCCAAGGGTGAGATTTTCTAAACCCCGTTCTTGTTCAGAGATCTAATCGCTGCAGGTACAAAACTGTCTCTGTATCGTTTAGTTTTCATGCGAGGGTGATGAAGCAGAAACTCCTCCTACAGTGCACGTGTGGGGTTCATAGATATGGCCCTGGCCTTACGCAGGAGCTGAGTAGAAAACAGCTCCGACATGTTGAACTGAGGCCACACTTGTAAAGGACGACATAGGTTCAATAAAAGCTTTGTAGAAGAGTCTCAGCATGGTGCAGTCAATATTAGATCGTGCCAACTTCCTCAGGCAGGACAATCTCTGGTGACCTTTTTTGATATTGACAACTGCGATTAGCTAATTGCAAAATCCTCGACATTCCTCCTTTTCTTACGCATTAGCCTCCTTTTTTTATTTTTATTGGACACAGCGCGCTACGAAAGCGAACACAGAGCAGCACAACAGCGACAGGCTTTTGAACTGCACAACACGACTGAGAAACAACACTGCTTTTATGACAGTTCTAGTACGTATGCAATAAAACCACTCATAAATAGAGTTAAGTTTTGCAGATGATGCTAGCTTTAGCCGCTTACCTTGTAAAAGCAAAACATCGATAGTTTCCCAGGTAAATCCAGTCTGTTTTCTTCACAAACATAAAATCCGAGTGAATAAAAGCTGCATGACTGATATTAGTCCATAAACACCGCTGTGTTACGCAGGTTTGCTCATTCCTGATGAGAAAAACATTGTTTTGGAAGTTTTAGCTATCTTTTTTTTTTTTTTACAGTCTGACACGCCAGAGCTATGCAGGGAAGTTGGCGCCATCTGCTGGTGTAGATGTATTCTTCTGTCACAGGTTACAGGTTAAACAATTACTCTAGTTACTTTAGTGTTTATGCAGGCCAACTGAATTATCAAGCACAATCCAATCAATCTTGGTTGTAGCTTCAGAAGTATTAATGCCTAAAATGTACGCTTAGTTAAATATTTCAAATCAGTAGGGCAGTTTATTTTTAATATTTTCCATGGTTAACATTCTACAATTGTTGCAAAATGGTATGCTCAACAGAAAAAATATAATATAAATATATAATATAAACATATTTATACACATCGATTACGAATCGAAATCGCAATATTTGTCAATATCTTGCAGCCCTAGTGGGATGTTTAGTGAAATACTTTGACCTGATTGGGTGAGCGGTCGACCTTTTTTATGCTTAACCAATCACAGCAACAACTTGTAATGGTGTATCCATGTCCTGATTCCTGGGTTGCATAAATCTTTGGATCAAAATATGCTTCTTTACTTCAGAACATTTGCAAGGTTGTCTTTAGACGACTAAACACAGTTGGTACAAAGTCTTTCCTACAGTAGTCCCTGGTGTAGTTTTACTTCAGTCGCACAAAACAGTTTTAATATGTTTTTTTTTTTTTTTGAAGGTTGAAGCCTTTCTTTTACATTCTGTACTCCTCTTTCCTGCCACATACAGTCAGCCGAGCGTGTGTGATTAAGGTTCGGTTAATCCCTCGTGCAGCAGTGGGAGCTCATCTGAAACCTAATCTCAAATCTGTCTTTTTAATTAGTTTTTATTAGGCGCCATGACTGAGCGATTCACCGACGATTCAGGCCAAAAGCAAAGCCAGCCTTTTCCTCGTCTTTCACAGAGCGCAGACCGAACGAACGAACGCAGGGTCGGCTTTCAAAGGTTGGACACATAAACTCGAGTTTCTTATGTCGTTTTGTTTCTGAAGGAAAACATGATGGTGTTTAGTCCGCCCCGTAAACATCATTTGGTCTGATGTTTACAGGGGCAGCCCTGGACACTAATCAGCCCCAGCCCAATCCATAATTTATGACACAAAATTTGAAATGTTACAGATCTGTTTTTTCAACCTAAAAACAGCATAAAGCAATGCTGACTCAATTATTTCTTGTGTAGAATAACTAGTATAATAAAAGTAGCATTGCACCTGCACAAAATTTGGGCATAAATCCTGACTCTGGTCAAGGGGGTTTGGGTTAACCTGGCTCACACCAGATGGATCTGTGTTGAACTACGATTTGAGTGCTTCCACAGTATTCATCTGGAACTTGTCTCGCTGAAAGTGTTTGGGAAAAGTTGGGGCGATTACAGAAACACTTCGAGCTGATTGGGTGAGCGTAGAGCTGTGCAATATATCAAATTTTAGATAATATTGTGAATGTGGTTTTCAAGATATCCTAAAACTGAATATGGAGTATATTGTATGTAGTTAAAATTGCTACAAAGAATAGAAAATAGAGAAAATTATGCTAGTAACTTTCAACTTAGGATTTAAATGTAATGTGTCTGCACTTCTGTGATTTATTTGCAAACATTTCACATTGTTCACGTGACATCCCAGCATTTCTAGACCAATAATACTTCACACAGATGTTTGCAGCTCAAAGTCAGTTTTTATTGTAATACAAAAGTGATCGGGTAAAGTCACTGATGGAAATCACCAGATTGAAACAGTTTGAAATGATCTTTTAGATATTTCATGACAAAGTTCAGTGTTATGAATCAGAAATCTTGTTCACGTCTAGATTCATGACATCATTGCATTCTACACAACTTGAACGCAGCCTATTGACTTAATAACCGTTTGAATATCGTTATCAAGATACGCCCCAAAAATATTGAGATATTCATTTTTGTCAATATCGCCCAGCCCGTGAGCGGTCGACCTTATTTGTGCTTAACCAATCACAGCAACAACTCATAATGGTGTATCCAATGTCAGCGTGGGACCAACGACGGCGCCAGGGTGGGTCTTGGGGGGTCCCGCGACCCCCCAACCAAAGGCTCTGACCCCCCATTGCCCCCCCAAGCAAACGTATCTTCTCTGCCAATTACTGAGACTCGGTTTTATGACAGCCCCGGTGCAGCGCCTCGCGCTCCAGCACTGGTCCGACTCCTGACCGAGGCGTTTCATAAAATCTGTCTCGTGCACGCGAGGTCGGCTCGGCCCTGATCGAGTGCTGCATGTCCGCGTGTATTTGCCTGGTGTTGTGCTCCGGTTCAGCTCCGGTTCAGCTCCGGTTCAGCGTAAGCGCGCCGTGCCACATGCACACAAGCAGAAAGAACTGTCCCGCAACGGGACACGGCAGGTCAGAGAAGAGCCGACAGGACGCGTGAACAGGACACCTGAAAGATGTCAGCGAGGCCTATTTGGGACGTAATTTATAAATCACACATACAAACTGTGGCTGCTCTGATCACAGAACAGCATCAAACTTGTATTCTGCCTGTGAAGCAGCTCCTGCCGTGTACACTGTAAAACTAACACTGTAAAAAGTATTTAAAAATACTAATACTACCTAATAGCTTACCAGTAGGAATAGACTAAATATAATAGGCTAATAATAATAATAATAATAATAATCTTAATAATCATAATAATCATAAAAATTTTATTATAAAAATTACAAAGTTGGCTAGTAGATCTGTTATTTTTATGTAAAAATTGAAAATGTAGCTACATGATACCATATTGTAGGCTGTTGTTTTTTGTGAGTAAACGAACCAGACTAGAACTGTTAAAACTGGATCGATAAACAATATATCGAGTTGTACCTATAAATCCTTAACGATGACGATTATATAGAAATTCTTTGCCCCTCCTGTTTATAAACTAGACCCCCCATCGCCCCCCCAATTACATTTCTCTGGAGCCGTCGCTGCGTGGGACAGAACAAGTGTCACACATACTGCTCTTCTTTCAAAAAGAAATTACTCTGTATTTCTGCTAAAACTTCATCAAACGCAGAAGAAACACGAACATCCACAGAGCAGCCATCTTTGTTTAGCTTGAATCAGACTTGGCGCTAACAGCCCATGTTAGCCCGCCCTGCTACAATGTGATTGGGCCTCAAAACCACGCTGCTGTGAGGTGATTGGGCCAAAACACCGCTGTTTCAGATTCCCAAACCAATCAGGCGGCTGGATGTCCAGACGGTTTATCTTGAGTTTGTGAATTCACAAATATCACGAGATAAACCATGTGGGTGGACAGGTTAGGTTTGGAGCTCTTGGCAAAACCCAGCCCTATTAAGAACATGCGTCTCTGAGCGCGCACACACACACACATGCACCGCGCACATAAACGCACACACAGAGGCTGCAGTGAGACCATGACAAGATGAGATGACTGCAGCGCTCCTTATAAACTCTTTAGTCTGTGGTTTTCTTTGTTGAGACTCGTGTTGCTGTTGTAGGTGAGGTCAAGGTAAAACTGCGCTAGCTCCAACATATAAGCGTTAAATGGAAAGAGACTATTACATTCAATTCAAAATGTAAAACACATTTTCAACGTTGCTTTAAATACACTCAAGGAAAAAGAAACGCAGCATTTTAATTTTCAAAAATTCCTTAGAAAACTAGTGCATTTGGAAAAACGGGTTACATCATAATTTCAGTCCATAGAGCGCTGAAGACAGGTGAACAGATTTCTTGGTTTGTCTTGACTGATTGTGAGAACAATAAAGAGTGCATTACAGGGTCGTTTATTCACACAAACTCATGTTTGAAACTCAGAGTTGACTTTTACCGCTGGTTAACTGTGCTCAAGTCTTCTCTATAAAAGGCACCAGAATGAAACCAAAAACACACTTCTTCACGATGAAACTATTGTCCAACCAGAGATGGATGGAGCTATTGGCTGCTCCAAGCTGGTTGGTGTTGTCTTGTGTCTCCAGGGTGTTTGGAGTCACCGCTCTACCATTAGTCGTCTTGTTCCTCTAACGACCGCCCTCGTACTGGTGGCCCCCGTGTAACGACCGCTGCACAAGACTAACCGCCCCCCCGCACATCTCTGTGACAGGTTCAGCCACCACCAGGTCCACAGCCGAGACCATTGGGACACACCACAGGCCAGTGTCTCCAGAACCATCTGTAATCAACTCAGCGCTGACGCTATTCCACCATATGGGCCATTGTTGGATCAGTGCTTACCCCCCAACATCGCCAAGCTCGGGTCGAATGGTGCACTGCACATCATCATTGGACTTTGCAGAGGTGTCCCAAGTTGTGTTCAGTTACAAAAAAAGCTCCCAGTGCTTCAGAGCAGATGGCTGAGATCGGGTGTACAGGAGACGCTGGGAGAGACTGAACCTTGTGTCACCAAGTGAACCGGAGAGGTGGTCCCAGTGTTCCAACTCCACAGAATCAACTCAGACACTACTGCTGATCCATGAGGCGATGAATAACCGCTGTCCAGGGCCAACGGGGATCAGTGAACTATTGACAGTCTGATGAAACTCTGTCACTTTTGGTTTTAGGGTTGCTCTATTGTTTGCTTGTGTTATTGGACTGAAAATGTGTAAATGCTGCAAGAGTTGTCCTGAGGATTAGATGTAGGGTTCATATGAAACAGGCAAATCTCAAAAATAAAAATTATTCTGCCCCCCCCCCAAAACTCTGCGTTTCTTTTTTCCTTGAGTGTATAAACTAGCTATTCACTTTGATATTACTACAGCATTTAGACAGTTATTTTTAATACAAAAATACCTGGACTTGACTTGCTTTTGTGGTGTACTGACCCGGGACTTGACTTTGGACTTGTCTCTATTTGACTCGGGACTTGAGGCTTTAGACTAGATCAGTTTCTCAGTAAGTTCATTAAGAGGCTTGAACTGTGTGTGTTTCCATGCAGCCTTCAGACGTGTATTTATCAGTGGCACATCCTGACTGTATAACCACGGATCAGACGTAGACTCGTGCTGGTCTAATGGAGATAAAATGAGTGTGTGATGGATGGTCTGTGCGTTTCCTTTGCTCTGCCTCCATCATTAATAAACCTCTGACAAAATACAATCCCAAAGCAGCTCTCGGGTCGTTTGTCAGACTTCGGCGCAGTCGGACCAGCTCGCCTCCTCTCATCTGCATTTATTTACGACAAAAGGATGGATTTATATTCCAGCACGTACATGGTGTTGGAGTTGGAAAAGTCGTTTGTCGTGATTCTTTGTGTTTGAGCGTAGTGTGGCTCTGTCTTTGATCCACTTCAGCGTTTTTACTCTTTGGCGTTGACATGATGCAGTGGTAGTTTTAGGGCTGCGGCAATCCACTGTTTCAGTATTTGTTGGATTCATTTCTTTTTTTATTCTATGAAAATAACACATTTCTTCTTGTGTCTTGCAGTTGGAAAGACGTCTCTCATCACACGCTTCATGTACGACAGCTTTGACAACACCTATCAGGTATGAGCTACAAACTGAAATAGGGCTGCACAATATTGACAAAAAAATATCTAATTGCGATTTTTCAGTTTGATATTGCTATTTCGATTTGATATGCGATATTTAACATATGTATATATTTATGTTTTTTTCTGTTGTGCCTACCATTTTGCAACAATTGTAAAACGTTAATTATGTAAATAGGCTACTAAAATAAACTACCCTACTAATTTGAAAATTTTAACTATGCAGTACATTGCATAGTTTACATTTACATTTCAGTTTGCCTGCATAAAAAGTAAGTGACTGATTGTTTAGCTTGTTTAACAGAAATATACAATTACACCAGCAGATGGCACCAAATGACCCTGAACAGTTCTGACGTCTCAAAGTGAAAAAAAAAAAAAGATCGCTAAAACTCAAATAACAACGTTCATCTCAAAAGAACTGAGAAATCACCTGTGTGATTCTGCAGTGTTTATGGACTAATATCAGTCATGCATGTTTTTATTCACTTGAATTTTATGTTTGTGAAGAAAACAGACTGAATTTGTCTGGGAAACAATCGATGAAGTTAAGGTAAGCAGCTAACTCTAGCAGCATCTTTAAAACGTGACTCTTTATTTATGAGTGGTTTTATTGAATTAGAACAGTCATGAAAGCAGTGTTTATAGAGACTCTTTAGTCGTGTTGTGCAGTTTAAGAGCCTGTCGCTGTTGCTGCTCTGTGTTCACTTTCGTGCGCTGTGTATAAAAAAACGACTGCGTAAGAAAATGAGGGATATTGCGGCTTTTGCGATTAGCTAATCGCAGTTGTCAATATCGCGGTATCTATTCGATATTGATATATCGTGCAGCCCTAAACTGAAACATTTAACTTTTTTGTATGTACATGTTGGACATGTTGACTCCAGTGGATAAGCTTGAACTGTTTCCATAGGCTCAGTTCAGAACACTACATTACAGGACAATGCTGTTTCTACACGAAGTGATTCGTTCTGCTCCATTCGATGGGTCTGAACTGAGCTGCTGAGAGTCCTGCTTTCACAGTGGACCTTGGAGTAGGCCCACCCACGGCTCACTACGGACCTCTTTAAGCTCAATGATTGGACAAGAGAAAACGCAGGCTTAGGAGAAAACCAGACTGAAAAAAACACCATATTTCCAGTGATGAAAACTGTATTTGTTGAGCTGATAGACTTAGCAAAGCCAAGCTAGCGCATTAACATCGTCAGTTTCCTGTTTGTTGTAGTTTCTTGTTTCCACCAGCCTGATCCTCATTTCACAGACACAATTAATACGTGTTTTTGTGAATCACGCAACAAGGAGAATAAATATAGAAGTTATGCACTTATATCTTCCGGTCTCAGATAGACATAGGTTGTTACATCCGGTGGCGTAGTTGCCATAGTGACACAGTTATTTACACCAAATGTGATGGACATCAGACGAGGGTCTAGTCCTGAAGCAATCCTCTTAAAGAAAACAGGTTCTCTTTTGTCATCTGTTGTAGACGCAGCGATTGCAGCTTCTGAAACGGAAAAGTTGTAAAAGTGAGAGAATGCGAACAGAAGCTCTGCGCACATGCTGAAACTGACTGTGCTAATGAGCCTGGGCATAGCTAGCCTGTTTGTGCGGAGGCTTGAATCCAGCTGAAATAAGTCTGTCAACACCCACACTGAGCTGTGGAAGGTTTGGTCAGTGTGTTTTAAACAGTGAAGGAAACACAAATCCACATGAAGTCCTATGGTTCCACGTGCCCCGCTTGCTGACCAGTCTTTCCCTCTCTTCTCCAACAAACCGCACTGTAAACATTTTAAGACCAAAGAACAGTGTGGATCCACAGAGTCAGATCCAGGCAGATGATGTGCACTTGGAGACGACTGGCCAAAGCACGTTGGAGCAGTGCCAGCGCTTTGAGCCGGGGTAGCGTGCTGTGAGGTCACAGTATGTCCGTGCGCTATGCAAGGCAGGGGAAGCCGACAGCGCGCTCCCAGACTGACATAGTGTGCCGAGGAGGCGGGACATAGCACCCGAGGTAGAAGAACAGGAAGAGATGTAGAACAAGCCAGGGAAATATCAGATAGTTACTAACTTTTGCATGAGTCGACTAGTCTGTGCAAGCCCTATCACCCAGGTCACCGAAAGGCGGACTCCAGACGGCGCAGCCCTCAGGAGAATGTAGACGTGATTATATGTGCTCTGCAAACTGAGCGCACATCGCCGCTGTGACTCGTCCTCTCACATCTGGCACAGCGCCAAAGACAGAAACGCACGGTTCACGTCGGTGCAATGCAGGCTCTGGGTCTGTAGATTTGTGCTTGTATTTAGAGAGCGCGTTGTAAGCTTTGTGCACATGTGTGCGTGTAATAAATGCGATTCAGAGCGCTGTTTGTATGATTCTTCTCCTGCGTAAAGTTGTAGAGGATTATCGTGTGTCTTATCGCCAATCAGCCAATCACATGGCTTCATTCTGTGAGCATTTTGGCCAATGGGACAGAGAGAGACAGCGTGGGACAGAACAGGGTCGAGTCAGAACAGACTTTAATAACTCCCTCTTAGACTCAGTGATCAGTTCTGATCTGTGTAAAAACACTATTCTCCTCCACGCAGGCCTAATTTATCCATCCAATACATTTTTAGAAGGGCAGTTGAATAATTCTTAAAAAAACACACAAAGCTTTTATTCTAAAAAAGAATTATGTGGGATAAAATAACATTTTTGTATTTATTTTAAATTAGTAAAATGTAAAAATAAAACAAACTTCGCCGTAAGTTCTGGACCTTGGCTTGGAAAAATTTCACCAACTGGACCTCGATGAAATCTTATTGGTGACCCCTGCTCTATCACAAAGTGGATCCGGGTGTTTTTGGTTGAAGGTGAAACTCAGCCTTTTTTATGCAGAATTAGTTTGTTAAAGAAGTGTAAATCAAACAAACACTACTTCAGCTATGTTTTTAAAGAGAAAACAACAATATAACATAAATCAAGTAATAATAAATAATTAAGTAATGATCTTGTTAAAGTAAAAGCTGATTTGATTCTAAAGAGACATTCAAACCAGTACAGCTTCAGTGCAGCTGAATCTGAGACACATCTGCACACAGCCACAAATAAAACTCCATCTTATTGCCTCATAAGCAAAGCAGCTCTTGTTTCAGAGCAATAAAGTCTGCATTAAAAATAAACCTGTGTGTTGTGTGAAAGGGACTGGCCACAGCGCAGGAAATGAGCTGTGTGCCGCGTCTACAATCAGATCAACCTAAGGACCGAGCTCAACGCAATCAAACGTAAAAGACTGTGACTGTTTACCGAGCAGGGACTTAATGACAGTGCAATATCTTCAGGCCTGAATCTGGTTTTTTAACGCTTTGATTTGAAAAAGTATTAAAGTGAGAAATGAGACTTTGGGAAAAATATTTACTTTGTGTGTTTAATTTATAACTGGCTTGTAGAGTTTTGAAGGTGGTTTTATGCCTATTAAGCACAAGAAAATGGAGGGATTGTTATATTTTGAAATAAATGTTCATCATAGTTGCAATTGATATGAAAATTGAAATGACAAGAAGTAAGTTGAGTTGTTAAACAGAATCCTCTGTCATGTGAAAACACCAAAGACAATTTACACAACTGACTTTGTTAACAAAATTAAGATTATAGGCTATTCACCATATTCTGCCTCACCCACTGT
Source organism: Mugilogobius chulae (assembly GCA_038363315.1). NCBI lineage: Eukaryota > Metazoa > Chordata > Actinopteri > Gobiiformes > Gobiidae > Mugilogobius > Mugilogobius chulae. The sequence continues at coordinate 6,430,467 of CM076412.1, read as the reverse complement.
TTTGGCATGTCTTTATTTTTCCCAACCCAGTTATGCACACAGCATCACTTTGCATTGGTGGCTGTGCTAGCAAAACTTTATCTTTTATAATATTTACTTCCAAAATTTGGTAAAGTTAGAATAAGGTTAACCTTAAGTTAAGTTAATTTGGTTAAACCTAAGGGTTTGGCAAAGGTTTGCCAACTGGGTCATGACATAACTTTCTTTGGGGAAAAGAAAGACGCAGATTTTCCAACGAAAGACAAATCCAATAAGTGCTCCTGTTTTTCAAATGGTGCACATGCGTTTCCCCGCCCAGAGCCACGCCCTTCACTGTTACTGTGCCAGTGGACAGTTTATATATTTATCATTTTATGGTATGATTAAACAGTATACAAATTAAGAAGGATCATCCGTTGACGTCACTTTCCGCTCTACTGCGCATGTCGCCTGCAGAAAGAAACGCTGTCCATCTGGCTGACTGGGGAAGCTTGTTTGATAAAAACAACAAAACAGAATAAGAGCACCTGTTTGGATCAGGTCTGAACCGGTCTGACAGACGTCTGTCTCCTGAAGCTTGAGGCAGTGTTTTTCTCTGTGTTTTTTCACCTGAATGTAATGCGTATAAGTCGTGAAGACAAATTTCATTCACAAATTTTGATTTAGCAGCAGCACTTTTGTTTTGGCACAGTGATCATCTTTTATGCTGCGTTCAGACCAGACAGCATCGGAGTATCCAAAGTGTCCAGTTCACATGTTAAGTCAATGTAAACCTGCGTCTTGAGGCGTTCAGCGAATTTGCAGCACGAATTGGCGTCTAGGCCTTTGTAAATGAGCTTTTCGGGCTTCTGCTGGCGAAGTGGATTGTGAAGTGGACGCTCAAACTTGCAGCAGACACTTTGATCAACACCCGAGTTGGGTTCTGAACTTTCAAGCGTCGAACGCCTGCATCCACCAATCAGACACTGCTCTCCTGACGCTGCTCTGCTCTCACACAAAGTGGAAGGAGGACTGTTTACTGCAGTCTTTTATTAACTGTCGCTTGTTGCTGTTATAAAACTACGTTTTATCAAGGCAGCAAGCCTCTATCTCTTTCTCTTCCTCCTTCTCTCAACATGATCTGCCTGGATGCAAAACAAAGCCTTTTGCAAAAAAGCGTAAACGCAAAGAAGCGCATCAACGCGTAAAAAGTGTCTCTGTCACGAGCCCCAACACTCGTTGGGGCATTTTGGAACACCTTTTGGGGCGTCAGCTTTGAAAATATTCTGCGTCAAAATTTGCTTCAACACGCAAAATTAGACACTTCAACGTTGTCCGGTCTGAACGCATATAGTTAGCCGACAACAGTGCTGGATTATGTTGCTGCTGCATTTGTGTCAATCAGTCACGGCTCTATCAGCTTCTGACTGTGTGTATCCCCCATTTTGAGAAACAAGTAATCCTTCTATTGACCTTTATTTAACCAGGACAGTCCTGGGAGAAAGGAGACATTATGGACATGTTTTTGGTGGTGGGGGAAACCAGAGTACATGAAGGACGCTGCCAATTGAAGAACATGCACACTCCACATAGAAAGGCCTGGGTCAACTGGAAAATGAGATTATACACTGACATCATTTTATTTCAAACAAATACATTTTTATGTGGTGAAATGCAAACAAACAATCATAAAAGTGAGGCATGAGTGTCAAGAATGCATGACAGTCAATAGAGACAAATGACATTTTCTCCTGTAAGAGTCCAATTAAAGATAAAACATAGGGAAAAACGTTATATTTGAGAAAAAATTCAATCCACAACAACTCTGCAGAACTCTGGGTTTGTAACTGACAAGCAAAAGCAAAAAGCAGATAAACAGTGGTAGAAAAGCAGATAAACAGAAAGACTGTAGCTTCTCTCACATTTATAACATTCTGTAGAATGGCACACAGTTGAAGTAAGGACCTTTTTCTTCCTAAAAAGATGTTCTTGAGTCTTTCTGATGAGGATATAAATTGTAGTTCTGCAGTTAAAATGTTATACATCTCCAACTGCTGTAAGGAAACAAGTTAGTGAAGCACTACACTGTTGCCATGACAACACGACATAATGCTGCCATGACACCTGCAGAACCTTTATTGAACCCATGACCTTCTTACTATCAGGCCAGAGCCCCAACTACTGTGCCACTAAAATGACTTAAATTAGGGTTGCTTGTTAGTGTGAGTAAAACAGTTTTGGTCATCTTAAGTAAACTGAACTCAATCATTTCGACTAACATGACTATCTTAATTTAATGTTCACCAAACCTTCCACAGTGTATTTTTACCGTGAGAAGCTTGTTTTCTGAGTGTTGTGCGTTGTGCTGGCAGTGTAATCAGATTATGCGTGGATTATGTTGCGCTGAAATACTGCTGCGTCAGACACGGACTGTATTTTCACACTGGATAATCTGCTCATTGTCTGTCAGGATCTGCTGTTTCCTCTTTGCGATCGTCCGGGTTCACCGAGTTCGTCTCTAAGTGAACATATTATATGAGCTCATGTGGGCGTCTGATGATTTCATTCTGATGAGCTTCAAGGACAGAGATGGAGCTTCAATACACACACATGCATTTAACAAGTTCAAAGTATACATCTTGTTTTCTCAGTAGAATAGTTTTTAGTTTCTTCTGTGTTAGACAATGGGTCCTTTTCACGGAGCCGAGGCTAGGCTAGTTCTGGTTTGGCGAATACTTGTTTCATGGTTTGAGATGTGCAAAAGTCAATGTTTAAAAATCACAAAGCAGAGAGTGGATTTCAGAGGGAAATACTTCACCAGGGAAAGTTACTGTCAATACAAGAACATTTTGAACAACTTCCACCACTTTCCCCTTATAATAAAAGAAAACTAATTGTGGAAATAATCAAGGTTTTAAAGCTGGCCTTATACTGTAAATACTAAGTACATTTTTCCACACTGTTTGTTGTACTACAAATTCAAGCTTCATCATTCGTGCAGTGTCTGGGAGGCTATGAGCTGCAATACTGAACGTGTGTGTTAGCTGGGATGTCCTGATCAGGTTTTTTTGCCCTCGTTTGAGTCATTTGATTTTGAATATCTGCCAATACCGAGTCCTGATCCGATACTTTTATAAAACATTAAATATCAAAGTAAACAAACCCAGATGACTTTTATTTTTTATTTTGTTTACCTGTTTAACATTTAACACTAACACTTCACTTCTGTGACGTAGCTTGAACAATCAAATAATACATACATTCTTCACTTTGGACCTTAGTGCAACAGTAAATATTAAATTAAAAAGTCTAACATGTAAAAACATCAACTTAAAATATCCAGCAGGCATAAGAAAACTAAAGTGCCACAGAGTTTTCAAGTAAGGCAGTAATGTGTTTTTAGGAACTGCACTGCACTCTTCAGCTTTCATTTGACAGAAAATTTTTTATTTAGTTTTTTGATGAAAACCAACATATCTTTGCCTACTTCACGTTGTACTAAACTAATCTTCCCACAACTAATAGTGTAGGATTCAGACAATCCTCGCTCGCTCTCTCCACACACATGTGTACGCGCATTGGCACAGCAAGAGAGCAGCCGGAGGGAAACAGACCCAGGTAGGACTAAAACGACTCATATAAAGCGATTGTGACCAGAGAGAACAGCGCTGTTTTCACAAACACATTTGTTACAAGTTAAGCTGTAAAATGATGTGTGGTTTAAAACAGTGCGACTCATATTCACGAAGAAAAGAGCCTTGTAAGGACGTGATTTAAAGATGATTTTTGAAGTCGGAAAGTTTGCAGTGTTCACGGCCATTCACGGAGCTTCTGGACACGATACACGTTGTTTTAGTGGTTGTAATCTTTGTAGTTGATGTATTTTGAAAGAGCATCAAAACTTTATTTTCTCTCTGTGCGGCTTTTTCCTGTGTTTTTCCTGCTAAAAAGCCTGGGAGAAATTACAAGTCCGACCTAAGTTGAGGGACTCGTAGCGTATTGACGGCCGTCAGACGTCTCACACAGCTGCTGTAAATTGTTAGAACCAAATCAGACTTGATTCCATTATGAGCGTATCCTGTGCGTATAACGGCCGTATGACGTGCTGCTACAGTTACGCGCTGCTACAGCTTGGTGTAAATTGGGGGTCACTTTGTGCCACTGCGTAACTCTGATTTTAAAGTAAGTAATGAGAATAAATATTTACGAGTCCTGATCGGAAGGTAAAGTCAGATTCCGATCGAGTCTGAAACCACGAGATCGGGCCCGATTTCCGATCACGTGATCAGATCGGGACATCCGTGTTAGCACTAGTGTAATAGTACTCGAGCAGGTCTTGGGGACTGTTTTTTTAAGGTCTTGGTCTAGTCTTGCACTCGTGGATTCTTGGACTTCTGCTTAACTTCCACCAGGAGCACAGTGGCACAGTTTGTAATAAGCCATGCACAATAAGATCATGTCCACACTGATAATGGTATAAAGTACAAAGATTAGGGTTGGTGAACTGATCAGAGGCCAAGAGCCACATTTTTCATCTGTCATCCTTGAAGAGCCACACCTGCCACCACCAGGGGGCAAAGTACATTTTTATTCAATTACATAGACACAGACACTAGCTCTTCATTAAAAATAGCTCTTCATTTTTTTTCTGTGCAATTTTTTGCATTCTGGTTAGTTTTAGATATTTTCATTTTGTGAAATGCTTCTCCACGAAACGTCTGTTTAATAGCTCTGCTGTGACTTCTGTGACAGTTGTGTGCTTCTGAAGGAGAGAGAGAGAGAGAGAGAGTGTGGAGGAGTAAATGTTTCTAAGAGCCGCGCTCGGATTGTTCGGGGACTCTGTGGTGTTGGAAAAGTCTAGATAAGTGCAGTCTTGACTACTACAGCAGCACCTCTGTCTTAAGTTTAGGCATTTTTCGAATGTGATTCAATCACACTGAGTGAGTTTGTGGATAATATAGTGTATATTATAACTGTCACAACATCACACAGTGTAATTCTAAGTCTAATACTAAGACAGGGACAATAATTCAGCTTTGGTATGGCTGAAGACGAAATGTGATTTCGATAAAGCACCAGCCTTGACTAATAAGTACAGCTGTAGACTTTGAACTCATTCACTTCATGTTAATCTTATGAAATGAAAAATATTGTGCAGTCATGATTTATAGGCCATATCTGTTTGTGAAAGCCTGATCCCGTCAGATCTCAGAAGCTAAGCAGGTTAGGCCTGGTTAGTACTTGGATGGGAGACCACTGGAACATCAGGAGCCACAGTGGGACGACAAGAATGGATTGTTGATGTGTCCTTGGGCAAGACACTTAAAACCATATTACATCAGTGTCTGTTAAACTGGGTGAGTGGATACTAGATTGTAAACGCTTTGAGTGCCTAGAAAGGTAGAAAAGCACTATATAAATTGACCATTTACTATTAACAAAAGGGATGCACCGATCCCCTATCTTCAGTTTCAATACTGATCCTTATACTTTGGCTCTAAGTATCTGCCGATACCCGTTATGAACCGATATAGTGTAGGTCAGGGCGATTCAACTTTCTTTTCCAAAGAGTCAGTTTTCATCTTTTTTTGTTTGTTTGTTTGTTTGTTTTAACATTGTAAAATGCTTTTAAATTGAGTGGACAATAATATCAAATATGAAAGACATTGCCAACATTACTTTGCATTGTCATTTGCTCCCTGAACTAAAGCTAAATGTGGTCAGGACTACACACTAACTGGGTCTAAACAAAGACTAATCCAGATCCAAACCCGGTCTGAAGCAGAATTGGGGCTAAGATAGACTCAAACCAGATTTAAAACAGTGATAGTAGCCTAAAGAAGAACAGACGTATCAGTTGTTTTATTAGAGCAGCTGCAGCAGAGAAGACCTTATCACTTCTACTGGACTGTTCCACGCTGTTCCCATTTTATCCAACGACTTAATGCCCGGAGCAGGTCTTTTGTAAACTACAGGACTCGTTATTTGGTTGATTCAATATTACATTCCTTTTATTTGCTGCACTAATGTCTCAGTGTTTCTCCCTGAAGTGGCCTGGCCCAGAGCAGAGCTGATTCTATCTTCTGTTTAATGCAATCAGACTCAAATGGTTTTCATAAGAACAGGAGAGAAAGGCTGGTTCTGTTTCTTTGTTAGTGCGGATGATTGTTTGGGGTTTATTGGTCGTGCTTTGGCCTGATCATTAGTTTGACTCGGTTGGGCACTGCGGTACGTTCCAGAGAGCATATGAAGAAAGTGTCTGAGGAGCCACATAACGGAATTCGGCGGCCAAATACACAACGTGAAGAGAATTTGTGCGTGTAAATGAAAGTGCGTCGCTAGAGAGAGAAAATAGAAAGTGTAACGTGGAAAAGGGCGTCTGTCGCAGAGATCATTTTGTGTTGCTGCTGGAGACACACAACTTTACACATGAAGCCCATCAGTATGTGCCTTTTCTGTCATTAAAACCTGAACCTAGAAATATTTGATTTAAATGTGAGCATGGCATGAAGATCTCTCCGTGACCCAGCGTGACACAAACATTAGCATTAGCAGTGTGCCCAATGAAGACTGTATTGGTCACACAGCGGATGCTCACCAGCGATGCAAGGCGTCAGTTACTTTTGTTGTATACGGTTTTTGCGGCTATGTCAATCACGAGTACAGTGTCCCTCGCTCTATCGCGGTTCACTTTAAGCGGCTTTGCTGTTTTGCGGATTTTTTGTGTGCAATTTTGCTTTTTTTTTTTTTTTAACGTCCTAGACGTGCGCTGTAGCATGCTTTTCTCTCAAACGCACCGTTTAGGGATCGTGCGACATGCAGCATTCACAGGCAACAGCACAGAAGCTCTTTTATAAAACTTGAGACAGTTTGGATCATGCAGGGGAAGCTGACCTGACGCTCGGACGTTTCTCCAGGTGAGGATTTGTCTCTTTGAGCTAGTAGTTACCATGATAAGTTTGTTCACGCTGGAACGTCATTTGTGTAGTTCAGAGATGTGTTTGAGGAGCGTGTTGTGACTTCACTAGAGTCCGGATGTGTCACTACTTCGCGGGTTTCGCCTTTCACAGGTTATTTTCGAACCTAACCCCCGCCATAAACGAGGGACCATGTGCAATGAACATTAACATCAGGCTTTAGCCCCGAACCTGCTCAGCGGCTCTGGCGTGTGACGTCAGAGGATGAGAGGGCGCACCTATAGGCACTGTTGACGCTGATTGGGTAAAGAAGGGCTGCTTTACGCCATTCACATATTCAACTATTACCAGTTTTATCTTTAAAATTAAGACTGTAGTGGGCAGCAACTTCCACTCTGTACCACCTGCATTTACTACATTGTGATTGGCTGATGGACTTGTCTCATATCTCTTATCATCAAGATTAAACAAAGTTGAGATTGCGACCTCTCGATCTTTAGATTTTTGGCACAGCCCACATTGCAGCCTCCCTCCATGAGCTCACTGTCAGTGTTTGTACAGCTCAGAGGGACGCTCCATTTTTCCACTGGCACAACATAACGCTTCAGCGCATCGCCGCGGGGGGACGGGGGACTTTTTTAGGATTTTGCGATGCACTCTTCTTGTCTTATCTAACCCGCTCCAACAGATCCTGCCCAAACCCACAGCGGAGTGCGTCAGGAGAGCCACCAAGCATGCTCAAGTCGACTGGAAGTGACTGATAGAGAGAGAGAGGAGCGACGGAGCATGTTAAAAAGAGAGAGGCTCCGGAGGGAAGAGCAGGAGCTGTCAGTCAGAGCGGCCCGGGACACGTCTGTCTGCTGCTTCGGTTTTATTGCAATAGGAGATGACAACAGCACAAAGGGTTGAGTGTTGAGCACGTTCAGCCTCAGAACACACATGTGACACTGTATGAAGAACACACAATGAGATGTTCTTTCTGTTTTTATACATTTGTAATGATTCATTTTCAAATCACAGTGCAAAGAGGAAGACTTTAAAGTGTGTCTGTTTGCATTATACTATATAATATTTACCTCGGGGTGTCTGTAAGATTTAAATGACCCCACGACATCTGAATCGAGGCTGTAATGTAATGACAACTTGATTAACCCTAGAGCACTATCACCGGGTGAGTTTCACCTGAACAAATGTATTTACATGATTTTCAATATGTTGCATTGTTCTGAGTCCCTGGCTAGCTTCACCAGTGTTTGGGACTTCTATGAAGGTGTGGGTGTTTCCTGCCCAAAAACCCACTTTTTGCTTGCTTTCAGGTGATTTTCACCCGGCGATAGTGAAAGAGGGTAATGTACACTCAAGGAAAAAAGAACGCAAAAATCAGTTTTCGAAGTTTTGGGGGGACAGAATAATTTCTTTTTGAGATCCGCCTGTTTCATATGAACCCTACATCCATTTCTAATCCTCAGGACAACTCTTGCAGCATTTACACATTTTCAGTCCAATAACACAACCAAACAATAAAGCAACCCTCAAACCAAAAGTGACAGAGTTTCATCAGACTGTCAACAGTTCACTGACCCCGTTGGCCCTGGACAGAGTTATTCATGCCTCATGGATCAGCAGTAGTGTCTGAGTTGATTCTGTGGAATTGGAACACTGGGACCACCCCACTGGTTCACTTGGTGACACAAGGTTCAGCCTCTCCCAACGTCTCCTGTACACTCGATCTCACCATCTGCTCTGAAGCACTGGAGCTTTTTTTGTAACTGAACACAACTTGGGACACCTCTACAAAGTCCAACGATGATGTGAGTGCACCATTTGACCCGAGTTCGGCGATGTTGGGGGTAAACACTGATCCAACATATGGCCGATATGGTCGAATACAGGTCAGCATGGAGGCGATTACGGATGATTCTGGCCGACACTGGCCTGTGGTGTGTCCCAATGGTCTCGACTGTGGACCTGGTGGCAGGTCGGACCTGTCATGGAGATGTGCGGGGGGGGGCGGTTGGTCTTGTGCAGCGGTCGTTACACGGGGCCAGCAGTACGAGGGTGGTCGTTAGAGGAACCAGTGGCCTGGTATCACTCCACAAGACGACTAATGGTAGAGCGGTGACTCCAAACACCCTGGAGACACAAGACAACACTGTCCAGCTTGAAGCAGCCAATAGCTCCATCCCTCTCTGGTTGAGACAATCGTGTGTTTTTGGCTTCATTCTGGTGCCTTTTATAGAGAAGACTTGAGCACAGTTAACCAGCGGTAAAAGTCAACTCTGAGTTTCAAACATGAGTTTGTGTGAATAAACGACCCTGTAATGCAAACCAAGAAATCTGTTCACCTGTCTTGTGGAGTGATACCAGGCCACTGGTTCCTCTAACGACCGCCCTCGTACTGGTGGCCCCGTGTAACGACCGCTGCAGATACCGCCTGCTTGACAGGTTCGACCTGCCACCAGGTCCACAGCCGAGACCACTGGGACACACCACAGGCCAGTGTCTCCAGAACCATCCGTAATCACCTCCATGCTGACCTGTATTCCACCATATGGGCCATATGTTGGATCAGTGTTACCCCCCAACATTGCCGAGCTCTGGTCGAATGGTGCACTCACATCGTCGTTGGACTTTGCAGAGGTGGTCCCAAGTTGTGTTCAGCTACAAAAAAAGCTCCCAGTGCTTCAGAGCAGATGGCCGAGATCGGGTGTACAGGAGACTATAGGAGAAACTCAGCAGCAGCTGAGGGCGGTCTGGTGGAAGAATGGGGGCAATTCCACAGGATCAACTCAGACACTACTGCCGATCCATGAAGCGACGAATAACCTCTGTCCAGGAGCCAACGGGGTCAGTGAACTATTGACAGTCTGATGAAACTCTGTCACTTTTGGTTTGGGGGTTGCTCTATTGTTTGATTGTGTTATTGGACTCAAAAATATGTAAATGCTACAAGAGTTGGCCTGAGGATTAGAAATGGATGTAGGGTTCATATGAAACAGGCGGATCTCAAAAAGAAAATGATTCTGCCCCCCAAAAACTCAGAAAACTGAGTGTTGCGCTTCTTTTTTCCTTGAGTGTATATATCACAAAGTGATGATTTCAAAGTGAATACTTACGATAAAAACAATATTTTAATGAAGTGGTATTTTTACATGCTGAAAAAATAAAGAAAAATGTTGTTCCTCTCTCCTGTAGCTGTTTGCGTGTCCAGGAGTCTGAGCCTTCACCAGGGAAGTCTCACATGTCTCAGGAATGGGTGGACCAAAGACCAAGTTTCCTGTATCAGTATTTTTTTAGGAATGTTTTGTTCTCGCAATCCAATTTTTCAGCAATTTTCGAGCTTGATATTCTAAAGTATCAAGTGTTGTCATATTTTGATCTATTTTTTATGACATGTACTTTTTGTTAGGTATATTAGATCGGGTAAAATTACCCGGCAAAAGTGATGGTATAACTTTTTATAGCGATTGTTCTAGGGTTAACGACAAAATGTTCTGCTTCATTCATAACTATTCTTATTTCTTGTGTTTTGGGTTTGGTTTTCTCATGAATGATCTGAACTGTGGATGTGTAAATGTGGCTCCTTGCCACATTGTTGTGTCCGTCGATCAGAATCACATCCACACCATCAGATTTCTTATGAAACAGTGTCTTTAATCCCTTTAGTGTTACGTCTCTCCATCCAAACTTTGCAGTTCTCTGTCCAGACTTCCCCAAACATCCATCTTCTCGACTGTCCAATACCATACAATGGAATTGTACTTCTGAGTTTCAGATTTGTTTAATGCTTTTTAATTGTAGAAGAAAAGACAGTTTCATTGGAGAATGATGTGTGGTGAATAGTTTCATATTGTGATATACTGTACAAAACATGATTATGTAATACAGAGATGTGTGATTATTGCGAAGCGTCGTGTGTGGTGCAGCTGTGCAACACAGGCTCACAAGAAAGCGTAACATGTACCACGACACAGAACAGGGTATTATGAGCACGATTTTACCTTTTTACGTTCTTATGTTACGCTGTACATTTAGCACGATATGAAAAAGTGTAAAAATGCGCAAGATTTCAAGTTAAAATGCACAAATTTATATTGAAGCCACATATCTTTAGGTGTAACAGGTAAGTTATAGGCTTCAAGTTACTAAAATGTGCAAGTTTAGGTCTGGGGCTTGGGGCAGGTTAAAATTAGGATCAGGATTTTGTTAATATTCAAAAATAAGAACACATCTTTAAAGTTTACAACCAAGAAATTATCGGGACTGCGACGTGTAGCATATTTATGCAAAAAAAAAAAAAACGTGAAATTGTGATAATCATGCGCAATTTATACGTCCTGTTGTAAATGTCGTGGGGTAAATGTCCTGTAATGTCGTGGTAAATGTCTCTGTAATGTCATGGTAAATGCCTGTATGTCGTGGGTAATGTCTGTAATGTCCGTGTATTGAATGTTGGTATGCCGTGGTAAATGTCTTGGTGAATGTCTTGTAAATGTCGTGGTAAATGTCCTGTAATGTCGTGGTAAATGTCCTGTAATGTCGTGGGTAAATGTCCTGTAATGTCGTGGTAAATGTCCTGTAATGTTGTGGTAAATGTCCTGTAATGTCGTGGTAAATGTTGTTGTAGGTAATGTCTTGTTGTAATGTCGTGGTAAATGTCGTGGTAATGTCCTGTAATGTCGTGGTAAATGTCCTGTAATGTCGTGTAAAATGTCGTGGTAAATGTCCTGTAATGTCGTGGGTAAATGCCGTGGTAAATGTCCTGTAATGCCGTGGTAAATGTCCTGTAATGTCGTGGTAAATGTCCTGTAATGTCGTGGTAAATGTCCTGTAATGTCGTGGTAAATGTCCTGTATTGTCGTGGTAAATGTCACTGTTATGTCGTGGTAAATGTCGTGGTAAATGTCCTGTAATGTCGTGGTAAATGTACGCTTTTGTGAGATAGATTGGGCTGTGTGACTGGCAGCAGTTCCTCTGACACCTTTGTGTGTTTCTACTTCACTTTTCTCTCCATCATTTCGTGAGATTGACAACATGTAGTGACAATATCAGCCTCATACTTTTCAAACTTTACTGTTTGCCTTTGCGCGCATTAGTGTGTGTGTGCCTCTGACTCGACTCGATTATTCTGGAGCCCGTGCTGTAACATGAAGTGATCCGCGCGAGCGCTACGGTCCTCTGCGTGTACAGGGACAGGTGATTGTCCCGCCTTCTGTCCTGACGATTAAGTTCAAATCTGAAAGTAAATAGGGCTGCAGAGTTACTATGAATTCCTTTCTGAACAGTTCACAGATTGAAAACACGGACATACACATCACACAGGACTAGAATTACATGAAGACAAAAGAGTTTGGTGAATTACAACCATTTTTTCAAACGTGGACAATTCACACAGGACTGAGGTAAATATGATGTCATAGAACGTTCTTCTTCTTAGCTCTAACTGTTTGACTAAGAGTGGTCCTGTTTCCATTTTCTTTGCTGTAGATAACTGTAGCTGAGATAAAGGTGTGGGCCCTGTGCGTTCAGCCACAGTCGTCTAAAGATATGTGCAGGTTAATAATTCAGACTCTGCATGAATAATTTCTGCTCCATCTAATCTTTTCATGTGAACTGTCTGTGGACGCTAAATTTAGAGAGCACAATACAACGTCACTGCCTGCTAGAAGTCACACTCTGGAAGACTTTAACTGTGTGTTAGTCCAGCTTTTTGTTCCATAAGAGTCCGGCAGCAGACAGGAGGCAGGAGGCTCCGTTGAGAGGATCAGAAGTACAGCAAAACAAACCTCATTGTGATGCTTGAAACTGCTGCTAGACGAGACTTTTTCCGTTTTGCTGGATCAGGGATCAGTTTCATAACAGGACATGAAAGTGTTGGACTGACAGTTTTTATTGACGCAACATAACAACATTTGTAATACCTGACCCTGGGCAGTCTTGATAAATGCTCGATAGTCTGGTCGGAGAACAGTGATTAAGATTAGGAGAACCGGTAAGGTTAGGGGAAAAATGTAAACAGTTAAGGCCAATTAGCAGCAGTAATAAACTCATTATTATGGTAAAAATCACTTCTATTAATCCGGTGTCTTGATAAACATCTGAGCTCGCCTTTGTTTTCTTCAACTTGGCAGGTCGCAAATAATGTTTAAGTAAATGGTAAAATGGTCTATTTATATAGTGCTTTTCTACCTTTCCAGGCACTCAAAGCACTTTACCAATCTAGCATCCACTCACCCAGTGTAACAGACACTGAGGCAGTGTGAGTTAAGTGTCTTGCCCAAGGACACAACAACAATCTACTCCTGTCGTCCCACTGTGGCACCTGGTGTTCTAACTGTCTCCCATCCAAGTACTAACCAGGCCCTTTCTTGCTCAGCTTCTGAGATCTGACGGGATCAGGCTTTGACAAACAGGTATGGCCACAAGTGCATAACATAGGTGAACATCTGGGCCTTGGAGGCCTCTGGCTGGAGGTTGGTCACCTGAGAGGTCTGCTCATGGACGTCTGCAGTCAGATGTCTCTCTTTTATTCTGCACTGAGTCTGGGTTAAACATTACTTATTTAAAACATGGGAATATTAACACGTTAATGCAGTGCATTCATTTTTTCTAATAAATTCACGCATTGATTAATTTTACTCGCCCCTGCACATCTCAGGACAAATGCCTTCTGTTTTCTGTTTCCTTGTGCGGCAGTGCTTGTGTGACTTACGTGGTCTTGTCTTCTGTTCTGAGTCGCCCATCACCGCACTCCGCCGTGCAACATGCACTCTCTCGTCTCGTATACTTTTCTGTGTTGTATTCTTGCACTACCGCGTTCTTCTATGCCAATCTTCAGTGCTGCGTATTTTGTCTTTTCTTTTACTCTGAACAATCTCTCATTCATATAAGTTATCTTGTTCTGTGAGTCAAACACAACATGAGACAGGCGAGTCTCTGACACAGACTCCATGGGAAACACCTGCTCTTAAAGGAGCAGGACTACATTAAACAATCGTAGATATATACAGATCCTTTAATGTATAGCACTTATTATGTTTCTGTGCAAACTTCAACTGATGCGTTTATAGACATGTCTGAACAGATTGACTTAACATTGTCTGAATGTCGTAACCAAAATGATTTATTATGTCAATATCACCCAGATCTAAATATATGAATATGGCTCTTGTTGTTGCCCACCCTTCTTCTGTGACCTATGACCTCTTGACGTGTCCAAACTGCATCTCTGACCTTTGACCTTTCTCTCTCTGTGTGTGTTTCCTCACCAGGCGACCATCGGCATCGACTTCCTGTCCAAAACCATGTACCTGGAGGACCGGACGGTGAGTGTGGGCTAGTGTGGTGTTTATGGTCTAGGTGTCTGCTCTGAACACTGATGAATGGATCAAATCACCCGTACGATCTCAAGGAGTCAAAGTGGGATGGTCACATGGAGCTAAAGCTGGGCTCTTACAATCTCACTGGATTCGGGCTGTTTTGGAAATTATTATTGCAATCACATTTTCAAAACTGAAGGCAAGATTTAACCCAGTTGTTGTGGGGATGCTTTGGTTAACAAAATACTTGATTCTAAAAATGTACTCAAAATATCAAATATCAAGATGATCATATTTTCAAATGTTAACATACGGCTGTATTTTGTGTTCAGAGGTGGCATTAGTTTTTCTTCTCTCAGTGGCTAGTAGACCCTCCCAAAGCACAAAGTGTGAAAGTGCAAGAGGCTCGATGACCACACACTTCTCAACTGATACCGTTTCATTCAGTGAGCTGGTGTAGTGTTGAGATGTGTGCACAACAGGATGAATGTGAGAGTCTTTAACACCAACACAACCCCTGGTCGCTGGGTGGAGTGACACAAGCGGTCACCAATCGCTGAACAAATGCAGAGTGAACATGTGTGTGATGCTATACTTGACGAAAATGACGTAAAATAAGTTACGCGGAGTATTTGTTTAACTCAGACGAAGAACAGAAGTTACTTGATATGACCCGTTCCCGTTATGTAGAGACAGGAGAGCAGAGTCACCTGACAGTTTGAGCTCAACTTCTCTTTCCTGCCACAGTCCAGCCTTCGTATGTAACTCTTCTACGTCTTTGTTTTCCTTTGTCTATGCTTAGCTAAATACTGTTTTTCTGTATGCGTCATTTTCCATTTCCCAGTTTCGCCAGTTCCCATGAGCAAATCAAACAGATGCAAGCCTTCAAAAACCCAGTCCTCACGAGCACCTCCACGACCTCTGACCCCCCACAGCCTGACGCAAGGATCCCACTACATGCAGCTCCACCCACCGAAAGTCGTCACAGACCCCTCGCCCGCTGTCTCCGCTCCAGTCCCGCTGCCTCCGCTCCAGTCCTGCTGCCGTCCCGCTCCAGTCCCGCTGCCGTCCCGCTCCAGTCCCGCTCCAGTCCCGCTGCCGTCCCGCTGTCTCCGCTCCAGTCCCGCTGCCTCCGTCCAGTCTGTAGTGAACAGTCTGCTGTGTCCTAATATCAAAGAAACGTTTTGTAAAACTACGAACCTTTCGTTATCAGATCAAATAAAAGAATGTTCAAGTGATTTTACTTTGTAAATCTGGACACAGTTCACTTTTTTTTCCTGTTTGGTTCTGATCTGCGGAGCTTCACTTTGCAGGACTCGGGCGGAGAAGAAAAAGAGCCTTGATCCGGTGGATGTGAAATGGTCTTCATTCATTAAAACAGCTGTGCAGTTGATCTGGCAGTCGGAGCAGAGCTGAATGTAGTGGGATCAGTGCGTCGGTCACACCAAACACACGTGAGCCACCTGTCAGTGAAAGTTGAACAAGGCTCTAAATGTTAATGAATGAAATTATCATTAAAAGACATTTAGTTTTGTTTTCACAAAGGCCAAATACAATCAGATTGAATGAATCTATCAATATAATGTCCCCCTGATATACCACAGTTCTAACAATGTGTTTATTATTCATGTTTCTTAGTCAAGACTTTATAGATGTCAGTCCACTTTACCCAGAATCTTCTGCTTTTCCCAGGTGCGGCTGCAGTTGTGGGACACGGCGGGACAGGAACGCTTCAGGAGCCTCATTCCCAGTTACATCGAGACTCCACTGTGGCTGTGGTAGTTTATGACATCACAAGTCAGTATCACGTACATGTACACGCTTATACTGTGGTCTATGACATCACAAGTCAGTATCACGTACATATACACGCTTTATACTGTGGTCTAATGACATACAAGTCAGTATCACGTACATATACGTGCTTTATACTATGACATCACAAGTCAGTATCATGCTTTATACTGTGGTCTATGACATCACAAGTCAGTATCACGTACATATATATACATCACAAGTCAGTATCATGTACACTGTGGTGACATGTCAGTACATTATACGTGCTTTATACTGGCTCTATGACATCAGGTCTTATACTATACATCACAAGTCATCATGTACTTTATACTGTGGTCTATGACATCACAAGTCAGTATTTATACTGTGTGCTCTATGACATCACAAGTCAGTATCATGTACTATGACATCACAAGTCAGCTTTAATACTGTGGTCTATGACATCACAAGTCAGTATCACGTACACGCTTTATACTGTGCTCTATGACATCACAAGTCAGTATCATGCTTTATACTGTGGTCTATGACATCACAAGTCAGTATCACGTACTATGACATCACAAGTCAGTACATGTACTTATACACACTTTATACTGTGGTCTATGACATCACAAGCCAGTATCACTGTACATACAAAAATGTAAACGCACACTTTGTTTTTTGCTCCCATTTTATATGAGATAAGATCCAAAACATCCTTAACATGCTCAATAAGTCACATGTCCGCTGAGTCTGCTGGGATGTTTTCAGCTTCCAAGAATTGTGCACAGATTCTTGTAACATTATCACAACAGCATCACTGGGGCATGTGTCCCACTGAGCATGTTTTTTTTTGTTTGTTTTTAAGTGCACGTTTCAGCATGGCCTTTTATTGTGGTTAATAATCCTGCTGTCTAATCAGAAACTTGATGTGACTCACCTGTGAGACTGTGGGATGGATTAATTTCAGCAAAAGAGAAGTGCTCCATGTCACAGATTTAGACACATTTGTGAACAACTTTTGAGAGAAATGCTTTTTGTTGGTTGGTTGGTTGGTTGGTTTTGGTTGGTTGTTGGTTGGTTGGGGCTTGTGTGTGTGTGTGTTTATGCAGAAACAGTTTTGGATCTTTGAGTCATAAAAAATGGGACCAAAACCAAAGTGTTGCGTTTTTATTGTTGTTCAGTGTAGATGTTTTATTCTGTGGTGGTCTGGGGCAGTGTTTCCCAAGCAAAGTCTGGGGGTTACGAGATTTTTTTTTTACTTTAAGCATCATGTCTGGCACTCACTAAACTTTAAAGGACACATATTATATATTTTTGTGTTCTTCCTTCAAACCTGCTCCGAAGCACCTTCACTTTGAAATCTCATGCATCAAAACCAATAAAAAAATTCTAGTAAAGTCACACAACGGTTGTGTGTGTTTTCAAAAACTGAGTTAGAGCTCTATCTACTCACTAGAAAATTACAGAGGTTTGTGCAATCAAACCAATCTGCCTGGTATGCTAATCCTGCAGAAATGCTCAAACAGGTCTGGATGATTTATCCATCTTATTTGCCCGCCACTTTTTTCTACCGTTACACACAAAAATCGGAAACACACTTCCGGTCAGCTCCTCCCCCATTCATTTCATTGACATAACCTGCTGAGAGGACTTGTGGCAAAACAATATTTCAGGTAGGTTATTTTTCCACATACGCTATGGTCATGTGCACCAACGAATAAGCAAGGCATATTTTCTCTGGATCACTTAAAAAACGACCGCTAAAGTGTTTAAATAAATGCTTGCCGG
This sequence comes from Mugilogobius chulae, assembly GCA_038363315.1. NCBI lineage: Eukaryota > Metazoa > Chordata > Actinopteri > Gobiiformes > Gobiidae > Mugilogobius > Mugilogobius chulae. The sequence continues at coordinate 6,412,706 of CM076412.1, read as the reverse complement.
TCGGATCGCTGCGATAGACCGCGGTTAGCCTGTAAGTACATTAGCCACAAACAAACATCAAATGTATTGATCACACACAGACATATACACATGCTGTACCTTGTTTTAAAGCTTAGGACCTGTAGAATTCAGGTGCTGGGTTTATTTTAACTGTCAGTGTATCTAAATGAGATTAATCTATGAGATAGCACAGCTACAGCGTTAGCTACCTTCTTGTTTATCTCCTTTATGGAGCATCTGAAAAACTGTTTATTACACCAGCACTATGTGTGTGACTCACCACCCATGTATATGACGTATAAAGCCGACAGCTGAAGACAAAAAAGGCACAAATTGTGTGAAAGAGTGTAGCTAAAAGGGATAAACAAGAAGATAGCTAACGCTGTAGCTGTGAGGGAGGAGCTGACCGGAAGTGCGTTTCCGAGTTCGGTGTGTAAAAGTGGGCGGGGCGAAATAAGCTGGATAGACTTAAACACAGAGCAGAGGATCTCAGAGATCTATAGATCAGACACATTCAGAACAAAAGAGATCTCACAAACAAAACTTCAGCAGCATTTTTGATCAGGAAGCAACTTTACAATAGGATTAAAAACTCAAACAAGTATTTTGCATAATATGTGTCCTTTAATGTGATATGTATGATCATTGGGCTTATGATTTTGTTTAGAGAAAGTCAAACCCGGTCCATTTTGAGCATTTTAATGTGGTTCCATAATCTTCAGCAGCTTTTTGAATCTCCGAGATGCTGTACTTCTAACATGCGTCCCACAGAGCTGTAAAAGTGAAACAGACTTGTCAAAGCTTTCTCGGAGGATGGTGTCTCCGTCCTGATTATGGAAATGAAAGCACTGGTTCGTTCCTCACCTTGAGCGGGACGTCGGACGGTCCTGTCAAACTCTCCAGAGCAGAAGAAGAAACATGATCACATGACGCATACGCAATGAGCTGCACAAGGTCAATGTGTTCTGGATGAAAGCACTTCACTTCACTGTCGGAGTTTACACTTCTGTGTTTTTAGTTTTCACAAATATACAACTTAAGAACTGTTTTTGTTTTTACAGACATCGGACTGAGACAAAATATAATCCTTGTATTGACTGATCTCAGTTTTCATTCAATTTAACTAAATAAAATGGACTTTTAGTAATAATTTCATGACACAATTAAATCTCAGTCTGTTGAACTGAGCAGCCCTTTGACCATCCTCAGCCAATCACAGCTCTGCGTTTGGTTTTAAATGAGAAGTTAATATGGTGATTGAGAAATTGCACTTGTTCTGTTTTTTTCACAAAGTGCTGTAATTACAATATACTTGTTATACACTGTAATTACAGAACATAATGTTATTACAGAACATATTGTAATTACAAAACTATATTATAATAATTATAGAACTGTATTTGAATTAGAAAAAAATGTCTGTCATCATCTCAGCAACAAGGAAGCATTGTTAATTACAACACTATTTACACTAATTACACGTAATTACTAAGGATTTTGTCATGTAATATTGCATTTACGCAGAATAATTTGACAATATTTGTGCAGTTATCTCAATATGTCTATCATCAGTGATGTCTTAATGAAATTAGTAACATGGTCGTAGCAGCTGTGTCATTTCTTTGACATTACATTGTGTCAGTAGCAACAAGCTTATTACTAGTGCTGTCAAGCGATTAAAAAAATAGAGAGATTAATTAATTATGATCTGTAATTAATTAATCTAATCAATCTATTTTTAATCTCCCCTAAAAAACTGAGAAAAAACTCAACTTGTGTTTTTGTTTTGTTTTTATCCAATTTAATTAATTACATTATTGTTGCAGATGGAAAATATTAATATATTGCAAAAAATGAAGACTTTTGAACATAACATTCCCATTCATCAGTCAAATAACTTTCGCCTACTTCTTTATTTTTGTCTCATTGCTACTCATCACCAGTTAGATTTCAAAATAGATTAATGCGATTAAAAAAATTTACTCAATTAATATGTCTGTAGTTAATTAATCTCAATTAATGCACTAATTTGACACCCCTATTTATTACATAACTTGGCATTTTTAAATAAATTGTATTTACTATGGAAATTAAACCAGGGAACACACTTGGTCATTTCTAAGTAATAAACTGGAAACAGAGCTGCAAAATGCACTCTAATCTGTTTTTACTTTATTTTATGGAATATACTATACTACTAAAATATACTTTATTTTATGGAAATTAAGGCAGGAAACTTACTTAGTACTGCATTGTAATTACAGAACTATATTGGGTAATAACTACAGAATAATTAGGCTTAGTAAATCATTAATAACACCTTAATAAAGACTCAATTCAATATGAACAAATGATTAATCAATAGATAAAAAATCTTATTAATGCTTAGTAACTACTTAATTAGTCCAAATCCTGCCCCCTAACCCTAAATCCTAACCTTAGCTCCTTAAGCTGGGCATACACTGTGCGATCTTGCACGATTTTAATACGTACGAAATTATCTCCAAACTCACACTGTGCGATAGAATCGTATACGAGAAGAGCGCGACCTCACGACAGAGGTGCGCACACAGTGCGGAGCGATAAACGCATACGTTCAACCTGCTCAGACTGTGCGAGGGATCTGAGCCAGTGAAGAGTGTGCGCAGCCGCGCTGGGATACAGCCATCACCAGCCGCTCTCATTCAGAGCTTTTCTTCCCCCTGATCACGTCATGTAGCGTACGTCACTCAGCCACAGGTTTGTCCTGCAGCAACAAAGTTGTACCGGCGTCAACAGAAGATGCGACGAGTTATTTTAATATTTTGAGCTGGATGAGAGCGTGAAGCCAAAGTGTATCTTTGTGGTTTGGTACACTAAACCTCGGACCTCGCTGGCCTGATGGACTTTCAGTTTCAGCTGTGTTTTGGACTAAATAAACTTTTTTGGAAACGAAACAAAGGACAGCGCACATGGAGACGGAGTTTTACTTCAGTCTTTGAATAAGAAAGGTAAGAGCTCATGGGTAAATCTGATTTACGAGCGTCTGACTGCTGCATGTGCCCGTGTTGCGTGTGTTGCTTGATGTAGGCTATGTGGAGAAAACCTGGCGCGTGTTGTTGAGAGTTGTGCTGGTGGCAGTGCATGGCATGGTGTTATGATTGTGGTTTCATACATTAATACGCTATATTCTTTGTGAAAGGGGCTGTGTTGTCAATAGTTGCTAATGTTGATTGTGCCCGGGGGTGAGTTGTTTGGATGCTGCCGTGTAAGCTTCATATTTATTCTGTGCGCTAAATGGTCTGACACGGTAGAAGGCGCGCATTGCTATTTTCTTATTCTGAATAGGCCTACACCAAAAACATAACAAAACTGTTAGCCCTGCTTGTTTAAAGTGTGTTGCACTTATGTCTTTGTGTGCGTGGGGATTTGTTCAGAACCTCCGTGAAGTTGGCCCCTCATTCACGGAGGTTTGTTCAGGTGTTTCCGTTCATCTTTCTACATCTCTGTGCTAGCAAACACGCTGTTTTCCCTGCTTCAGCAGCGCCTGGACCCTGCGACACACGACAAATATCAAACATGTTTGATGTTGCTGCGATGCTACGATCAGCTGTCGTGCGTTCATCGTGAGCAGGTTATCGCAGCTCGTAGCCCCACAGACACTGCACGAATTACTCGTACGGAGGAGCCGAATTTTGCTACGATCTTGAATCTGTCGTGCGACAAAAAATCGTGGCAAAATCGTTTCAAAATTCGCACAGTGTAAGCCCAGCTTTAGTTAAGTAGTTACTAAGCATTAATAAACTTTTCATTCATTAATTCACCATCATGAATAATTAAGGCTTTATTTATGCTTTATTCATGGTTTACTAAGGCCAATTAAAGTGTAGTCAATATAAAGTGGTACCCAATATTGTAATTACAAAACAAGGTGTACAGTAGCAGAGTGGTTAGAGCTCTGGCTTCCCAATAAGGAGGTCGTGGGTTCGACTCCCGGGTCGGACCAGATCAACATCTCATGATCGCTCTGGGTGGAGTTTGCATGTTCTCCTCGTGTCACCGTGGGTTTTCTCCGGTTTCCTCCCACCTCCAAAACATGCATCATTGTAAATTTCCCTGTGAGAGAATGACAGAGTGAATGTTTGTCTGTCTAATCCTGAGACGAGTCCAGTGTGTTCCTCCGCCTATGGCCCAAAGTCACTGGGATAGACATAGGCTCCATTCACCCACGACCCCTAACGAGAACAAGTGGTGAATGAATGAATTAAAAATTACTACTCTGTAATATTTTAATAATGAAACTACAACATAATTCTAGTTGTACAGTTTATATATTTTCATCAAAAAAGCATCAGTATTCTCTCTTTTATCTGTGTAAAGTGTGATTGTTGTGGGGTTTTTTTTGGACAGACGTGAACTCCTTCCAGCAGACGTCCAAATGGATCGACGACGTCAGGACAGAAAGAGGAAGTGATGTCATCATTATGCTCGTGGGCAACAAAACAGATCTGGCAGACAAAAGGTAGACTTTTGGAAACATTTTCTACTTAGATCTATAAAGTTGTGGTCCAGCGAAGTGTTAAAGAAAGTGGGGCTGGGTGATTTGGGAAAAAATACAATCACAAATTGTTTTTTTCTCATATTGATCTATCTTGATTTTCAATTCGATTTTGCTTAACCTTTTCAAAACCAAATGAGAAATGTCATTCATGAACATAAACAAATAAAACATTTTGATTGCAAAAATGTTTAGATTTTTTTAAAAACCATTATACTGTTTATCAGTATTGTTCCTCAAAGTTTGACTTTGCTCCAAACTACACATTTTTATTGACAAAAGATTGGCTTTCGATTCAAAACCCCCCACCAAATAATTGACAATTCGGTTCGATTCGATCTCAGTCTCGATTTCTCAATCTCTCGATAAATGGCCCAGCCCTAAGAGAAATTAACTACCAGACAGAAGCTCAGTGCTGCCAGTCTCTACTTTATTTGTATTTTCTTCAGTTGTATCACAAAATGTAATGATAACTATCAGGTAATAATGTGATACATATATTAAAAAAAATATTAAAAGAATCAGGTAATAAAGTGCACTATCACGTTTCATGTATTTCGTGATACAACTGAATGAAATTAAATAATTGAGGATTGTGCATAAAGTTGGGTATTTAGACCATACAAACAGACTCTTTTTGGAATCAAAAATACTTAAGTTTCCAGATTTGGTGAAATACAAAACAGCTATAATCATGTTTAAGGCAAGGCAAAATGTATTACCAGAAAATATCCAGAAATGGTTTTGTGACAGACAAGGAGGCTACAATCTGAGAGGAGAGTTCAACTTCAAAAAGCAGCTGGGTCGAACAACAAGAAAGAAACTTGGTCTTTCAAACTCTGGGGTGGATTTGTGGAATGGATTAAATGAGGATTTTAAAAAAAGCAGAAACTTGGGGCAATTTAAAAGGATGTTTAAAGAGACTGTTTTTGGCAGATATGTTGAAAATGTTATTTAATAACACTCTTTATATGGTGAAGTTCTAGAGAAAATATGGATTGTTCTAAAACAAAAAGAATGAGTATGTTTTAGTTGAGTTGTATATCAATAGGGTCACACACAAGGTATTTGTATGAAACAGAAACATGTAACTTATTGTAATGTAACTTATTGTGCAAATACATGTATATTGTTTTTTTTTTTAATCCTATTGTAAAGAATTGTAGTTGAAAAAGGGGGTAGGATTTACATAAGTTTTACTTCTACCTACTCCTTTTCGAATTATATCTTTTATTTTGTATTTTCTTTAATTTGCCTTCGCAAATGTATTCGAAATAAAGATTTCAATTAATCAATCAATCAATCAATCAATCAATCATTAAAGTAGAGATTGGCAGCACTGAACTTCTGTACGAAATGGACACGTCACAATCATATAATCATTTCCCACATGTTCAGAGCTTCACATACAATGTAAGTGCTGTATGTATGTGTTTAGAAATGTGCTGTTTGTATCTCAAAGCAAATGCTAATGCTAACCTGTATTTAATTTAATTACTAATGTTAATATAACTCTAGGGGAGACTGGGGGCAAATGTAGCAGAAGCTTCAGCTCTACACAGAACCTGCTCATTTCATTACTCCATCTTCTGATTGAGTTGACATTTCAGGAAACTTTTACAGCAAAAAAAAAATAACTGTTTTTGAGCAGTAAAGTTCTACATCACAGCTCAAGTTTTTGTTCTGGACAAAGATGGGATGGAGATATGGCTGTCATTTTTTACGGTTGAAAATAGGTTTTGTGGCCTGTGTTTGGTAAGTTTTATAACAACAAATACTTTGCTAACATTGAAAAAAATCCCTCCAAACATGGCCGCTCTAATCTGGGACAAATGTAACAATGTGTCACTATTGCCCCTCGGCCATTTTATGGATTCATTTTGGATGGATTTAATTAGAGTTATTTGTCTTAAAAATGTTTGTGTATCATTTGTTGACTCATTTTAATCAGAGCTTTTGTTTTTTTTTCCCAGAAACACTATAATTTCAGTCGGAAAAAACAAAAGTAAAGTTCTAAGCAGACTTAAAGTGTTGTGTTTTATTATAATAAGATCACAGAGTTAAAGTGGTTTTAATGTGGACAACCTTCAGTCTGTCAAACATATTGCCTTTGATAAAGAAAAAAAAAAATTTATTGTTGTAATTTTATGTGTTACATTTGTCCCTTTGGTGTGTTACAATTGGCCCATGTTGTGGGGCAGATGTAACACTTGACTTTATTGTCTTGAAATGTAATAGTTTCACTGAACCAAACCTGTACATATGTCAAGATCTGCAGCTTTCATTTCATGTAGTTTTAAGCTGGTTTTTAACTAAGATTAAGTTGATATTTCAAATTTGCTTAAAAAAAGTGTAACACACAGTCTTTCCCTGATTGAAATCCACTTTCTGCTTTGTGATTTTTAAATATTGATTACATTTTGTGCATCTTGGCAAATTCCCCGTAGAGAATGAAAGAACAAGATAGAACTATCCACTGGTATGAGGCAGTGCTGTGAAAAGAGCCCATTTAATTCACCTCATAGACAGAGTTCTATGAAACATTGTAACAGCTGTATTTCAGTATCAGCTTCTACACACATCAACCTTTACAGTCTTAGAAAAGGATTTGTGTATATCTAATTCTAACCCTGATTTATTACAATTTTAAATCTATCAATGTGTCTGAATTGGACTAAACCCTAACCCTGACCCTTGGATGTGACATTTCAACAAAATGAATGTAAAAATCTAAACTTGGCTGTGTGTTTTTTTCCACAGACAAATAACGATCGAGGAAGGAGAGCAGAGAGCTAAAGAGCTGAGCGTGATGTTCATCGAAACCAGCGCCAAGACAGGCTACAACGTCAAACAGGTGAGGCTTCACATTTTAAGATTATACACTGAAGGAAAAAAGAAACTCAACATTCTTAGTTTTGGGAGTTTTGGGGGGGCAGAATAATTTTATTTTTGAGATCCGCCTGTATGAACCCAACATCCATTTCTAATCCTCAGGACAACTCTTGCGGCGTTTACATTTTTTCAAATCCAATAACACAACCAAACAATAGAACAACCCCCAAACCAAAAGTGACAGAGTTTCATCAGTCAATAGTTCACTGACCCCCGTTGGCTCCTGGACAGTGGTTATTCATCGCCTCATGGATCAGCAGTAGTGTCTGAGGTGATCCATTCTTCAGCTGCTGCTGAGTTTCAGGAGGATGTTCACGTCGGTGGACACACACACTGAGCAGAACCCAGACATTTTCAATGGAACCATTAGGACCACCTCTGCAAAGTCCAACGACGATGTGAGTGCACCATTCAACCTGAGCTCTAAGCACTGATCCAACATATGGTCGATATGGTGGAATAGCGTCAGCGTGGAGGCCATTACAGATGGTTCTGGAGACACTGGCCTGTGGTGTGTCCCAATGGTCTCGGCTATGAATGTGCGGGGCGGTTGGTCTTGTGTAGCGGTCGTTACACGGGGGCCACCAGTACGAGGGCGGTCGTTAGAGGAACAAGATGACTAATGGTAGAGCGGTGACTCCAAACACCCTGTAGACACAAGACAACACCGTCCAGCTTGGAGCAGCCAATAGCTCCGAGATCCCTCTCTGGTTTGTGAAGAAGTGTGTTTTTGGCTTTATTCTGGTGCCTTTTATAGAGAAGACTTAAAAGTCAACTCTGAGTTTCAAACATGATTTTGTGTGAATAAACGACCCTGTAATGCACTCTTTATTGTTCTCACAATCAGTCAAACCAAACCAAGAAATCTGTTCACCTGTCTTCAGCGCTCTATGGACTCAAATCATGATGCTAACACATTTTTACAAATGGACTCGTTTCTAAGGAATTTTTGAAAATTAAAATGTTGCATTTCTTTTTCCTTGAGTGTATTTTAGTGACTTCATGTTCCTGCCTGTTGATGTCGCTAAACGCCTGCTAACAGTTGGTCCAAAAGAACAAAATCTGATCTGTTTTGAGAACCTGACCACTCTTGGACAAAGGGCCAGTGTGGTCAGGTTCATTAGGAGATGGTGTGTCCGTGCAGCTGCAGTGGAGTTCACACTGGAGGCTGTTGTCACGGCAACCATAAGTCTCACATCAATGGGACGCTACACAATTTAGCTCCATAAACATGTCAGACAGAGTGTTGTTCCCCTCAGTCTGCACAGTAAGACACAGGAAACCATCAGACTCTGCAGTATCACCACCTTTTAGTTCAGCGACATTTTACACTGAAGATTTTAAATTTGATTTTCAAATTTGATTGGAAATCTTCACACGTAAAAAGTGTCAAGTGGTGCAACAATACATGTGATGCGGCACTAAAACCCTCGGTTTTAAAAGTTTATAAAGTTTGTTTTATGCAGAGAACTGCATATTGTGTCTAAACCTGGTAAAATCTTTCATTCATTACAAACTCATCTTTCACTGATTATATATTGTCATAAATGTTCATTCATTGTCGGAGCAATCCATTGTCAATGTCTCCTAGCTCCTTACTGGCTGTAAGTTAGCATCAGAGGTTCCTATGCTAAAGGAACTAAAAGGCTCCTAACTCCTGACTGCAGTATTCCAACAGCTCTTATCATGTCGTGTTATAACGCACATCCAGATTTTGCTTAAAGGAGCACTGCGTAAGTTGCAAAGGTTTTGAACAAGGGCGCCATCTTTGGCGTTTTGTGGCACTGCACCCACCCTACTATCAGCAGCTGAAGACGTATTTTAGGCTTAAAAGATTCTTTTGACACATCGTTACTTTCTGCTAAATATTTTCTTGGCTAAGAAGACAAAGTTATTTGTATGAAAAAGTAGATGCTGACTATTTTATTTGTTCTTTTTGACTGACTAATCAGTTTTCTCTCCTCCAAAAGTTACACAAGGAAAGATTATTGAGAGTTTGAGGAAAAGCTTTGTTTTAGTGTGAGAGAAAACTGTAAACAAGCTTTTTACAGGACTCATTTCTCATAAACTAAATGCTCAATGGCAATTTATTACTCTAATAAAACATAAATCTTACCGAGACAAACAGCTAAGCGCTAAGCTAAGCTTTGACTAAATGTGCGATGTACTTTGACAGGCCTGAGAGTCTTACCTTCTAATGAAAATAATTGCCAGATGAACGTCTTATTGATCTCCTGCACAGTTCTTCTTTCTCAAAAACATGTCCAAGTGCTCCTCGGCTCTGTCAGTCGGCTCATGCCGGTTGTTTTAATCGGACCTAGGCTAATTTTTCTGTATATGGGGGTTCGGAAGCTAGATGGCAGTATTTACCACTGATTATTTATTTAATTTTTTTATTAAACAGTTTACAACATTCGTCTGTTGTATAAATCCGAGAGCGTTAGCGAAACAAATAGAAATAATACCAATAAACCAGTGAAGGAGGATTAGCGCGGGAAAATGCGACCAGCGCCACTCACATTTATGAGCCTGTCTGTGCTTATACAGGCAACCTCGGTAAGTTTACGAAACAGAATGGCGCATATCCAGACATGTGCCAATGGACGGTAATTTTATATATCGTAATATTGAGCATTTTAACTTACGCAGTGCACCTTTAAGGAGCAGGAACTATGGAGCCAACTTGACCTATTCAGATGTAGCGCGTGGCTGAAATCCAAGTGCTGTTCATGGGCCTGAAGGAGCTGAATCTCCCTCACTGAAGTGTAGTGTGTGGTCCAGAGGGAGAGAGAACAAGGACTGGTTTGGGAAAGGGTCCACGTGTTGAAATGTGTTGCCATTATTAAATAAATCAGCTAAAAACACAGACTGCCTTGGACATTCCCTATTGTCTGTTTAGTTTATGTTCCAGAAATCACTACCAACAATTATTTTATGTTGTTTTCAAAAATACAAAATTAAATCCAATTGAAAATCGAGAGCAATATGAATGGTTTCATATTCTAGCATTCGATGATGTCATAGGCGCAGAATTTTTCATTAGAATAACATTAGACTTTTTCTTGAAATATAAAAAAAAACAATCTTTCTCTAAAAACTTTCTACTGGTGACTAGACAAATGAACATTTTGTATTACAGTGGTCCCTCGCTCTATCGTGGTTCACTTTCCGCAGCTTCGCTGTTTCGCGGATTTTTTTTAGTGCAATTTTGCTTCTTTTTTTTTTACAGTGCTTTGGTCCTATAGAAGTGCACTGTAAGCTGCTTTTCTCTCATACGCACTGTTTGTGACCGTATCACATCGCAGCATTCACAGACAACAGCACAGAAGCTCTTTTAGAAAACTTGAGACAGTTTGGATCATGCAGGAGAAGCTGACCTGACGCTCAGACGTTTCTCCAGGTGAGGAGAAGACTCTTTGACCTCGTAGTTACGATGATAAGTTTGTTCACGCTGGAACGTCATTTGTGCAGTTCAGAGATGTGTTTGAGGAGCGTGTTGTGACTTCACTAGAGTCCAGATGTGTTTCATGTCGGCTCTGGAGTCGTGTGATCCGTGGCTCTGCGGTCGGCTGTGGAGCTCAGCGGGACGGGCAACGTGCCAAAAGCAGAGCAGGTGAACACACACAGCACCGTTCCTCTTTAAGCGTCACATAAACAACTCACACTGTTGTATCTGGCGGTGAATCATGTGTTTAGCGCATTATTACCTGTACAAAAGACACTAAACATCAGAACCAGGCAGGTTATCAACTGAAATTACTGGTAAAAAATGAAGATCACTACTTCGCGGGTTTCGCCTTTCACGGGTTATTTTTGGAACCTAACCCCCGTGATAAACGAGGGACCACTGTACATGAACCGTTAACATGAGCACTTCTGTCATGTTTGTTTAGTAAAAGCTGCTTTCTGATCTAGAAACTTGTCAAACTGAATTTTTACTGTCATGTTGTGTTTTCCTCTGCTCAGCTGTTCCGACGTGTGGCGGCGGCTCTTCCCGGCATGGAGAGTATGCAAGAGACCAGCAAAGAAGGCAGTATCCTTTACACCAACGGAAAGAAGAGATACAGCGCTTAACTACACTTCATCACACAGTGTACACAGACTAAGGGGGAGGTGTTTTAGTCAAGAACACAGTTTTTGAGAGATCTTGAACTTTAACAAGGCAGAAAAAGTGACATAAAAAGAACTGCATTGTGTGTCGCATGAATATAGGGTTATCTTAATTTTTGCTTTGTCAATTAAATCAGAATAAAAAGTCTTTATCAAAAGTCATTAAACTGATCATATTGTAGCACACAGTACATTAAAATCGTAAAATGTTGCATGTTTTTATCATTCAGACCTAAAAAATGAATTAGTCTGTGTTATTAATCATTATTATTAGTTTGTTGTGAGTTCAAAGTTAGTTTCTTGAATATTGATTGCGTTTCTTAGTATTGAATCAAGTTTAGTAAATGTCACTAATGCAAATTGCCCGCCACATTTGATCACTGGGGCTTGATTGATGGTCACTAGAGTGGTCAACATAGACCACAATGCATTGCGTCAGGTCTTGCATTGTGGTCTATCTTCTTCGTCGTTGTCGTCTTCTACTTCTCCTCTTCCTCCTCCTCCCTCTTCAGGACCAATGGTGTGGCCTATGCGGCTGATTTGCAAAAGCTACAATCTAGCGATAGAGGGATTATCGGTCTACGTGACTTTCCACACTACTGGAAAACATTTTAAACAAACATTTTTAATTAAAACAACTAAACAGGACAGGAGCAGGTATTTCAATCAGGTCTGAACCGGTCTGACAGACGTCTGGCTCCTGAAGCTTGAGACAGTGTTTTTCTCTCTGTTTTTTCACCTGAATGTAACTTTTAAGGGTCGTAGGGTTGAATTTCATTCACAAATGTGGATTTAGCAGCAGAACCTTTGTTTTCTCACAGAGATAAACTCTTGTAGTTACTGACAATAGAGCTTTTTTGACTTGTTTCCACTGTTTGTGTCTATGAGCATCAGTTCTTTCTGCATAACGGGTGCGCGAACATCGCCCGTGTTGATAAACAAAAAATCCCTCTATACCTTATCAAGATATTATTTTAGGTCTAGGTGTTAGCTATAGAGAGATTTTTTGTTTATCAACACGGGTGATGCGCGCGCACCCCGCCTGTAGAAAGAGCCTCCGCTCATAGACACAAACAGTGGAAACAAGTGGAAAAAGCACGGTTCTATGCAGGAAAGTAAAAAAACAGCTTGATTAAAACAGCTCGCTGTCGTCCCGTTTCGTTGTTTAATTAAAGCTGGCTGCAGACTACAGGAGTTTTGGTCCGATTTTAAGCCCGATGTGCCTCTCTACGAGTTCGGGGAGGCGTGGCCAGAGTAACAATTTTTGTAAGAGATTTTTCGTCGTTTCTCTCCTTATGTCTGTGCGTCACTGCGACTATTTGTCGGAATGCATCATCGTGAGGTTCACATGCTGTGTTACGACCAGGGGTGGGGAAGTAACAATAAATAACCAGAGGGAAAAGGTTTACTAAAATTGAACAATTATTTAATGACAAAATAAAGGTAAAAGGTGTAACAAAAAGTGTCCAAAATTGGGTTTAAGTTTTACAGAAAATAAAAAGTAATAAATTGAAGACCAAAATTAGTTTAACAATTAAAAAAAAAGAATTAACCAATAAATCAAGTGCTCCAACTAATTACAAACTGAATTTAAAGAACAAAGTTTGTAATAATAATAATAAACGAGTGTCTCTACGAAAAATATTTAAACAAAGGTAATGCTAGCACAAAAAAACTAATTCTAAGCAAACAAAGAGACACATGGCAAAAATGGGCGAGCTGACATGGAGCCAGGGTCAGCCGCCACAAGCGGAGCGGGTCGAGGCCTCTTATGGGGAACGCCCAATCAGGTGTGCACCGGGATTGGAGGAGCGGAGCGAGGCGGGCCAATCGATGGATCCCGGGAGTGGTCAACCAGCGCCCAATGACGGAGCTTCTTCCATTTGTACATGCACACATAACAGAGAAAAACGGGAGAGGCAAACAAAACGAGGGCCAAAGCCGTGGCCCGTAACACTCCCCCTCTTAAGAGTGAACTAAGTTTTTGTTTGGTTCTTTTAACAATTTATGATTCGCTAGAAAAAATTGAGGGAAACATTTCTCAAAAAATATATATACTCACATTCTGGACAAGGCATCTGCCAATATGTTTTCTGAACCCTTTTTGTGACGTATCTGGAGATGGAAATCCTGCACCATCAGGGCCCAGCGCATTAGACGTTGACTATGATTGTACATTCGGGAAAGAAAAACAAGAGGGTTATGGTCTGTGAAAACAATAACAGGCAGAGAACTGGAACCAATGTAAACTTCAAAGTGCTGTAAGGCAAGCAACAGCGACAGTGTTTCCTTTTCAATGGTGGAATAGGCTAATTGGTGTTTGTTAAACTTTCTGGAAAAGTAACAAACCGGATGATCAACTCCATTTTCGTCCTCCTGCAATAAAACAGCACCAGCACCATCGCCACTAGCATCCACCTCCAGCTTGAATGCGCGGCTGCAATCTGGAGCTACAAGCACAGGGGCATTACATAATAAAGATTTTACAGAATCAAAAGCGTGTTGACACTCTGAGGACCATACGAAGTCGACTTTTGGACTGAGAAGATTTGTTAAGGGCAGTGCAACAGTGGAAAAATTACGACAGAAGTTTCTATAATAGCCTGCCATGCCCAGGAAGCGGCGGAGCGCGCGCCGGGTGGACGGAGGAGGACATGCAGCTATAGCAGAGATTTTAGCTTCGAGTGGTTTTACTTGGCCCTGGCCTACTTCTCGACCGAGGTAAACAACTGTGGCTTTTCCGAATTCACATTTAGCTAAGTTAAGCGTGAGCGAAGCTTGAGCGAGACGAGCAAAAACTTTGGTTAGGGTGTTAATGTGTTCTTCCCAAGTAGAAGAGGGCACAATTAAATCGTCAAGGTAGGCGTTGCAGTGAGGCAAACCCTGCAAAACGGTATTTACAAGCCTCTGAAAGGTAGCGGGGGCATTACACATACCGAAGGCCATTACTGTATATTGAAGAAAATAATCAGGAGTTACAAAAGCAGATATTTCAGAAGCACGCTCTGTAAGCGGCACTTGCCAGTAGCCTTTTAATAAGTCTAATTTAGTTACATATTTTGCATTGCCGAGGTTATCTACGCAGTCTTCCATGCGGGGCATAGGATAGGCGTCAGGGACAGTAACTGCATTTACTTTTCTATAATCAGTAATAAAGCGCGGGGTGCCATCGGGTTTACCCTCAACAAGGCACGGAGAACTCCACGCGCTAGAGCTGTGTTTAGCGAGACCATTTTCAAGCAGATATTCAGCTTCTTGTTTCATTAAAGCACGTTTAGCAGGATTGACACGATAAGGGTGTTGACGAATAGGCTTGGCATCTTTCACATCAATGTCGTGAGCTAAAACAGAAGTTTGAGAGGGGACATCGTTAAATAGACATGGAAAGTCATTTACTAGTATTATAACATCATCTCGCTGCTTGTCAGTTAAATGAGCAAGATGAGTGGGCAGTTCTTGTAACATTTCAGAGTTTGGTAAACGCGCACACTTTGGCTGATGGGACACGACGTCATCTTCACCAGAGCTGATTGGATTAGCCACTATTAGAGCTGACGCGCACGGAGGCGGGGCGCTTGGAGACTGCTGCTCAGTTTTACGCGCATGATACAACTTCAACATGTTAATATGACAAACCCGAGTTTTACGCTTTCGATCTGGAGTACAGATTTCATAATTCGTTTCGTTTAATTTTTGTTTAACGACGTACGGACCGGTGAATTTGGCGGACAACGCGTTTCCTGGAATTGGAAGTAAAACTAAGACTTTGTCGCCTTCAGAAAATTCACGTTTTACTGTCTTTTTGTCAAAACGACGCTTCATATTTTTTTGTGTGTCTGCAAGAGCAGCTTTGGCGATTTTATTCGCATTTAGAAGTCGTTCACGGAAGTTTGAAACGTATTCTAAGACGTTTGTGTTGAAGAAGAGGACGGAGCAAGAAATTTCTCCTGCAGTGCCTTTAACGGTCCACGAGGAGAGTGTGCAAAAACTAAATCTGCAGGACTAAAACCGAGAGATTCTTGGACAGCGTCTCTTGCAGCAAATAAGACAAAGGGAATGCCCTCGTCCCAACTTTTTTCTGTTTCGAAACAATATTTTCGCAACATGGATTTTAACGTTTGGTGCCAACGCTCAAGTGCGCCTTGTGATTCTGGATGATACGCAGTGGATGTAATATGTTGAACGCCGAGGGTTTGGACTACTTGTTCGAACATTTTGGATTGAAAATTTGCACCTTGATCCGTTTGGATTATACGTGGGAGGCCAAAGAGTGAAAAGAAGTTAGTCAAAGCTTTTATCACCGAACGGGAATTAATTTTACGCAGCGGAATGGCTTCTGGAAACCTTGTTGCAGCGCACATAATTGTAAGTAAATATTCATTTCCATTTTGAGTTCTGGGGAGAGGTCCAACGCAGTCTATTATGACGCGGTCAAAGGGTTGGTCTATTGCAGGAATAGGATGAAGTGGAGCTTGAGGAATTGTCTGGTTTGGTTTTCCTGTAATTTGACAAGTGTGACAGGTGCGGCAAAACTCAGCCACGTCTTTTTTCATTGCTGGCCAAAAGAATTGTTTTAAAATGTGGTTGTACGTTTTAGTGATTCCCAAATGTCCTGACCATTTACTTTCGTGTGCCACCGCTAATATTGCATTACGGTAACAGGTGGGCACAACAATTTGATAAACAGCATTTAAATCACTAGCAAAAGGAGACCATTTACGCATGAGTAAATCATTGTCAAGGAAATAGCAAACATGTGCTCTGTCACGTTGCTCGTCACTTACCACACTGTGAAACAGTTTGCGCAGCGTTGGGTCAGTCCTCTGCTCTGAGCTCAGCCGTGCGCGCGTGCATGGTAGGTACAGACCTTCGAATTTAGGAGATGCGACCAGTTTTTCATTAGATTTTGTCTCAGCCTGGGTCTCAGGGGTAGGCACAGGTGCATCTGAAAAAGTTGACAAAAAAGTATCAGACAAATTTAAATCAGCGTTCTTGGCCTGGGTGCGCGTAATGGCACAGACTGGGTAAAGCTCAGTAGAGTCTTCACCTCAGTGGCGGTTTTTGGGGTGGGCGAGGTGGGCAGCCGCCCAGGGCGGCATTTGCCAGGGGGCGGCATTTGCCGAGAAAAAAAAATCAAAAGTCCTTCATCAGCGCCGCAGGACGCATGTAAACTAATGTACAGTCAACAGGTCAAGCTATACCAGGAGAAACAGCACCCTCTACTGGCGGCCGCATTCCTTCACAAACAGTTCTTGGTCATGAGCTGTGTCATAACACCGCTGATCCTGCAGAGGGCGATACGTGCACAGTCTGTTTGGTTTCACTTTTTTTTCACAGCCGCAGATTCTTCAATATTCAGTTGTTAGCGGCAGACTGCTCCGTCTTCTGCAAACTTTATCCGGTTATCACTTTATTAATGCAATGGATCTGTTTAACAGCGAAAATAAAAGGCTGTTGTCTTTATTTTTAACACAAACCCTCCGCCATGGAAAGGACGAGCTCTGAATCACCGCAGTGTTGGACAAACATAAACTTTCACGGAGTTTTTTGATCAAACAGCGCTGTGTTTCTCCGGGTTAGTTTTAATTGGCAGACCTCAGCAAACATGTTTTGTTTTTCTGGTGTAATGGTGCTGCGTGTCTGCAGCATTTTGGACAAAAAACTCAGTCTGTATGGATTATTTTGGCTTTGTTTATCACCCAAGTCCCTCCTCTAGAGCTGCTGCAGCAGGTATGTAACCCGAGGGTCCCGTGGGTTTTAATTTGCGTCATGAGTTAATGCGAATAAATAAACACGAGTTAATGCAAACAAATAAAACTGCGTTTCCAGCTTTCAAAATTCGCTTCAGCCGTTATGTGCATAAAACGAAATCCACCTCTAGAGAACGTATAAACTTTTATGCGCATTAGGGATTCTAAATGTGATATTTGCCGTTTCCACCTCCCAGGACTTATTCGATACTTCTTAATGCGCATTAAAAACAAGGGGGTGGAAACGCTAGTCGTCTCTTCAGTCATAGATTTTTCATTTGCATGTGCAATGAGACGGTCAAAACCCTCAGGTACTCAGTTTAAAAAAAAAAGAAGAATAAGAGAAAAAAGGATAAAGGTATAATGACTTTTGCCCAACTGTCATAATTATTATTTAGCCTGCCTGGCTAGCACACTAATTCTCCATTTTAATATCAAGAAGAAGGTTCAGAAGCTGTAATGCTGCTGAGTTCAATTTGATTAATAAAAATCACATATTACTGACAGATTGTTACCACTTTTTGACAGATGTGGATATACAATAATTGTAAAAATAATTAAAGCCGCAAGCGGCATTCCAACGGTCTCGGTGCGGGCTGGGGGGTTTGGGGGGCGCCAGAGGAGCTTGTTCGCCCAGGGAGTCATGCAGGCCAGAACCGCCTCTGCTTCACCTGGATCAGTGGGTTGCGGGGAATCAACTACTTCCAGGGTAGGAGTAACCTTTCCCCCAGCTATATCATTACCCATTAACATTTCGACGCCGGAGATGGGCAAAGCAGGGCATACAGCAATTGGAAAAATGCCACTAACGAGTTTAGATTTAATGTGTACATAATGAACAGGTTGTAGGCTGTATCCCATTTCTATTCCCCGTAACACAGATCCATAACCGCAAGAAGATTCATTTGAGAATGGGAGAGCACTGGCTAAAATTACTGATTGAGACCCGCCAGTGTCTCTCAAAATGCGAATTTGACGCTGAGGTGCTTCTCCAGATAAAGACACAAATCCTTCAAATATAAAGGGCTTAAAACAAGCGTCTGCATTTTGTCTGGTGTCGGGTGCTAAAATATCAGTTTTAATTAACCCGACGCCTTTTGGTTGGGGTGCGGATTGATCCGCTTTTCTTTTTAGAGTCAAACAATTAGCGATAACATGTCCAGGTTTGTGACAATAAAAACACTCCCGTTGTTCTCTGCTACTTTTAATATTGCTCTGAGAACTAGGACTTGGTTCTGGAGCAGAAGAACGTGTTTTTTCAACTGGATTTGTAACAAAAGTAGTGCGGTGTGTCAGTACAAACTCATCGGCCAAAACAGCGGCCTCAGCTAAAGTTTTAACTTTTTGTTCGTTCAGATAAACAACAACTCGTTCCGGAAGATTTTTCTTAAAGTCTTCCAGCAAAATTAGCTCTCTTAATTTTTGGAAATTTTCTGATTTAGCGGACACACACCATTTATCAAAAAGAGTTCCCTTCTCCCTGGCAAATTCAACATAAGTCCTACCGGGGGCCTTTTTATGATTTCTGAATTTTTGGCGGTAGGCTTCAGGGACTAATTCGTAAGAACGCAGAATGGCAGATTTAACAGAATCATAATTCATACTTTCTTCAAGAGATAGAGCGGCAGCGACTTCTTGGGCCTTGCCGTGAACCTTGCATTGGAGCAGAGTTGCCCATACCTCGCGCGGGCACTTTAAGGCCAAAGCAATGCGCTCAAAGGCAGGGAAATAAGAATCTACTTCAGACTCTCTGAAAATTGGAAAAAGTTAAACATATTTACTCACGTCCAACGCGCAGACCTGGGCAGTGGAAGACAAGGCGTCAGCAGCAGGAGCAGGGCAGACGGGAAGGCGGCCTTGGGCCTCAAGCTCAAGACGTTTTAGGCCTAGTTTTACTTTTGTCTCGGCCTCAATTTCCAGCTGTTTTATTCTTAATTGTAACTCCATATGGGCATTGCGCTCTTTCTCCGCAGCTTCCATTTTTAAGCGCTCTATGCGTAATCTGTGCCGCGCTGCTGCTTTTCTGGATTCAGGTGTGCTCGTGGGTGACAGAGGTTCAAACCGAGGGAGCGTAAACGGTTGATCACGCCGATCAGCAGCCTCAGCCGGCTCTCCTACCACACGAGTTGGACTTGTTTGTCCCTCCAGTTTTGGAGTGTGGGCAACCCCGGAGGTAGTTACTGGCACAGCCGGTTCGTGCTCCGCCTGTTCCACATGAACATCCGCCGAGGCCTCTGGTTGCTGCAGACTCCCATGTTCCACTAACCAGTTTACAATCGTTGACTTTAGCTCTGCTTTTTTCATGGATTTGTCAAAAAGAATTTGGAGGTTCTCTGCAATTTGGACCAAATCAGCTTTCTTAAATTTGTCTAGTTCTTCCAGCGTTGGCTGTTTTAAGAACTGTTCCAAAGTGGAGGCCATTGTCCAGTGCGCTCACTTACCTGTGCAAAAAATTGAAAAACACTTACCTACTCTGACAAAAAAATAATTTGAAACAATTTTAGCCTCGGGAAATGAGTTACATTGATCCCGGACGAGCCCCCATTTGTTACGACCAGGGGTGGGGAAGTAACAATAAATAACCAGATGGAAAAGGTTTACTAAAATTGAACAATTATTTAATGACAAAATAAAGGTAAAAGGTGTAACAAAAAGTGTCCAAAATTGGGTTTAAGTTTTACAGAAAATAAAAAGTAATAAATTGAAGACCAAAATTAGTTTAACAATTAAAAAAAAAGAATTAACCAATAAATCAAGTGCTCCAACTAATTACAAACTGAATTTAAAGAACAAAGTTTGTAATAATAATAATAAACGAGTGTCTCTACGAAAAATATTAAACAAAGGTAATGCTAGCACAAAAAAACTAATTCTAAGCAAACAAAGAGACACATGGCAAAAATGGGCGAGCTGACATGGAGCCAGGGTCAGCCGCCACAAGCGGAGCGGGTCGAGGCCTCTTATGGGGAACGCCCAATCAGGTGTGCACCGGGATTGGAGGAGCGGAGCGAGGCGGGCCAATCGATGGATCCCGGGAGTGGTCAACCAGCGCCCAATGACGGAGCTTCTTCCATTTGTACATGCACACATAACAGAGAAAAACGGGAGAGGCAAACAAAACGAGGGCCAAAGCTGTGGCCCGTAACATGCTGCATGTGCATGTGCACATAAAATAAAGAAAAAACATCGCCTCATCAACTGTAAATAAATGTAACGCTTTGTGCACGTAATCCAAGTGTGGAATTCTTTTTATGATCATTACACACGTCTCCAACACATCTGCTCCTTAAATGATGTGAGAAGCACCGACTTTATTATATAGAACATAGCCAACATGGAGTTTGTTAAAACATTTTCATTTCACACCCACAATGTGTCAGTGTAACAGCTCCTACCTTTTATGAGCCTCCGCTCCTCTGTGACGTTTATAAACCTGCTTTAATCCACTCGCGTTTCATTGTTCACTTTTATAACAGCGCACATGCGCTCGATCACGTGACACACACGCACTGCTCGCCGCTCACTCCGCTCTCTAAGTCTGTGTCGTCTCTGTTCCTCCTGCGACTGTGAGACAAATAATCGTTGTAATTGTCCTTATGTCTGTGGCCTCTTCTTTTCTTTGGCACGTCAAAAAATCTCTAAAGATCCAAAACTCCTGTAGTCTGCAGCCGGCTTTAAAGAAGTTTCCCCATGTAAGCAGATGGAGAGGAGCTTTTTCTGCATAACGCATGTGCAGTAGAACGGAAAGTGACGTCGACCGATAATTCCTCTATAATGATGCCAACACTAGCTGCTTACCTTAGTTTGAATTGTCCAGTTCGTTTGATGCCTAAAGTGAGATGTAGTCAAATAAAAGTTGTATTCATAGTGATGATTCATAGTCCATAAATATGTGCGTGTCAGACGGACTTGACCAGTGTTAATTACAAAAGTTCATTTTTATTGGATTGTTGCTGAGTTTTTTTGTTTTTTGTTTTCATTCAGGCAGCAGAGTCAGAGTAGTGTGCTTCATGTCCAAAAGACCAGATGAGTGAAGACAGGATTGTGTAGTGATCATTAAGGTTACAGGGACGTCCGGACACAGCCTCAGTGTGCCCTTGTGCGTGTCATGTGACCTCTGCAGTCATTAGAACGTCTCTTCTCTAATAACTCCTCTGACATTAACCTTATAACGACTGCCACATGTAGATCTGTTCCATCATTCATCTCACACAGCTCATTTCCTTCAGATGGTCCTGAGGAGAGCAGTTCCATATTACTTCTGTGACTTCTGTGAGCTCTCAGCTAGTTTAAATTGTTAATACAAAAAACATCTTCAAAGCTGTTGTAATATCTGAACCCAACCTTTCGACTTGAAACCCACTCTTCTGTCGGTACACATTCAGAAGCTGTTGTCAGATCAGTTCTCGTGTCCAGCTGTAGATGTGAGCTTAGGAAGTGTCTCTGCTCCTGCTGGAATATCTCATACTCACCTCTCTCACTTCTGTCATATCTGATGTTGGTCTCAATAGCTTCATTTGCATTTTACATTGAGGTCAGTCGAATGTCTTGATTATACGACATAGCAGAGGTGGGAGACTCGAGTCACATGACTTGACTCGAGTCAGACTCGAGTCGCACTTTTCATGACTTGTGACTTACTTGCCCTATGATCCCCAAAGACTTGACTTGACTTGTGACTTGAACATTAGTGACTTGAGACTTGACTTGACTTGACTTGTGACTCTTCACTTGACATGACTTGTGTATGACTTGACCAACATAAACCACAGTTTACATGCTCACGTTCTTGTGCTTCTCTGCGCTTAGTTAATCAGACATCAGATGTTGCCGATAGCAGTGCCGCTGCTGCACACCCTTTTCTCTCCCTCGTGCTCATAAAGTCTACAAAGTATCTCTTCCGCTGCAGTTTGCGCAGGTGGCACAGAGAAGAGAGATCTGCTGTACTGACAGAGGAACAGACACGAGTCTGAGCTCCACCTGAATTTTTAAATCATTAAAAAATACCCAATAATCACAGAAATACGGTCCGTTAAAGTCTCCAAACCGCTAACACCTTATTAAATATGCGCGCGGTGCATCAGTGCGGTGCATCAGCGCTGCATCAGCGCTGGATCAGCGGCGATGCGCGAACCTTTTCATTTGTGTTTGTGATGTTTACTTTGAAAAGTTTGAAAACGGGATTGTTTTACTTCCCACAGTGTATTTAGTGCTCACTCAGCTGGTTTTAACCAGGACTATCCCAAAACTGGACCAGGTTTTCATAAGGACTAAAACAGGACTAAGCCAGGACAAGCCTCTTCCATTAGTGAGAAAACACATTAGCTTGGATTTATAAATACCTGTTCAGCCTAAACAAGATGAAATAACATTCTGATCCTATAAATATCCAAACTTATGAACACTGGTAATATGATATAATTGGCTACATAGTTTATTTATTGAACTACAAAATAGAGATTTTTTAAATATATCATTTGGTTCTAAAATTATTATCGAAGTCAAAATATCAGACATTTTTTGTACTTTAGCAGACTTATTTATTACAGGGTGGGGGCATAAATTTTTTTTTTCCATTCCAAGGGGGGCATAGCAAAAAAAACTTTGAGAGGCACTGCTTTAGCTGTATTTTTTGACATTGCAAAAATATTTATCCTCGTCCAGAATGTCCAAAATATGCTTTTAACTTTCTATTTTTACAAAAATGTGTAGTTGACTTTGAAGTTGAATACAAAAAGTTTTATTTTAAAATGCACCAAAGCTGTTTAGTTGAGTAGCCATTAAAATGTGGCTTAAAAAAATGTAATGACCTGCTGCCAAGCTGATGACTTGACTTGACTTACTTGACCCTGATGACCCGCTGACTTGGACTTGCTTGTGACTTGCACCTAAGTGACTTACTCCCACCTCTGCGACATAGTAAACTTTAAACGACCACACGACGTTTATGACAACAACCTTTTGCTTCATTCATGACTTTTCACATTTCTTGTGTTTTTGGTTTGTTTTCTCATGAATGACCTGAGCTGTGTCAGTGTAAATGTGGCTCTGGTCACGTTGTTCAGAATCATACCCACACCATCAGATTTCAGTCTCTCTCTTCTAATCCATTTATGATGATAAGTGTCTCCATCCAAACTGTGCTGAGTCTGTCCAGACTTTCCCTAAATATCCATCTTCTTGACCTTCTGTTACCATGAGAATGGTGTTGTATTTCCGGGCCACAGATTTGATCATAGTTTGTTTAATTTTCAGCTTTTTCAACAATCCTTAAGTGCCATTTTTCTGTTTCTGCGTGTTTTTTGGAGAAACCTCAGCAAAAGTTTAGGTGCATCTGTTGTATCTGGTTCAGTAACAGCTTCTTGTGTGGTGTTTTCAACATAAAAGTCCCTATGTTTAGTACCTGTACTGGTGGTTTTATAAGGAGGTTCAGTAAGGCAATGCACAAGCCAATGCATAAAAAAATAAAAAAAAATTAAATCTTTTGATGGCCTCCCCCATCATCTCTCCTCAAATCGCTTACTGGTCATTAGTAAATAATATCTAATAATTTGGTAATTCAATTCAATTTATTTTTTATTAAGACCTCAATTCATAGTTAAAACTACAAGTAGAATATTAAAATGAAGCATACACTGCTCACAGAGTTCTTAGGACAGACCAGATTTTGTGACTCTATAGAGGGATTTTTTGTTATCAACACGGGCGATGTGCGCGCACCCTGTCTGTAGAAAGAGCCTCCGCACATAGACACAAACAGTGGAAACAAGTCAAAAAGCTTTGTTGTCAGCTAACGTCAAGAGTTTCTCACTTTGCGAAAACAAAAGGTATGCTGCTAAGTTAACATTAATGGATGAAATTTGATCCTACGACCCTTAGAAGTTACGTTCAGGTAAGTGAGAAAAACTGCGAGAAAAACACTGTCTCGAGCTTCAGGAGACAGACGTCTTTCAGACCTGATGAAAGCAGCTGCTGTCGTCCCGTTTCGTTGTTTAATTCGAACAGTTTCCCAATGTAAACAAATGGAGATGAGCTCTTTCTGCATGACGCCACGCGCAGTAGGGCGGAGAGTGACGTCGACCGAATATCCCTCTATACATAAATGAATAGATACGTCTAATGGCAACAACACAATATCTCACAGCACAGTTGACATACATTTCACTGGCACTACAAAACCTGGGAACCTTTAAAAGTATTCTCAGGGAATCATTACACTGCTTGTACAAATCTCTGTCATCTGAGAGGTCAGAGGTAATATAGGGACCTAGACACTATATTACCTACCCTAGCTCTGACCTCGTCTGTGACTTGGACAACATTTCCAAGAAATCAGGAAAAGATAGCATTCTATCCTCTTTTGTTTTAATTGTTTTAATTTGACTTTTCAGAGCATTGTTTTTAATGTCATGTTCTAAGCCAGGCCTCTTCAACTTAATTTTCCAGAGGGCCAGATTTTACCGAGGACCATGTCTTTGGGGCTGGTAGTTGCACAATGCGTCATTACTTTTGAAATTGTTTTGGTTTTACCAAATATTTACAGCACTAGAAAATGATAATAGCTAATGCTATGTATTTTTATTGCTCTACAAAATGTCCAAATCCAGTGGCGGCTTCTCACTAGTTTATTTGGGGGTGCTATAGTCAATACATTGCTAGTTATCAAACTCAAATAGCCACTATTATATTATATTGTCCAATCAATCAGTCATTCAGTATAATATAATTTTAACATTGATGTTCAATCAAATAACCTGTGACAAACTGTAAAATCAAGATCTAGTCCAGTAATATGCATAAGCAGGCTGTATAATAATATTAACATATCTATTTATTAATATTTAAGATAATTAGACCAGCCTGAGAGCCACAGTAAAACATGAACATGGTTGGACACTGCTGTAGGCCTGCGCTATAGAGGCATAACAAGACACAATCATCAGCATACATCAGATGGTTACAAAGTTAATTTCCAACAATGCATCTTGTTTTACTGTTTTAAGTCATCAACATAAACATCAAACAAAAGGGAAGACAACAATCCACCCTGGCGGACTCCAACACTGACCCGAAATGGATCAGAGAGAGATTTGTCCCATTTCCCTCTTCATAGACTAATAGGATGATCAGATAAAGTTATTCATTCAAGTTCTGATACAGAATCTCTCAAAAATAAAGACATTTTACAACCATTTAACAAAATAAATGGAAACTGGATGTTGTAGTGGAATAGACAGTACACACCAGTAGAAATGTCTCCCTCTAGTGTCGTTTCTTTGCCATAACGTGTCCACTGTTTGTATTTTCCTTAACTTCCGTGTCTCTCTCTCAGTGATCGACATCAAACTGGACAAACCCCAGGAACCACAGACGCCTGAAGCCGGCTGTTCCTGTTAATACCACGATAATCCCACGACCCTCGCCGTCCCGTAATCCCCCTTTTCCCTCACGGTTTACCTGCTTTTTGCACGTCTTAATCTGGTTTGAACTGACGGATGGGTTTGGATCAGGTAGCCCGCTTTGACAAAATGTTGGAGAATTAAAAAAAAAAAAAAACGATCTTCCTGTTTTCAGTGACCACGATTTTAATATGAGGTGTTTTGGGAGTTGATTTTGGAACGACTGCACCTGAATTAGACTTAATAAAGCATGAACAAACACTTACTTAATCAAGAAACCCAAAGCAATCATAACCTTAGGACAAAAAGGGTGTATTATCTGCTTTGCTGATGTATCGCAGTGCTTCCCACATCAGGAATTGAATTAGAGTTCCATCTGTAAACGCCATTAATGCTCATAGAGGTTTTTCCCTGTTCACTTTTTCAAACAAAGAATATATGTTTAGTTTTGCTGAAAATGACGTGGATTTTGAATTTTAATCTGGATTTGAGTCGTTTTCTATGGATTTTTTAATTTATTTTAGTTTCGAAGCTTTTCTGACCTGTTCAAAAAAGAATTTGACTTAAAAAACAGAAAATAAATTAGCAAATTGACCTGATCCAGCCTCTTCAATTTTCCCTGGCTGCGGACTTCAGGGAGGCCTAATGAGTTTCTATGTATTTAGAAATAAACTACTGTTGTTTGTTGTTTATTCTGCATTTTGTTTTAAGTAAAACACAACAATTCATAAAAATCTGCATTGTTACTTTGAGTGGGCTTGCATCGCCACAAAAGAGTCTATTATTTGGCTTGGAGGAGGAGCCCGAACACGTCTGTTTTTGCAGAAAAGTGGTTCCTTTAGCTGATTTGTTCATATTATGGCGAAAAATGTATTCATCTCTATTCAGAAAGACCCAAAGTAAAGTTTTAACTTTCTAATTCTCCTGAATTGTGTAGATGACTTTTCACCTCCAGTTTACACAGTGCACCTTTAAACAGTCAGACAGAAAATAGACCTTAATGAAAGACATTTAAAAACAAACCACTGTTGTTACTGTCAGAACTTGTGGTGTTGCGTTAACAACATCAGTTGTAATAATAATGCAGATTCAGTCAGGTCTTGCACAAATTCTCGCTTTGCTTCGTCAAACTAATATTGTATTATGTGTCTTATACAACTATTAGGTAAGTGTAAGTCAGTGGCTGCAAGAGCAAATCTGATCGATTCTGGCCTTTCGATTTGATCGCTGCAAACTTCGATATTCAAAGTCTTTGAATGATTCTCTAGTATATTTGTATTTGTGAATCCTGTTAGTCACAACATTCACTGAAATAAAAGAGAATCATGTTAGAAGCATATATGAAATGTATCACATGTTAAAAGAAGTTTGTATTTAGTCTTGACCAGGAGGACTGGTGAAGCGCTGCCTCCTCTCTTTGCTGCTCTCTGTGTTGTGGAGACCTGATGCCTCAATAACACATAACACAGTCATCTCTTTCAATACTGTGTTGGTCACGTGACTTTTCTTAAAGTGATGCGCTCTCGGCCGAGGTCTCGTAATCAGCGTATGACACATGTATCGACTCGTTTAGCTCATTTATTTATTTGACAGGGAGAGTCCATATTAATGAACATCTGTAACAGTTACAGTGTAAATATGCCAGATTACAGCCAAAATGCCAATTTCCATCTGTAGTCCCTAAACAGATACACACATAAAGACAACAAAAATACAAGAGTACAATACTACCATCACTACGCCAGAGCTGTTGGTGCCATCTGCTGGTGTAACTTTATACTTCGGTCATAAGGCAAAAACCTTACACTAGGTTAAACAATTAGTCACTGTTACTAGTATCTTCAGTAGTATTAATGTTTAAAATGTTTGCATAGTCGGGGCTGGGCGATATTGATAAAAATGAATATCTCGTTCATTTTTTGGCAAATCTGGATAACGATATATGAACGATATTTTGTCAGTCCCACATAAACTTGTTGAAAAAAACGATCTTTAAACTTGTTACTATAACGGAAAAACTAAATTAAAATACTACTTATTCCAGGCACATACAAACATTTGTCAAATGAATTACAAAAGTGCACCCATCCCCCACTGTAACCTCATTTGTGTAAAGCACTTATCTACAATCCCTGATAGAAATGAACTGACTTTGTCTATTCAAAACTTTACAGCTTCACTTACGTCATTTTTATTGTTAATGAGCTCTTTTGTAGGATGTTTTTACTGCACGATATACTCGATGTTAAGTTTTTGCATATCTTAAAAACAACATTCACGATATTATCTACATTTCGATATATTGCCCAGCTCTATTGCATAGTTAAACTTTTGAATGAACAGCTTACAATTGGTGCAAAATGGTAATCTCGACAGAAAAAACATATATATTAAATATCACTGTGATATATCGAATCAAAATCGCAAAATAAAGCAGAAAAATTGCAATTAGATTGTTTGTCAATATCATGCAGCCCTAGTAAGACGTGTTTTTTTTACCCCATAATTGCAACCAGGGGCGTAGCATCAAATTCTGGGCCCCGGGTACAAATGTTGCTTATGGACCCCTAACACATAATCTTGTGTTTTTTAAATATTTAGTACACGCATTTCGGTTTTGTTTCCTTCTAGAATATGCATATATCAGCTTCACTCACATAAAGATGAGAATAAAATGGAATGTGTTTAGCTTACTTGTGTTCAGCAATAAACTTGTGTACATTTCGACACATTATAATCTTGCTGGTTTGAGAAGTTGTGATATATTGATCATATTCAACACAAAACCCTGTGAAAATGAATATTTATTGAACTGATAATTTTGTGTCCAAGTCTGGCTGTTTCTTCACTGAAATCTGACTCTGGCTTCTAATATTACAGACTCTCCCAGCCCGATCTTGCCCTTTTGTCTTAGCCGGTCTTAGCCTTGGTCTTAATTATTCCTCTGTTGGCCACTAGTGGCTCTCTCCAAGCTCTATACACTGTCAGTGTAGAAGGTGTGGCTCCAGCCAGATGTGAGGGGGTGCAGTTTTTTTCATTGAACCTGACACATGCTCACGCCTGTGACAAGTGAGCAGCTGCTTTAGGATTACAGGCAAAAGAGAACTGTAGCAGCAGCTTCAGTTTGGAAAAAAACTGTAATAATAGAAATCTATTTGGTGAAAGTCTATTTACTTGACAGACTTTAACAACTTTGTCTAAAAATGTGTCTTTTCTTTTACATAAAGCTTGTTGACTTAATAAAAAAAATAATCAGATGTGAGAGTGAACATGGGTCAGTGTGAATGCTATGGAAAGGCCAAAGAGGCCATCATGTATTTTTTAAACAATTTTTTATGTGTCAACACGTTAAAAAAATGTTGGCCTCATTTTGGACAAAGTTGATCAAGTCTGTCAAGTAAACAGACTTTCACCAAATAGATTTCTATTATTGCAGTTTTTTTTTTCAAACTGAAGCTGCTGCTACAGTTCTCTTTTGCCTGTGATCCTAAAGCAGCTGCTCACTTGTCACAGACGTGAGCATGTGTCAGGTTCAATGAAAAAAACTGCACCCTCACATCTGGTTGGAGCCAGACCTTCTACACTGACAGTGTATAGAGCTTGGAGAGAGCCACTAGTGGCCAACAGAGGAATGCTTAAGACCAAGGCTAAGACAAAGGGGCAAGATCGGGCTGTCCATCTGTTATCTATGTTTATGATTTGCCCAAATATATTTCTTTATTTATGGTCAAAGTCAATTTATTACGTTTCATCGGAGTGATGAAGCTCTTTGTCATCACAAAAAAATTCCCTTTAGAGGAACAATTTATTTCACCGCACGCAAAATTAGATGCTTTTGGGCCCCCTTTCCTGCCCTGTGGCCCGGGGAAAACAACCATTTACCCCCCTCCAGGCTCGAACCCCTGATTGCAACCAAAATGAACAACATGTGCGATTCGAGACCAGTGTCTAATTCAGTGTTTGCCACATAGTAAAATCAGACTCCTCACTTAAAACGAATTAAACATTAACTTCAAACTCTTTTGCAGTGCATCAGTATCCGTGGTATTATTTCTATTCAATGACCTCCTCAAGTCTTTGTTCGAATGCTTTAGGTGGTCACATTTCAGCTGCATTCTTCAACCTGCCCACAGATTTTCTGTACACCAACCTAAATAGCTAAGCTACACCCCATGTTAGAGCATGGAGTAAACTACCAGCCTCAGGTAGTTTCCCCCGCTGTGTGAACCATACGGACTAGCCTCCTTCTCAACGGACCGATGCTGTATGATATGAGAAGAAGTATGTAGTGCCAATGCCTTGTGGTCATGTCTCTGAGCTTAGCGTTAACAGTGTGGGTCCGGTCATACACCACTTTAGAATCTGTAAAATATCACAACAGTGAACTATACGCCGCATTGCTCGTGAGGTAACTCGACTTGAAATGTTTGACGGAAGATTCGTTGTTTTAGCCACACACAGTGGCACAACACGGAAGTTTTTTAAGAAGGATTAGTTCATGTCTGAAGTTATTTAAATGGAAGGTACCAGCTACACTTCATCCACAAACACTATTTGAACTTTAAACTGTGGATCGAGCTGTTAAACTCTTAAACAGAGACACACTGTAAAAAGCACAAAGACAGTAAGTTTAAATTGAACTGAAGTGATAGAACTTGAACCCATAGTGAGGTAGAAGAGAGGAGAGAAATGATACAGACAAGAGGGAGGAAGGGAGAGTGACTAAAAGATAAGAAATGTAAAGGGAGAAAGGAGAGCACTAAGCAGTCAGGGAACGGGGCCAATAGACAGAGAGAGAGAGAAAGGATATGAGGATGAAAGAAAGAGAGGTAACGCGGTAAGAGAGGCGAGAGAAGGGGTGGATGGAGCCAGAGAAATGGCAGTCTGGAGCGAGCGTCAACGAGAGGAAGGAAGAGATAAGAGTGGAGAAAGCGTAAGATGAGATTCAGCGGGTGGGTGAAGAAAGAGGTATTAGAGATTCAGCGAGGGTCTTGTGAGATTGAGGAAGAGCGTAGGGGCCATAGAAGAGGCAGAGGGTCAAAGATTCGAGATAGGAGAAGGTAATATCACAGAGGAGGTCGCGTTGAAGAGACTTAAGAAAGTAGGTGAGAGATAGAGGAGACAGAGAATTAGAATTTCTGAGATGGAAGCGGAACCCGACAAGTTTTTTAGGCATGAACGTATGCAGACATTATTAGTATTTATGGAACAATACTTTAACGTGTACCCCAGTTGTTCTAAGAATGCATGGACGTGCGGGTGGAGTAGCCTGGTGCACCTTTAGTTCTGAGTAGTATGTTTAAATGATTGGATCAGTGTTCGCCTGGGTTGGGAAAACGCTGACGGTGATAGACTCGTGGGACTATGACGGCTGAAAGGGGGTGAGGACACTTTATGTTGGAGTCGAGGAAACAGATATTCACGATAAACAAGAGAGGCAAAGAAGAATAGCGGAAGGCCGGAGACGAGAAAGAAATGAGTATAAAGTGAGGGAAGAGAAGGGGGAAGAGCAGGGAGAAGGGAGATGTGGAGAGAGAGTATGCAGAAGTGAGCACGACGAACAAGATAAGGAAGGACGGGAGAGAGAAAACAAGACTAAAGGGAGGGCGAGTAAGGAGGCAAGAAGCTGGGAGGGAGGGGTTTCAGGTAAAGAGAAGAAGGGCGCGGTCACCACAGGAGAAATACGGACATAAGACAAAGACGTATAAGATGAGAACGGGGTAGTATAGGGGGTAGAGAGAGGAGGGAAGAAAGGGAGAACAGGAAAAGAGGGAGGGGGCGAAAGGGAGGAGGAAGATGAGGGGGAGAGAGAGATGGGGGTAGCACAGAATAGAGGAAGAGTAATGAAAACACAAAACCACCTTCATCAGGCTTTGAACCAACTCAAACATGAACACAGATTAAACAATGATCTTCTGCGTCTCTTCCTGTTAGAATGTTTTTAGCTTTGCACCTTTTCTGCTGCGTCCACACGAATCCATTAAACACATCACCCTGAGTAATCTACGTCTTCATTTCCCTCTCCCCTCTTTCTGCTGCTTTTACAACTCGTCGTCTAAACTGTTAAAGTTCTCTTGTGTAATTAAACCAACCAAACTCAATCGAACCTTTACATATTTATTTATTTTCTAATTTTGAATAACTTTAAGATGCGAATAAAGCAACAAAAACACATCTAAACACTTTTTACACTGCTAAATAAAAAAAAAAAATGTGTGTTGAGAAGGAGGCTGCTGTGTCTGCCAAGACATGCTTCAATAAAGACATAAAGAAATATTTTGCCCCAGTCTATGTCTTAGCGTTAATTTAGTGTATCCATGTGCAGAACATGACAGTGGAGCAGTGCAAGTTCATAGGAAAAAACACAGTTTTTGCTATCTGTTCTTATTTTGTTATTTATTTAGTTATTAAATTTTATAGCAGTTATTAAATTATATAAATACCTATATTTGTCAAAAAAATATTCAATCTGGGCTTCAATAAGTTTTTGTTTTTCCTTAAAATAAAATGATCTGATCGTGTGGACATGAGACTTACCTGAGAATCTTGATCTGTGCAGGAAACTTTAGGAAACTCAAAAGCAGCGCGTGTCCTTGTTCTAATCCTTTTGAATGAGACACAACTGTCCATAGCCAGGCTCACGAGCTCGTCGGTCCTGGTGTGATGCACAGGGTGGGTTGTGTGTGACTGTACAGTCCTGGAACAGACGAGCATGAGGTAGTGTCCACTTTGGTCTGGCTCTGGGCCTCTGATCTGAACTGTGCCAAAACAGTTCCGTGCTCTTCCTTGTGCCCTCGCACAGTGTTCATCATCGCTGTAAAGCCGGCAGGCTCTGATCTAATGTCCAGCGGCCTGTTCTGAGGAGACTAGACATGGGGCAAGTCTTGGACTGTCTGGGACCAGAACATTCTCTGGCTCTTTGCGTTTTCTTCCGGGAAAAAGGATGATTAACTCTACTTGCTTTTTCCTGTGATCTTAGTGATGGTCTGATCCAGCGTTTTCAGTTCTGAAAAGGATGATACTGATTCCGATACTTTGGCCTTAAGTATCTGTCTGTTAGATCTGTGTCTATCAGAGTTCAGGATTAGCGCTGTGAGAGAATCAGCTTGTGGCCAACAGAAGAAAAAACATCATCACTGCAGCACTGAGGGTAAAGTAGGGCCCCAAACCTTACACAACTATTTCCAGATGAGGGCTTTCTCCGGTGGTACTACTTCAAATCCTCGTCTCTGTGTCACAACCTCAGACGTTCTGCAAATCTTGATCGCAGACGACCAAAATGCACACACCCGGCCTGAACACGTTTTGCCTTTCCACAGAGTTTGCCAACGTCTTCATTGAATTCTCTGTTTTCAGTATTCTACATAACGTGGCATGTTTACACTCAGTTTGTTTGTTGTTGTCACTTTGTCAACCCACAGTCTGATTTTGACTCGTTTTTGTACACAGTGTAAAGTGTCCTGCCGTTGCTGCGTTCTGACTTTGTGTTTTCTAGAGCTAACTCTCACTCAAGCTAACGTGAGCTACACTACTTTGGTTGGAGATTGTTGCACTTTTTATGGCCATGTTTTAGAGATATCATAGTGACGATGTAAATGATCCAATAAGATGTAAGATCATCTCCCTTCTTGTTTTAGTTCTGTGTCTTTGTGTGAAATGATTTACGAAAGGGGAGTGACTGTGTTTTACATAATCTGGTGACTTTTACTCCATACATTTTGAAAACTCTTGAAGTCGGTGCTGTAACGTCTTAAGGTGAGCAGACTCTGTGTGATGTTTTCAGTGGTGGATGTGCAGCGCCTGCTCAGACTGTACCAGTGAATCTCTAGGGTCAAAAGTTACAACTCACAATTAATTTCCTCACACTACACGGCCAATTTATACTGTAGTTCTACATCATGTTGAGTCCTGGCACAGACTGCCATTGGAGCTTCTGTCTGAGCCGATCTCACAAAAAAGCGTACCTTTACTACGACTTTACAAGACAGGTAAATTACGTATGATTAGCACGAGTTCACAGCTGTTTTGCGTAATTATGCTAGGCGTCACAGTCCCAGTTTATTTCTATGGTGGTTGTTAAGATGTGTTCTTATTTATGAATATTAACCAAATCCTGATTCTAATCTTAACCTGCCCCAAGCTCCAGACCTAAACCAGCCTGTTCTCATGGATAAGCGTGTCAATACCACACTATTGTAAACAGCGTGTCTTATGAACGCAACTTCTATTTTGTGCGTGTGTATTTGACGCGTTTCTGTCCCAGTTCATTTCAATGGTGAATGTTAAGAAGTGTTATTATTCATGAAAACTAACACAATCCTAATTAGGGCTGCACGATATTGAAAATTCTGCGATATGCGATATGGGCTCTGAGATTGCGATATTCGATATTTTTGCGATATTTATTTTCACTTAAGAAATTCTCTGTGCATTTATTTTAATTGTTATTACACTAATAAAGCAACGTGCATATAAACAGCACACGTTCTGTGGCTTTGTAATTGCTTAATTATTTTATTAACTTATTTTTATTGAAGCGCTGTCATGTTTAGACGCTTTTTTTCAAGGCTTAGTTGCTGGTTACTCTGAAAATCTGGCAACCACAGTTGCTACCTTTACACACGTTTCACGTCTGTCTGTGAAGTGAAGATGAGCTTGTGCGTCGTATTAAACGTACCTGACAGGTCACAGTTCTATCACAACTATAGTTTTTGAGCGTTTTAAACCATCACGAGTCACAAGAGTCGTTCTGTTAGAGAAAAAGAAGACGAGAACGTAGCGCTAAACATACAGGTATTACACACACGCCTGCTACACACGCATAATTACAAGGTACACACGCAGGACTTACTTTTGAGATGATGCTGAGGCAGAGAAAAGTTGAACAGAGTGGCGTTTAATCCATTTGCTCCGTGGTTTACGGTTTGGTTGTGCTGTGTTGTTAGCAATAGATCCGCTGTTAGCAGCGCTAATATGCTAACTCACAGCTAACGTTAACTAAGACATAACATGCTGGAATCAAAACGCCACAGCCTGTGAATTTTCCTTTGGTTTTCCGGATTCTAGCGGATCAGTTTGAGGAGTCTGAAGAGTAAAGAAACTTTACGCTGTTCTCCTTGTGAGGGGTTGTTGGAGACGGCTGCAGTTGTATTTCCACTCGATGTAGCTTCTGTTTTGAGCCGTCGACATTAGTTTAGTTTAGTCTGAAGGGACAATGTACAGAGACATAATGCTCATAAAACAAAGATGATCTGCACCAGATTATAGCTAGACAGCTAGTTTCCATCTGCAGTCCCTGAATGATAGAAAAACACTTGTCTTGTAAAGAAATAGTCCAGAATTGTCGGGATGCAGTGGTTTTAGGAAAAGAAGTTTGCTGCTTTTGTCTGTGCTCATCTTTTCATCTGTTTACAGTAGTTGTTGCCATCATTCACTGCGCCTCGCTTAAGTGGCCACACACTACCACAAACTTTCCAGTTGTGACTAATTAGAATGCGAGTCTTGCCCACACACTACAAGACTGGACTGAAAGTGATTCTAGAACGTTTGAGACCACACACTACATGACTGAGCCCACAAACTACACAACTGAGACTGGCAACTGAAAACAGGATTACTCCATCAGCAGAACAATAATGCACAAAACAACAATGCAACACAGTTTATAAAAGAGTTGAGTTTAGTGCATCAATTAATTTTTTATTAGATTTTGATTAACTTTTTTTTTTTTAATATTTTTTTTGGTCTTTGATTAATAATTTCTACAACAAGACAGAAAAAAAAGTTTTGTTTTAGCGTAATTATTATTTATTTATTTTTTGCCATAAGCAAACACTTTTCATTGGTTAAACAGGTCATGTGCCCTGCACGTCCTGATGGGATGCTGAAATAACCATAACACCGGTACAAACACGCTAGTTGGCTAGCTCTCTTCAAAATCACACTAGAAAGTTGGACATTTTTCTCCTTTGGATTTTACGTGGATGCGTTACTTTATGAGATTTTATCAGAAGAAAACTTGTTGTTTGGAGTGAGGAGGACGTCCGCAGCGCCTCGTGGAGAGAGGAGGGAGGAGAGAGAGAAGAGGAGGAGGAGAGGGTGATGCGCTGATATACAGTCATGGTGCGCTTGCTGTTGTTTTGGTCATCAGAGGTGTAAAACTAGCGTGTGTGCATTTTGAACTCGGTCCCAGTTGACACGTAGGGAGCTTTCACTCTGTGCCTCGTCGTTACCGCTGTTTTGCGCCTGTTCCGTCAGAAAAGACGTAAACAGAAAGTTTAACCTCACACGTTGTTTCCAGCGCCTCCTCGGCTGATTTCATTGACGCTGGGCTTCGTGTTTGCCCAGAGGAGCGCCAGAAACGGCGAACAGCACGGGAGCGAGACAAAAATCGGGCTTATAATTCCAACATGTTTAAAACCTGCGACTGCAGTCTAGTCTAGTCTAGACCTGCCACAAACTACAACGATTGGAACGCGAGTTGAGTCGCGGACACTCACACACTACACGAGTCACACAACTGCGACTAGCTTCAACTAGCTTCGACTAATCTCGACTAGACGTGACTAAGTGCGACTGAAATTAACATGGGAAAATGAGAAAACAGTCGTGTAGTGTGTGGGCAGCTTTAGCAGCAGCAGATTTAAGGTGGCGCGCTTAAGGTGGCACCTGAGTCAAACCACTCCGCACTAAAACGGGTGAATAATGCATAAAAATGTAAGAAATTATCGCACATCCTTGCGATATGGATATCGCACGTGTCAATATCGCAATATCGATATTTTTTCTATATATTGTGCAGCCCTAATCCTAATCCTAACCTTAACCAACTCCAAGCCAAAGAGCTAAAGTTACCCATTATTGTAACTTCAGACTTGGATTTAGCCGTTAATCCCTTGAAAAACCTCTTGTTTGTCGTCAACCACTAGGCGTGTCCAGACCGTCCAGAGAAAACGAGCGTGTAATTGCACGCCAAAACAGGCAGAGGGCGTCGTCGTGACACGCAATTTGTCATGGCGTGCTATTTTACGCATTTCATGAGAACACGTTGTTGCCTAAACTTACCCATTTCACCTGAAGAAAATGTTCCCACGTGGCTTCAACCAAAACATGTGTATTTTTACCCTTTTTCACATTGTGCTAAATGTACATAAGTACGCCAAAAAGGCTTGAAATCGTGCTTAAAATATGCTATTTTTGTGTCGTGGTAAATGTACGCCCTCTAGTGAGACTGTGTTGTCTGTCTAGAGTTAATCAGGTTCCAGGCGTGTTTAGTCAGTTACACAAATCATAACCAGATCACAGATCAGCTGTGCGTTTTGATTCCAAGTGACTTTTGAGCGTAGGAGCACGAGAAACAGCACGAACACGCAAGCTTTCTTACTGGCTCCCAGAAGCCCCGGAGAAAAAAACCAAAGACAGACGCTCCAATGGCAGCCTATGTGACTCCTGACCACTTAGCCTGGTCTCACAGATCTGCGTGTCAATACCACGCAGTTTGAAACAGCGTGTCACATGAACGCACTTTGTATTGTTGCTGTCCTGGTTCATTTCTATGGTTAATGTAAGGACGTGTTATTATTCATGAAGACTAACACAATCCTAATCCTAACCTTAACCAACTCCAAGCCTCAGTCCTAAACTTACCCATTTTTGTAACTTCAGACCTAAACTTAGCCATTAACCCCAAAAAACCTCCTGTTTGTCCTCAACCACATCACCACGCCAGAAAAAACAGGCGTGTAATTTCATGCAAAAAAGGCAGAAGCGTAGTCTTGACACGCAATTTGTCATGACGTGGTATTTACACTCAAGTCACGAGAACACCTTGGACCACGTGACCTGACCATTCATTGTTCTTTATGCAATCTGACAGTCTCACAGTAAAGCATACATTTACCACGGGACAAAAACAGCGTATTTTGACCACAATTTCTAAATGTACGGCGTACTTTTGTTACGCTGTGTTAGTAACTGTACTTTAACAACAAGTATTTTGATGTAGCAGCCGAGTTGAGAGTTGGTCCGTTGTGTAAAGTCCTTGTTCTTTTCCCAGGCCTCGTTGTGGTTTGTTCTAAATAAAGTTCAGAATGTGGACGATCGGATGGAGTGACGCAGAGCCACATTTCAGACTCTCCCTGGAGCCTTGTTCGTGCGTATGTCCTGTCCACAGATCTGATAAGTCACATTCACTTCAAAATGCAACAAGTTTCTGCTTCAAAGTTTTCAGTCTGTTCAACTCTGAGTCTGTCTGTCATTCTCTGTCTCTCTCTCTCTACTTCTTTCTCTCTCTGTGTGTCTTTCTCCTCTTTCTTGCTCTTTCTGTCTCCTCTCTCTCTCTGTGTCTTCAACTTTTTTCTCTCGGTCTTTCTCTCTTCCCTAACACTTTCCTTTTTCTTGCTCACACTCCTTTCTCTCCCTCTCTCTTCTCTCTCCTCTCCCTCTCTCAATTCCTCTCTCTCCCTCCTCTCTTTCTCTCTCCTCTCTCTCCCCCTCTCTCTTTCTCTTCTCTTCTCTTTCTGTCCCTGTTTTTCTCTCCCCCCCTCTCTCTTTTTCTCCTTTCTTTCCCCCTCTCTCTTTCTCTCCCTCCCTCTCTCTTTCCTCTCTCTCCCTCCCCTCTCTCTTTCCCTTTTACCTCTCTCTCCTCTCCCCCTCTATCTCTTTCTTTCTCCCTCTCTCTCTCTTTCTCTCCCTCCCCATCTATCTCTTTCTCTTCTCTCATCTACCTCCACATTCTCTCTTCTTTCTTTCTTTCTTACTTACTTTCTTTCTTTCTTCTCTTTTTCTTTCTTTTTCTTTCTCTCCTCTCCCTCCTTCTCTCTCTTTTCTTCTCCCTCCTTCTCTCTCTCTCTTTCTCTCCTCTCTCTCTCCCTCCTCCCTTCTCTCTCTATCTCTTCTCTTATCTCTCTCTCCATATTTTCCCTCTCTTTCTTTCTTTCTCTCCTCTCTCTCTCTACTCTTTCTATCCGCTTGCTTTCTCTCTTTCTCTCTCCTCTTCTCTCTCTCTCTTTCTCTCTCCCTCCTTCTCTTTCTCTCCTCTCTCTCTCTCCCTCCCTCCCTTCTCTCTCTATCTCTTCTCTCATCTCTCTCCCATATTTCCCTCTCTTTCTTTCTTTCTTTCTCTCTTCTCTCTCTCTCTCTTCCTCTTTCTATCCGCTCGCTTTCTCTCTCTCTCTCTCTCCTCTCTCTCTCCCTCCCTCCCTTCTCTCTCTATCTTTCTCCCATATTTTCCCTCTCTTTCTTTCTTTCTTTCTTTCTTTCTTTCTTTCTTTCTTTCTTTCTTTCTTTCTCTTTCTATCACTCGCTTTCTCTCTCTTTCTCTCCTCTCTCTCTCTCCCTCCCTCCCTTCTCTCTCTATCTCTTCTCCCATATTTTCCCTCTCTTTCTTTCTTTCTTTCTTTCTTTCTATCCGCTCGCTTTCTCTCTCTCTTTCTCTCCTCTCTCTCTCCCTCCCTCCCTTCTCTCTCTATCTCTTCTCTTATCTCTCTCTCCCATATTTTCCCTCTCTTTCTTTCTTTCTTTCTTTCTTTCTCTTTCTCTCTTTCTTTCTTTCTTTCTTTCTCTCCTCTCTTTTCTCTCTCTCTACCTCTTTCTCTTTCTCTCCTCTCTCTCCTTCATTCTCTCTTATTAAAACTTAAAAGTAGAAAATCTTTGCTTCACATTGTCAACACTGAGATTTAATTTAATTGAACTGATTGGCCTCAGGACTGTGTTCAAAAGAAACATGTTTTCTTTTCTTGCATTTCTGAAGAGAAAGTCATTTCAGCTCCAAACAGGAAACACAAAACTCCGATGTCATTAAAGGGCCTGTATGCTGCTCATTTATGATCCATGTTATGATGTCATGTGTTCATCAGAAACATGACTGAAGTTGTATTTTGTTTCATTCACACCAATTAACACACACACAAAAAATCTTTAGAATGAGTCTGGTTTTCTCACATGAGTTCTTTCCTCCCAAAAACTATATTTGAGTAATTCTCCTGTTTCACACGCTTCAGTTCAACTTGTGATGTCATTACGTGGGAATTTTAATTGAATATGCAGCAAGACATTACTGAACTGTCTTTATGTTTAAAATAACCAGTTTCTCCTTTTGTTCAGTTGAGATTTGTCAGTTAAAACAAGGCTCAGACATTAGCTGTGGAGGTTTGTGATGAAACCGTCTCCAGACTCCAGCTCACCACATGAACCAACACAAGAGCCACAAATAAACTCAGGAATGCAGCTGCTGAACGTTTAATCCAGTTAGAACCGAGGCTGAGGCCGTTCGGAACTGGGATATTAACATTTATTATCATGAAGACAGTGTGTTAATGTGGCAAGAGGAAGAATGAAAAGGTGGAAGTGTGAAGGATCAATAAAGTTCTAAGGTAATAGTTGTTTCAGGAGCAATGTAATAGACCTCTTCTTGTGTATTTTTGTGTTATAGTCTTATTAAACCTGAGTGACCTAATCTCTGTAGCGTCCACGGTGGTCTCGTTGTAAGTGTCGACATCACTGGCCTACCACAGTTGCAGAGTTAATGTGACCAGACCAGACGGGAGGATACGTCTTACTTTTATTTACAATGTGGTGTTGTAATATTAGGAAATATCCCAAATACCTCAGGCTGGTTCACATGGCAGCAGATAAAACATGGAAGGATATTTTTAAGTTAAAAAAATATATCTTTAAGAGCCACAACTTTGTCTTGAGTTGACTTTCAGTTCAGCTTATACTTGACCACAAGGGTCCGCACGACGGAGTTACGTCATTTTTGCAGACACGCCCCCTCAACTCCATGTTAAGAGTGATTTATAGTTTTTTTTTTTTTTTTTTAATTGTATGTTTCTTTAAAATACACAGTAGTAAAAGTTAGTAGAACATGTACTGTACCAATCCAGAAACAAAACAGTACAACAAATCCAAGGGGGCTGCTCTTAAGTCATTATAATATGGAATTTTTCAAGCAATAAACTTGTTTTTGTTAGTTTCTTGTTGTATAATTTAAATTTTTCAATAGAGGCCAAACACATTTTTTAAGTCTGTCATTTTAAAATGATGCCAAGAGGGTAATTTCATTTTATGAATATAATATTTTGCTAAAAAAAAAAATCTCATTTGGGGAAAACGCATGGTTATGAAATATAAGCAATTTTTGACGTTTTGATATGATAACATTTTTTTTTGGGGGGGGGGTTCTGTAAGATAATTTTGTAAATCTGACCAAAATTGATCTACTACAGAACATTCAACAAACACATGTTCGATGCTTTCACCATCACATTGACAAAAAGAACATTTGTTACAAACATTTGGAAGAAAGCGACAGATCGGGTAAAATCTACGAATCATTTTAAATAAACACTCTTTTATCTTATTTGTTAATACATATTTGTAGGGTAACAAAAAAACGTATTTTTTACTTAAAGGAGCCCATCGGTGTTTACATACAGGATTTGAAAATTCAATCAAATTATTTCTAATTACATTGTAAGAGTGAGTTATAGTTCCTTGTGCACGCTGTCTAGAACTAATCAGGTTTAGTTAAGCCAATCACAACCAGACCACAGATCAGCTGTGTGTTTTGACGCTAAGTGACTTTTGAGTGCAGCAGGAGAACAACACGAACAGGGTGCTGCTGTTGTTTCAAGCTTTCTGATTGGCTCCCAGAAGCCCTGGGAAAAAAACAAGACAGACGCTCCAATGGCAGTCTGTGCAAGGACCTGACCATAAGTCAGGTCCTTGCGCAGGCTGCCATTGGAGCTAAAACCAGGTTCAGGTTCCAGGTGTGTCTAGTCAGTTAAACCAATCACAATCAGATCACAGGTCAGCTGTGCGCTTTGACGACAAGTGACTTTTGAGCGTTGAAGCACAAGAACAGCACAAACGTGCCACTGTTGCTGCAAGCTTTTTGATTGGCCATTGGAAACCCTGGGGAAAAAACAAAAGACAGAAGGTCCAATGGCAGCCTGTGCAAGGACGTAAAACGTCTTTTCTGTGGCAGCTCCCTACTGCCCTCTACAAGCATCCGCTTAAAACACACACAAACTATAGACACAGGAGGCATAAACCGGCTTTAACATCTCCTCACTGTCATGCAGGCTTTTACAAACAATCAATACTTTTAAACGAAGAAAATGTTGTATATAAATATGTAGAGATTCATGTTGTACCATTTTTACTCACAGTGAAAAGAGAGTTTTTAAAAAGTGAGGAGAGAAGGGGAGGAGAAAGATACTGGACTGAGGAGAGAGAGAAGAGAGGGAGAAACAGAAGAGAGAAGAGAGAGAGAGAGAGAGAGGTGAGAAAGAAACAAAGAGAGCGCAAGAAAGAGGGGACAAAGAGAGAGACATGTACTTTGAACAGTTTTTTTTTTCATATACCACCACATCTCATCTAAACCCAATAGTTTAATTCCTTCATTCTGCTCCTCCACATTCCAAACCTGCAATAATCCTCGTTCTTCCGTAACAGAACAGCTCTGACAGTGAAAGAGTTAAGTCACTTCCTCAGGTCAAGGCACTTCCAGTTTGTGAGTTTCGTCCGTTAAGAGGAGTGAGGATGTTTTCAGTCTAGTCCTGCACAAACATGTCTGCCTGTCTGAAGTGTGTTGTGAAGAGAAACTTGTTTTTTTTCTCTCAGGACAGTTTCCCAGGGTGGAACAGACTGAAGCCGGTCTGTCTGGAGAGAGAACTTTGTCTGTTTAAACTGTTCAAGCAGGACGTGTTTTTTAACAGGCGTGGGTAAAACTGTCTCTGGTAATGACAGAAAAATCTACAACTGAAATCAAACCTAACATTGTCTTTTAACTGTGGTTCAACAGATTCAACTGAAAAACCAACTGATCCTGGACTCCTCAGACCCGTTCACTTTGGAGCGGTTTGAGCTGCTCATGTTAGATAAGACAAACTTTATTGTCCCTAGGCACATAGTGCTGGTGCAAGTTAAATACAATACATGAGATAAAGCAAAAGTAAACAAATAAACAACAAAACAATTTGCAATTGACATGGCCAGACATCAAAACAAACTTCATTTACAAAGTAAGCATTAAATAAGACTTGTGTTAAGTAGTTTTCTACCGCGGTCAGTAAGAATGCCCATGCTCCTTGTTTATTGCTTACTTAGTGCTAGTCGTGGAGT
Source organism: Mugilogobius chulae (assembly GCA_038363315.1). Taxonomy (NCBI): domain Eukaryota; kingdom Metazoa; phylum Chordata; class Actinopteri; order Gobiiformes; family Gobiidae; genus Mugilogobius; species Mugilogobius chulae. Next base: position 6,369,891 of record CM076412.1, on the reverse strand, counting down.
CTTAGAAAACCATGACTCAAAGCAGAGTGGTGTTAAAGGTGTGGTAAAACTACTTAACGCATGGCTCCAAGTTGTTTATTGCACTTAAACTACGGTTACAAACTGAAACAGCTCACCTGTGAATCTTAAAATCTTGCCTCTGTCTCAAGAATGTCTAAGATAAAAGTTATTTCTGTGTTTTAAACAAAGCTAGCTCTCTCTTAGGGTTATTCATTTGTGTATCCGTTGTTGGTTGTTGTCAGTCACAGAGCAGTGATTTAGAATGGGATCTAGAGGTGTGTTAACATGTGTTTTAATTTAATTTCTTAACACTAAGCAGTTAGCATTGGCTTTCCCAAGGACTGTGGTATAAGCACTTTTCATACATGAAATGCAACACCAAGTTCTTTACAGTGCCTTAAAAAAGTCTCACCCAACAGCCAGACAACTCTCCCACAATCACTTCAACAAACACGACTCAACTCTTGTGACAACAGCGCTGGTTAGTGTTGCTGCTACAGCTTGTATCAATCGGTTCTTTTTGTGTTATTAAACAAATAATCTCTGTATATTATATTTGTGGAGGCGTGTGTACTCTAGGCTCACACATCATACATTACAACACTGATGCAGCCACTAGAGCCTTTATGTAACTTTAAAACTCCTTGAGGTGCTCACATGGTTCACAGTCTAGTCCGCTGTCGTCGGGCACGGCGATCTGGTGCTTCAAATCTGTTTCGTTGGCTTCAAATTTTGAGCAGAGGTGACACATTTAAACTTGCGAAGTATACATACACATTTAAACTTGTGTGGTATACATACACATTTAAAACTTGTGTGGTATACATACACATTTAAACTTGTGCGCTATACATACACATTTAAACTTGTGTGGTATACATACACATTTAAATCTGCGCGATATACATACACATTTAAACTTGCGCGTATACATACACATTTAAACTTGCGCGGTATACGTACACATTTAAACTTGCGCGGTATACTAGGCCTACACATTTAAATATGCGCGATATACATACACATTTAATCTGCGTGGTATACGTACACATTTAAACTTGTGTGGTATACATACACATTTAAACTTGTGCGCTATACATACACATTTAAACTTGCGCGGTATACGTACACATTTAAACTTGCGCGGTATACGTACACATTTAAACTTGCGCGGTATACATACACATTTAACTTGCGCGGTATACATACACATTTAAACTTGCGCGGTATACATACACATTTAAAACTTGCGCGGTATACATACACATTTAAACTTGCGCGGTATACATACACATTTAAACTTGTGCGGTATACACACAATTTAAACTTGCGCGGCATACATACACATTTAAACTTGCGTGGTATACATACACATTTAAACTTGCGTAGTATACATACAATTTAAACTTGTGCGGTATACATACACATTTAAACATGCGCGGTATACATACACATTTAAACTTGCGCGGTATACATACACATTTAAACTTGCGCGGTATACATACACATTTAAACTTGCGTGGTATACATACACATTTAAACTTGTGTGGTATACATACACATTTAAACTTGCGCGGTATACATACACATTTCAATCTGCGCGTATACATACACATTTCAATCTGTGCGGTATACATACACATTTCAATCTGCGCGGTATACACATTTAAATCTGCGCGGGTATACATGCACATTTAAATCTGCGCGTTATACATACACATTTACATCTGCGCGGTACACGTACACATTTAAACTTGACCAGTATACATGCACATTTAAACTCGTGTGGTATACATACACATTTAAACTTTCGCGGTATACATACACATTTAAATTGCGCGGTACACATACACATTTAAACTATTTAAATTATCAGTTTTAGTCAGGTGTTTTAGGGAAAATAGGTCAGATCCATGTCATTGATCTATAGAATGTTGATTTGATGTTTATTCTTCTCTTACACTCATTTTAACCTAAAACCAGAGTGACCTTAATACGAAAAAGGTTGCCCCAAATCAGACTTTAATCAAACGTGTGTCTGTTTGATTGACAGCCACACTTGTGCTTGTTTCTGGTTCGTGGTGTCCATACGGCAGCAGCAGCAGGACAAAAGAGGCGTCTGAAAGTGACCAGGACCGGTTCATATCGGCTCTGAGCGGTGGAAGATTTACCAGATGCTCGCTGAATGCAGTTTTTAATCCCATTTCACGCCCGGCCGGTTCTTTTGTGAGCCGTGTTTGTGTTGCATCTCAGACACAAAGTAATATTTGCATTGTGATTTTCAGACTTCACCAGTTTCACTGAACACATGTTCTCTGTGTAATTAATACAGTCCTCCGTGGATTGTGTGGATTTGGATCTGTACTGCAGTGGTTTTTGTCTTGTATCAAGGACAGAACCTTTAATGTTCCTATAAATAACAGTAGGTGTTTTTGCACATGGAAGTACAAAGAACTAGTGTTTTTAATTGCACTGAACATTCTTCCAGCCCCTGGTTAGTCAGAAGAACTAACCTGTCCCCATGTTTGTGTTCACACAGCAACAGCTCCTGAAACTGGGTCTAACTGGCTTTAGCACTATAGCATTAGCCTTAGCATCTGTATAATCTGGAACTTTTAAAGTCTTTAAGTGGTAGAAAACAAAAATTATCTTTCACGTAAATATTCACATAAAACTATGAGCTACAAAGCCTTAGAACATCACTGAAAACAAACGGAAAAAAATTATTTGTATTTACTGTAATCCTTAGTAATAGTTACTATTTACATATTGCGAGTTACTGCGTTTAAGTCATTCTTCTTAAGGATAAGAGACGTTTATCTAAATGTGAGAATATCTAAAACATGTTTCAAACAAAGCCAGTATTGTAAATGTGCTTGTTTCACCAAAAAGGTTCCTGGTCTGACTAGAAAGTACCTGAGGTCCTATGGTGTGGCCCCAGTTAAATGTAAACAAGACTAAAACACGGATCATTGTTCCTCAAAACAAGACAAGATATTTAGTCCTATTTTATCTTCTATTCACTTGGGGTTTATTCACTTCTAGAATAATCATATAAAGCCTATTTGTTTAGTTTCTACATTCCACACATATTCAGTGAATTTTTTGGGACAAAGTCAATTTGCTGTGTTTTTTTTAGGAGTGATGGAGCTCTCTGACATAATTATTACATTTAGAGGAACAATCTATCTCTCAAGCAAGATGACATGCTTTTGAAGGCCCAACTCTGTTTTTTACAGACTGCTGAAGACACTTTTGTTTAGGAAAGTTGTTTTTTTTTTTTGGTTGAAAAGTGCAATGTAAGTTCATGTATTTACTTCCTTACTTTCAGATACACAATTTACATTTATTATCATTTAAAAAAAAGCCAGAATATGTGAAAGTGAATGGAGAAAAATCTCAGCCGGCTCAAATAAAAAATATCAATGAAAAAACACATCTACACAATGTTAATAGTTTGTATCATGAGCATGTTTCTAGACCTTTCTCTCAATTTGTTATTTACTGAAAAATGTAATTCAACACAGTTTCATATACAAAAATATCCAAATGATAAATAGTCTCTTTTTATCTCAAATCTCTCCACAGTGGGATGTTGTGATGTGTGAATCTTCCAGAACGGTGACACACACATAGAAGAAATCATTTTATTCAAAGATCTGTACCTGATTTAGACTCAAGCCATGTATTTACAGTAAGTATTTACAACAGTCATGTACATAATGTGAGCTAAGTAGAGATTCTCACAACTCTCAGGACAACATAGCATGCTAACAGCACACTTCCTGGTTTCAGAGAATAAAAGGCTTTGTAATTACACTGAACAAAAATATAAATGCAACACTTGTTTTTGTCCCCATTTTTATGAAATGAACTCTTAGGCCACGTTTCCATTAGCCTGGGTCAGGTTCACTTTGGAGCGGTTTGGACTGTTATATTAATGATGGGGGCCCAGGCTGCTCCTGAGGGTCTGCTACATCACTCACACATAACGCAGGCTTTCTTAGAGAAATAAAAAAGAAAAATCTACAGGTTCCTGCACAACTTCTAAAATGAAATTTAAGACTTTTTTAAGACCTTGTATATAAATGCACCCCCATGCACGTTTACAATAATTATTTTATAAATTAAAAAAAATGTTTTTGTTTTGTTATATAAGTTTCAGTTCATTTATGTTTGTTTGATTGATTACGCAGTGATTTCATTGTACTCTGTGACAATCACAGCAAATCTTTCTGTTCTGTCTTTGTGACGTAGTGGCTCAACTTAAGTCATGTTAACGTGGACATAAGTGGAGAGTTTTCTTGCAAACAAAGCTGATGCTTTCACCTTATGTGCACCTTAAATAAATCAAGAAAATGTAACAAAAGACTGTCAACGCACGGCATCTGTAGCGCTAGAATGACAAAGTCTGATGATTTTAGCCTGAAGTGTTAGATTTGTGTTTAAGCGCAGAGAGGTTATCTTTAAACTCGCTCTCTAAGTGAAACGTGCCTTTGTTTGACCAAGTTGAATAGTTCTTGTTTAGTCTCAAAATTGTGAGGCGATTCCATAGATCTAGTAAGGGCATTCATGCTAAGCTAACAGTGAGCTCATGTGCTCTGAAGCACCTTTGTTCTGCGCTGTCGCTCTGATGCTTATTTACATGACGGGCATCACAGCAAATGCAATATCTCCGACACAAACACACACATTCTTCATTTAACTTAGCTAAATCTGCACAAAAACAAGGTCTTCAAAAAGAAACTTCAAATTTAAGACCTAAAGTCCTAATTTTGTATTTTATTTGACAACCAATTTCCCATTTCAAATTTAAAACTTTTTAAGGACTTATACTTTTTCTTCCTGGCGTCAGTCTGAGTGAATCATTGTGAATCGGCTGTGACTCGAGAGTCAGGTTGGTGGAACAAGAAACTACTTCTTTTTTTTATTCATTTTGCCTCGGCAACTTTTGTCTTGACAAACAGGAAACTGTTGATGCTAATGCGCTAGCTTTGCTTTGTTAAGTCTATCGGAGCAACTAATAAAGTTTTCTTCAGTGTAAATGCGGCTGTTTGTCACAGGATCAAGTCTGCGTTTGGTAAGGAACATTATTTCATGTTTCTATCTGTTCTTTTCCGTCTGGTTTTGGCCTGAGTCTGTGTTTTCTCTTGTCCAATCATCGAGCCCAAAGGTGGGACCGCTGTGAGATCTGCCTCCAGGGTAAAGGCAGGGCCAAAAGCAGCTCGCTTTGGACCCAGCGAGTCAGACAGAACAGGTCGCATTGTGCAGTGAAACAGCATAGGACCGTACCGTACCAGCCTGACCCGAGCCTATGGAAACAGGGCTATTGATCTGAAACAGTTTGTAGTGCAGTGGATCAGGTTGTGGATTGTTGGTCCACTCCTGTTGCTGGATATTGAACTGGAACACACCGTCGTACACGCCGAACCAGAGCATCCAAAACATACTCAGTGGGTCACATGTCCAGTGAGTCTGCTTGCCATGCAAAGAACTGGGATGTTTTTAGCTTTTAAGAACTGTGCACAGTTCTTTGCAACATGGGGCCGTGCATTATCGTAATCCCAACTAAACAGATGGAATTATCTTTATATATTTACTAGACAAACAACCAAACTGGATGAAAACAAGTGCAAATGCTCCTGTGTTTAACTGAAAAATGTTGCCTTAAATGTTCTTCTTTCATGTACAGTGTCTCTACCTTTACCAAACAATAAAACATCATTTACATTCTATAAACATGTCTCCTTTAAACCTTGAACCAGCTGTCTTTTCCTCCAACAGTGAGAGTGACGATTACAGTTGATTAGTGTGTCCTCGGGAGACCATCTGTGGTCTGGGCTCTGCTCTGAACTCAATCCCAGAGCAGCAGCTGCCAGAACGAAGAATAGTCCGGGAACAATGGCATCTGCGGACAGCTTTACAAATGGACCGTCCCGATAACGGCCCCCGGTCCTGCTCTGCTGACTCAGGATCAGCCGTGGAGAAGCACAAAAGACATCCTCAAACAGTTCAGCTCTCTTCAAGGTGTCAGAACGTGTCGTCTGTGGAGAGCCGGCGCCACGACCTCATCTCCCTGCGACGGGACAGAAGAAGGTTACAGCTTTTAGGAGCTTTCTGTACAAAAAAAAAACTAAAACAAGTCCAAATCTACTTCAGATAAGTTTTTTAAGAAAAGACTTTATTTAGAGCTTGAAATCAGACTTAAAGCAAGTGTTTGTATGTATTTATAATCTTAAATCAAGTGTTTTTGCACACATCAGTTTAGCTGATAGTCTGGTTTAGACCAGTTTTAGTCCTGGTTTTTTTTTTTTTTTTTTTTTTTTTTTTTTTTTTTTTTTTTTTTTTTTTTTTTTTTTTTTTTTTTTTTTTTTTTTTTTTTTTTTTTTTTTTTTTTTTTTTTTTTTTTTTTTTTTTTTTTTTTTTTTTTTTTTTTTTTTTTTTTTTTTTTTTTTTTTTTTTTTTTTTTTTTTTTTTTTTAGTCTGTTTAGACCAGTTTTAGTCCAGTTTAGTCCAGGTTTAGATCAGTTTTAGTCCAGGTTTAGTCCAGGTTTAGACCAGTTTTAGTCCAGGTTTAGACCAGTTTTAGTCCAGGTTTGGTTCTAGTTTTAGTGGTTACATTTTACATTTTACATTGATCAAACTACATACTTTTAGTTTTTAATGATATAAAATGTTTGCAAAGTTAAGGAAATATAAATACAACTTTTTCATCTTATTGACCTGACCTGAGCTTAACTGGATTTAAAACAAGTCAGACTAGACATATTGTATTGCGATAGAAATAAGAGAAAAGAAGTAGAATCTGAGAAGTGTTTCTGCTGTGTACGTGCTTGTTGAGTGAACTTACACGTTGTTGTTGTCTGGGATGATCTGCTCCTGGTGCTGCTTCGTCAAACTAAAACGTTTGAGAAAGCAGGCAACTTGAGTTTGGTCCTGGAGGTTCTGGCAGACGCAGACGCAGACGCAGACAGGCCAGAATGGTTGCTGTGGATGAAAACACAGTGCTTAGTAAGGCTGGGACAGTTTTGTGTACGCTGTCACACATGTTAGTAAACTATGTATTGCAACACTTGTATTTCTGATTTTATTCATAGTGGCCTCTGACAAAAGCTTGTAACATTTTAGCTACAGGTCCTTTAATACAGGGGTTCCCAAACTTTTCAGATCAGAACCCCAAAATAACCAACTTGCGACCCTCACAGCAAATAAAATACATTTCTGTAATAATTTGAAGTTGGAAAACCATCACAATTAGGTTAAATTGAATTATTTTAATAGTTTCTTTGCTTTATATGCCCAAATTTCAATCAGAACAGGATGCTACCAGTTAAAAAATGATTAAAACTGAGTCATAATGGCAAAATTTCATCTTGAAACATTTCATGATCTCCAGATTATGTTTTGCAAACTATACTTTGGAAAACTGCCCTAATACACTGCAGTCTAGCTCTGTTCTGTGTATGAAGTGCAAAAGAGGAGCTTTAGGCCAGAATGAAAAAATAGTCTATGGAAATAAATCTCTAAAATGCAATGGAATGCAGCAAATTGATTACAATTTGTTCAAAAATGTTCTTGGAAGGACACTCTGCACAAAAAATACAATTCCAAATTATGTAATGTAATGTAATTCAAATATTGTCCATATGTCATATTTGAATATATCAAATACAAGCCTACATTTTTAAATGTGTGTGTGCCTCAACCAACTCTGACTTCGATCAATTTGGCCCCAGCTCCATTTGAGTTTGACACTCCTGTGGTAGAGAATAAACCAGGGGCGAAGATTATGATCCAGGGAGAGAGCAGGGGCGAAGATTATGATCCAGGGAGAGAGCAGAGGTGAAGATTATGATCCAGAGAGAGACCAGGGGTGAAGATTATGATCCAGGGAGAGACCAGGGGCGAAGATTATGATCCAGGGAGAGACCAGGGACGAAGATTATGATCCAGGGAGAGAGCAGGGGTGAAGATTATGATCCAGGGAGAGAGCAGAGGTGAAGATTATGATAGATTATGATCCAGGAGAGAGCAGGAAGATTATGATCCAGGGAGAGACAGGGGTGAAGATTATGATCCAGAGAGAGAGCAGGTGAGCTCGTTAGGTGAGGCGCAGACAGTCTTCAGGCTGAATTTACACCAGCTTTATAACTATAAATGAAATGAGTTTGTCTCCTGTGGTTGGCTGAAAATGGTCAGAATGTGTGATTATCAGCAGTGAAACGAGTCGTGTACAGCAATGGTTCCCAACCTTTTTCGTCTTGAGAACCCCTTTAATCATGATCTCACACATGGAGTACCCCTCGTGTCATTTTATTATTATGTCTTTACTTATATATTTTCATTTATAACCACTTAATTTGATTGTTTTAGTATATTCCATGTCAAACAATTGCCTTTTAACATGTAAAAAGTGCCGCAAACAACTTTTTTTTTTCATTACAATAGTTGCAATTTTACCTTTCTTTTAAACCTAAAATCATCCCAAGTACCCCCTGGGGTCCACGTACCCTGGTTGGGAAACACTGGTGTACAGACCTGAGCTGAAAGGAGACTCTACAGTTTAGGGGTTTTCAGAAACATGAAAAAAAAAAAAAAAAAAAAGATCTTTCATTTTTGTTCAAAGGCAAGAATAGTCAGTCAAAATAAAATACTCATGAAATAATAATCATAAATGAATACACCTTCTCATGATTCTGCCATTTAGCAATACAGATAAGTTTGTTAATGCTCATGAACCAAATCCAAGCTAAGTTTATTTTTATAGGAATGCTCCAGCCTAGACCTTTGTAACAAACTGTGGTGCCTGGACCCATCACTGTGACCTGTATACTCTCGGGTTGGACGTCCTGCTCTAGCTACGCGGCGGCTCACACACTGGGACAGGTTTAGATACAAAGGACCGCAGCGAGACTGTACTATTGGGGATCCAAAATAAACATTCAACTTGTTGGTCTTCCTTCAGACCTGAGAGTGTATCTTCAGCGTAGTGATGGGCCTCATCTGTTGTGTTCTCAGATGTCTACACTTTGATTGTTCCCAACGTCAGAACAGAAAATCAAAAAATGTCTTTCCAGTCTTGTGCTCCTACAGATTGGAATTCTTTACAGAGTTTTTAAACACCAAACTCTTGTCTCTATGTGGCCAATTGACTGTGTGCAGAAGAGTATTTATTTTCAAAAATGCTAACATCTTGCTGGCAGGTTCATTTCCTGTTTAGTTAATTCTTATGAGGATTTCGCTACCTCAGCCTAAAATGAAAAATGACTAAAGATCAGGCAGTGAACAGTGAGCAGTTGGTGACAAAAGAAGAGAATAATTCACCAGGAACAAAGGAACAAAGTGGGTTTATAAAAAGATGTGTTTGTCTGTCAATGTTAACGCTAAAGTCTGACAATTTGAAAGTAAACAGCTTCAATGCACAGAGTCAATTGTGACTCTCTTCTGGAAATGCAGTCCTTAAAGTGTCCATGACAGGTTGAACTACATTTCACAAAGACATAGTTAAATCATAATATTTAAGGTTTTACTAAACATTTTTTTACTTGAGCCATAAAAATACACTAGAACTCACTTTTTTTGTTAAATGTGTGTTTACAGGGCCATAAAAACTGAAAATATCCTCGTCTCCCCAGTGTGATGTCATCAGTTTAGAACTCTGCTTAACTTCCTGGTATTTTCAACAGATTTTCACATTTTTCTCCACAAACTTGTTCTTGATTAACGTAAAACTATCATTTATAATTACAGCAGGTATTAATCTATCAAACTAAACACAATTTTGAAAAACGTTCAGACCTGTCATACGCACTTTAACCTGTAACTGTTTTAACTCTTTTTAACATTTGTTATTGTTTATTTTAAATTAAATTCTGTGTCTTGAGGTGTGTTGTTTTGTTGGAGCCTCTTTGCCAGAACTCCCTTGAAAAAGAGATTTACGAATATGACTGAATAGAACTTTAATAGTCAAATAAAAGCTAAATAAAAACTAAAAAAAAAAAATGGGGGTGATTTCAAGATGTAATTTGATAATTTTTTACTCTGTAATTTAAAGATTATTTACATTGAAAATAGTACATTGTAGTGGTCTTCAGACATATAACACTTCAGACAAATAAACATTAAATCATTGCAAACATGATTTGTTTTGAGTGGCATGGCGCGGTTATTTTGGGGTTTGAAATATTTAGAGACCAGTCTGTAACACTTTGGAATAACTACAAAATAATTAGGCTTAATAAATCATTAATAACACCTTAATAAAGACGTAATTCAATATGAACAAATGATTAATTAATAGATGAAAAGCTTATAGTAACTACTTAATTACTCCAAATCCTGCCCAATCACTCTAAATCCTAACCGTAGCTCCTTAGTTAAGTAGTTAATAAGCATTAATGAACTTTTTATTCATTAATTCACTATTAGTTCATGAATAAGTAAGGCTTTATTTATGCTGTATTCATGGTTTACTAAGGCCAATTAAGGTGTAGTTAATATAAAGTGGTACCGACAAATCTAGTCTCTAAAACAAATATTAAAACTTAACTAGCTAATCTTAACAAAAGCATAAACTCACTCTCATCGTGTTCTACAAAGTAAACGTAACAACCATTCTCTGAGGTGACAATACACGACATACAAACCTATAGGATCGGATTCTTGTAAAAGTATTACCACTGGAACACAAAAGCTGGGAGAAGACACCACTTCTCCGTACTTCTTAATGATCTGTGTGTGTTTTTTTTCCTGTTTACATTAGAAACATCCCAGACTTTAATGACCTTTTCTCAGTAACTTTCAAAAGGCTTCAGTTCCGACTCAGTTTACAGCTACGACACGTTTCCTGCGTTTGCGGAAAGGCTTTTATGAGTTTAGGCAACAGTCGGAAGTCGGAGGTCGCGGCGGGTTAATTTTAGCAGAAGGTCGTAGGTGTGTAGTTACTCTCTCTTATGGACAGTGTCAACAGCAGCTCATGTTTAGACCTCCAGGAAAGAGACTAGATTAGATGTGAGTCCGGATGCTTGTGTACAGTGGCGTGCTGCTGGGATCAAATTAGAGCTTAGATTGTTCGTCGTTTCACCTGTTTTAGCAGGTAGTTGAGTGGTTAAGAACTAAAAAAACGATTTACAATCTGCACCCACGTTCGAGTCCCGCTTAGTATCTCTCTCTTGATTTTTTTATTTTATCTTTTAACCACTATCTACTCCATCTCTCATACATTCTCTTCTCCAGTAGTAAACTACATAGTTTTATTCACGAAATGGTTAATATATGGTCCGGACTCAGCTCAGAACTTTCCTCCTCCTGACCTCTGACCTCTCCTCTTCCCCACAGCAGTGCGCTCATATACATACATATACAGTACAGACCAAAAGTGTGAACACACTTTCTCATTCAAAGAGTCTTTGTTATTTTTATGACTATGAACATGTAGATTCACACTGAAGATACACTGAAGATGAGCAGAAGGAGAGTGATGAGCTGGCCTCCACAGTCACCAGACCTGAACCAGCCCAGATGGTTTGGGGTGAGCTGGACCACAGAGTGAAGACAAAAGGGTCAACAAGTGTTAAGCATCTCTGGAACTCCTTCAAGACTTTGAAGAGCATTTGAGTGACTAACTCTGAAGCTCATCAAGAGAATGACAAGAGTGTGAAAGCAGTAATCAAAGCAAAAGACATATTTTCACTTGTTTCACTCTTTTTGGCCATTTACTATACTTCCACATGTGTTAATTTATAATTTGGATGACTTCAGTGTGAATCTACAATGTTCATAGTCATGAAAAAAAAAAAAAGAAGAAGAAGGTATGTCCAAACTTTTGGTCTGTACTGTATATAAATTAATAATCTTGGGAAGTCCTCAGAGACGACTGATTTGGGGCTATACAAAAATAAATTGATTTGATTTGATTTTATACACACGCCTTTGCTTTGCCTTTGCTTCTGTACAATGTTAGCCCCACTATGAGGACAACAACAGTGAATAGGATATATTTTAAATTTAATCTAAGCTCAACGTTTATGAAACACAATCTGAGGGCTTTTTTCCCTAAAACGCTTGACTGTAACGCTTAAAATCCAAACAGTTTGAACTGGTTATCCTAATGATGGTGAGTGTTTCTCCTGCTGGGGTCTCAATTGTATCTGAATTATACTGAATTATACCCTGGCATCAAAACCACAAAATGATTCCAGAGGGTCTGGTCTACTAAGTGAAATTTAAAGGAACCGTATGTAAGAATTTGATTTCAGATTTGAAAAACATGACCTTTAAGTGATCACAGGTACAGCAAAACATGTTCAAATATATTATTATTTTTACTGAAATGTGGTAAATCTGAGTTATTCTTCAATTAAAAAACAATAAACACTATGTTCTTTTGTTTACATTTAGGCCTCAAAAGGATTATCCAATCAGAAAGCAGAATGAGCCTCACATGACTCTCTTATTTGGGTTGCCAGTTTGGTTTCTTTGAGCCAGGAACATGTTTGAGTTTCAACTGTCTGCGATAGGCTCATGCACTTGTTTCCACACAGTTCTCATTAGGCTCCACCCACAACGTATTCAAATCTTGTGAACAAACCATGACAAAGTATCAGGTCTCTGAGAAAGTGACTTTCTGGTTACTACCCATGATTCCTTGTTCCTGATTGGTCAGCAGTTTCTTATCTTCAAATGCCATTTCACTCTCTGGCAACGCAAGATCATCTGTGATTGCAATAGCTTTTAAGAACCACTAGTTGTGCATCTACATACGGTTCTTTTAATACTGATTTCTTGAACAATTTTTTAAAATGCAGATACATGTAGTTTCCCCTTTGTACAGATGATTTTATTCAGTCTTATGTCTCTCCCAAATCAAACCATCTATCAAACTATCTCTTTGTGTGCAGTCCACATTTTGGGTTTGGGGGTCGTGAATGACAAAGCATGAAATGGGTCGACAGGAAACACACGATCACTTTGTATTAGTCCTGTTTAGCTGTTGTAGCTGTGTTCAAAATGAGCTCAGCACGTCGAGAATGCTGACAGCGGGTTTAGTGCGGTTTTGTCCTGAATTAATCACAATGTTGTTAGTAAACACAACAGGAATTCCAAGCATCTTCTGTGGCAGGCAAACTTTCAAACAGCTTGTATCTTGTGCCTCAAACGTTCTGTGTAATGTTTTTGGAATCAAGGAGAGCTTTAGAGCTTGAGAGGACCAGAAGGGTTTGCTTGTCAAAACTGATTCACTTTTTGTTCTTTGTTGGACATAAAATGGATCTAAAACGGCTTAGAAATAAAAACAGGTCCATTGACTTCCTGTTAAAACTGCAGAACTGATAAGCTCCTGGCCTCTTTAATGTGATAACAGTGATTCCCGTCAGACAAAAATGCACTTTCATGGTTTCATAAATACATTACTGAAAGATGAGCATAAGTCGACATGTAAAAAATGATCAAAAGGTGTGACTCAAGGATCAATTCTTGGTCCAATTCTTTTTGTTATTTTTACAATTTTCCATGTGAATTGAGAACTGTTTCACATTTATATGCAATGTGATCGCTCAGTTGCACTCATTGTTGCTGTATGAAAAGAAGACTTTCCTAAATTGCAACACTGCTTAACTAAAAATAAACTTATTCTAAACTAATTAACCAGCTCTTTGAAAGATCTCAAGTAGTCAGTTCAGATAATCTGATAGTCAAGACCAAAACCTATCTGAGGCCACCGAGTCCCAAGATCGAGGCAAGACCAAAGACCACATACAGTCAAGACCGAGACCAGAGCCAGGCTTTTAAAAGTTGAAGCCGAGCCAGGACCAAGACCGTCGAGACCAAATCAAGACCAATATAGTCACTTTCTACATGTACGAGAGTCTACATCAGACCTTGGCAAACTGCGGCCCATGAGCCAGAAGTGGCCTCAACCTGCAGCACCTTTTGTTTTGTCCTGTGTTATTATCACAATACATGGATAGTAAAAGATTAAAGAACCTATATTTCATTAAAATGTCCTCCTAATCATAAAAATGTCTTCTATCAATGACCATGGCCCGACTCTCTGCCCCTAGTCTGGTTAGAATATGTCAAAAAACAATTGCCCGCCTCTGGTCTACATGATCTTATTGTACAAACTGTACCGGGACAGGTCACTGCACTGGGACCACAATCTCCCGCTGAAAGTTTAACAGAACATGATGGAAATAAAAGGTTATCTCAGACCACAGACCCCAAGTCCAAAACAAAACCGAGTCCAAGCAACCTCGAGACCAAGACAAGACCGAGTCCAAACGGGCTTGAGTCTGAGATGAGACCAAGACCTTAAAAAAGATTGAGGCTGAACTTACAACCAAGTCTCTCAACTAGTATTTACCACATTAGCTGTTATTCAAATGGACAGAGAAGAGTGTTGTAAAACTTTGTTGTTTAGATAAATGAATGTTTAAGTTTTAAAACTCACATTTAAAAGTTGAGTCAAATCTAAACGTGAACCTTGGACTCCAGGCTGTTTCTCAAATTGTCTAAAATGTGTATAAATGTTGGCTGGTCATCTCTCTCACAAAGACAAGAGCACCATTGTTTAGTTTTAATATACAAAGTAACTGCCCTGTTGTCTGTCCTCAGTCCTGAAGCAGCTCTTCACTCACAGTCCACTGAGACAGAGACGGGCCTTTCAGATGGAACAAACTGCAACTTTCACTGAAACTTAGACAGCTTCTATTTGTTTTACAAAGTTTATTAAAGTTCTATTTTATCTGACCCATGTAATTGCTTTAATTGATTTTAAAGTCCTTGCTTATTCCTTTTCGTACGTTTTGAGATATTCCAATCTGCAGAACAATATTTTAGTGTTGATCATTTGAAGCTATATATATATATAAATAAAAGGCCTAACAGGGGATTAAAAACTTTTCTCTTCTTACAACTTGTCAAACTAAACTGAGCCAGTGTAATGTGTGTGGAAACCCACCACAAAGTCTCTTCTTGGAACCGGACCGAACGCCTGTTGCGGTTGCTCGTGCTTTGGGCTTGGCTGCTGTTGTCTTCTTCCTCCTCCTCTTCTTCTTCCTCCTCCTCGATCTGATCCCAGAGCGCGCTGTCCACCCACAGCGCCCCCTGCAGCCCCAGCCCCTGCCCCATACAGGTGACGCGGCGACACAGCGGGCAGCACAGGGTGATGAGGCCTGCCTGGGACTGCGAGATCTTCTCCAGGCAGGGCTGACAGAAGGTGTGCAGGCAGTAGAGCATCCGGGGATCCGCTCCATCCGATTGTAGGGCAAAAAGCACACGCTGCATTCTGTGTCCTCGCACAAGACCATGACGACAGAGCAGGAGAGACGATGGAGAAGGAAAAGATGAGAGCGAGCTTCTCTTTGGCTCAAGATGGGGTTCAGAAGAAGAAAATGGCGACTGGAGATTTCTTTCTATAAAAACAAAAAAACAAAAAACAGAGGCTTCTTTAGATATAGTTTATATTTTCTTACAATTATAAAAAATCGAATGAAATAACCATAAAGAACAGTTTTTACAGTAACTGAGTATTCTGTCTGTATCAACCAAATAACAGTAGAACAATCATATTTTTGAGAATATTCTGACAAAGCTGCTGCAGTTTGAAATAGACCAGTACATCTGATAGAAATGCCAAAAAAAAAAGACTTGCAAACATTTGTAGGACTTATAAGGCAAATTTAAAACTTACTTTTTCATATAAGACTTTTTGGTACCACTTTTGATTGACCTTTATTTAACCAGGGAAGTTGTACATGTTTTTATTTGTAGGAGGAACCCGGAGTACCTGGAGAAAACCTACGCAGGCACGGGGAGAACATGCAAACTCCACATAGAAAGGCCCCGGGCGGCCCGGGAGTCGAACCCAGGACCTTCTGCTGTGAGGCCAGAGCACTAACCGCTGCGCCACCATGTCGCTTTATAATAACTACACCTTAATTAGCCCCAGAAAAACCTTAATAAAGCATGACTAAAGTGTTATACATCATGAGCAAATAATCAATTAATGGATGAAAAGGTGTATTAAGGCTTAGTAAATACTTACTTAAAGAGCTAAGTTTAGGATTTAAGGTTGAGGAGAAGGGCTTGTGGTAATTAGGTTGTTTTAAAGCCTTAATAAACATTTTCGTTCATTAATTTCCCATTTGTTCATGATGAGTTAACCCATTATTCATGCTTTATTTAGTGATTGCTAATGCTAATCAAGATGTAGTTATTGTAAAGTGTTATCGACCCTGAACAAACCCTGTACACTAGATACTTACACTTCATTACATTAAAACTGATACATGCACTTGTTTTTGTAAGAGTCTGATAAGTAAAAGTACTTCTGAAAAAAAAAATAATAAAATAATACAGCATAAAAAAATCAATATGTCACTCAAGAATGTGCACAAAATACTAACATTTGGACATGTAGTATGAGGTCACTTATTTTGAGAGAAAGGACAGTTTTTCTTTAATGAAGAGAACAAAGTATGAAATACACTCTGTATAACCTCATCCTAAGAGCCACATGAACTTATCTAGGGGGCCGTCTTTGGCCCTCGGGCCCCAGTTTGACATCCCTGAAACGATCTTTTTGTTGAAACGTGGCCCTTTCTCCATTAAAGGACTTTTGTCTATTTGACTCAAACTCTCTTAAAGCTGAGATATTCTTATTTATAAATTAACAAACTTTTGTTTCCACTAAAAGGTCTATGGTAAATGCAGCGAAAAAATGAACAACTGTGTACTGTCTGAACTGAATAATAGAGGTTCTGCAGGTGACATCACAGCATTCTAAATGTGAGTGCTGAGTGGCAAAGATGCATGAGAGTCAATGGAGAGAAAGGACATTTTTGACTGTAAAAGACAATAAACAGCTAAAACAGGAAAAAGACACTACGGTTTGATAGCAAATTCAACCCACAAGAAGTCTACTGAGCACTGGGTTTGTAACTGCATGTAAAAAGAGAAAATCAAGTAAATAGTGGTAGCAGCGCAGATAAACAACACGACTTTAGCTTTTGTCACATTTATCACAGACTCTGGAATCACACACAGTTGAACTTATTACCTTTTTCTTTATAAAAAAAATGTGTTTTTGATTCAGTCTGTTGCAGTTAAATGTCCTAAATCATCAACTGTTGTTAGCAGACAGACCAAGATTGTAGCAGACAAGCCGTTGCCACAACAACAAGAAATACATTTGTTTTGCATGATTTGCCACTCATTCTAAATGTTGCAAAGCAAAATGATGTCAGTGCATAACCTCTATAAAGAATTTTAGTTTTTATTAGATGCTGAATGCAGCTCTCTGATTGGCTGGGCTTGGGTGGTCCTCTCCAGTTTCACTTTGTAAAAGAAGTTCATAAGCCATATTTGCAAACTGCCCATATTAACCTTGTGTAGAAGGAAGTAGACAGATTATTTTAGTTTTTATTTAGTACATTTGCTCCTTCATTGTAGTTTTACTCAAGTAACAAATGTCATTTGGTTTGGGGGAACTTTAGGGTATTTATGTATTCATTTATTTGTAACTTTAAGCCTTTTACACTAGAGAATACTTTCATCACATCCACATTAAGTCAGTACCAGCTCCTTACCTCTAATAATGTGATCTATGAATGGGTTAATAATAGTAAAACAGGCTTTTGCCCACCATCTGTCTTTATGACATCATCACATTTAAGAATACAAACATATTTCTCTTCAGACACCAAAACTTTGTGAGAAAAAAAGATTCTGTATGCTGTCTTTGTCTAGTTATTCATCTGATAGTCACGTATTTTATCTGGTCAAACTTACAATGCAGATCCCTGTGAGTCACTATCTGACTCTTTGGGCTGAGAGCTGCGAGCTGATTGGCTGCTTCATTTAAATTCAAACATATACTTCCTTCTGTCACAGTTTGATAATCCAGCACAGTGGCTTGAACAGTTGTATGTAAATATGAATAAGACAACATCTGCTGTGTACAGAGCAGACAACACATTATGACAGGGACAATCCACATTTCTAATGTGCAGCTTTAGACGTCACCAGGACAGGACAGATGGTGGGCAAAAGTCTGTTTGCTCTATTAATAACACTTTGACATGAGAGCTTGAAAAGGTCATCACACACACTCAGTCTGCTGCTGTTTGTTTCTATCAGTTTTAAATTTACAATAATAAAACTGCATTTAGACATATTCATTTTACTTGACAAACATACGTTTTAAATGTTATTGGCCTAGTTGTGTCTAGTATCCAGCTTAAACTGTGCACTGTGTAACTTAAAAAAATGTTTTGTCGTTTTGAATGCACTGAATATTAAAAACCTGTCTTTTTGAAAGGCCATAAATGACCATCATTTGGCTAGAGAAGAGAGAAGCCTCTTCTGGTATGTTTCCATAAAAAAGATGTATTGATCCCATTCAAAATGTTCCAAAGTCTGGTTTTAACTTTCTATTTCTGCTGAATTGTGTGGTTGACTTTACAGCTCCAGAGAGTTACACAGTGCACCTTCAAACAAAAGGGGTTCAAACGATGTCATGGGATCAAAAAGCATTTTAGTGTTGAGACAACAGTAGTGTGTAGAATTTGAAGATGTTATATGGCCAGAGTGCTAAGTGCTATGTAATGCTATGCATTGTTATTATGCCTTAGATTTACATGCACTTTTCACTGACACTGAAATGCTTCACATTTGCACTATTCATTCACACTACACATAATTAGTGAGACAACCTGAAGCCACGGCTGTCCTGGGGCAGACTGTCAGACGATCATAGGCCATGACATAAAACATTATAGTATGTCATAATGGGCTATCAATGTGGGGAGAGTTTTTCAGTGAACTAAGTAACATAGTTTCTGAGTAACTCAAGTTACTTGCAATGAACTAATATTCTGCTGTAAACAACACTTCAGGATCAAAACACTGATGAATCTCATGTAGGAAATGTTCTGTGGCGTCTGTGACTTAAAGGTGAATGAAATTTTAAATGTTTTGTGTTCTCACATTCTAATTTCTTTATCAAGTATAAATGTAACTTAATTAGATTGTACAATGTCTTAACAAATGCGATGAGCTCAAAGTAACTCATTTTAGAGACAGTAGTGCAATACAAATGTATTACATTTACATCTCTGTAACTAATATATATGTATTACAAAATGTACCTAAACTGATCCAACACGGTGTGCTATGAAATGATTTCACACATTTTAAATCTGCAGATTTCTGTCAGTGACTAGACCTGTTCACGTTGTATTACAACATGTTTATTTTAACAAACATCTGTATTAAATATTATTGGGCTAATAAACTTCATGATGTCATTATGACCTTAAACTTTAGTATAAAATGTGCAAAAATGATAAAAAAAAAGGCTGTTAACAAAATAAATACATAAAAAAATACTTTATGGATTTAGGTGATGATGTCATCAGTCCACATGTGGGCAACAGACAGATTTACTATTAATACTTTGTCTTGATAACTTAAAAGGTTGTGTCATACATTTTCAGTCTGCTGATTTGTATTGGTGACTAGACCCATTCAAAAAAGGCTCCTGTGAATGTGTGCAGCTGAAACACTGATCAATAAGCTTGTAATTTGACTTTAGATTAACTTTATTGATCTACATGGGAAATGAGTTGTGCTGCTCACATGCACCAACACAACATGATTTAAAACTGAGATTGACTGAAGCAAAAGATTCAAATGAACTCTGAAGCAACTACGAGAAATTCTATATACATTCTACAGGTTGACATTTATCCACAGAAATAGGTTACTACAAGAAGAAATTTGTAATTTTTGGTATTTTTGGCGTAAAAACATAACACAAAACAAATCAATCTTAAATCCTGTATGTATTCTTTTTTTTTTTTTTGCATACTTACAAAAAAAAGCATATATAGTCAAATAATATAGTAGAATAGTATATACAAGACAAATGATACTAAACTTAAATAGCTAAAAATACAAAGTTAGTGAGAATAAAATTAAATCTATTCCTGTTCTCTCATTTCAAATTTAGAAAAAATATATATATAAAATAATAATAATATGAACAATAAAAAGAAAGAATAGTAAGAAAGAGTAAATAAATGAAATGAAAATTTACATAGATAAAAAATGTTTTATAGCTTCCGTACTTGAAAATCTATTCCTAAAGTTCTCAACTAAAATTAAAAAAGGGTAAAAAAATAAAATTATATTAATAAAAATTTAAATATATTAATAAACTAAAAAAAAAAAAAAAAAAAAAATGTAAAAAAAAAATTAAAAAATCAACATTTAATTGGTCAAAAATGGTATAACTTCCTTACTTGAAAAGCCAGAGATGAGTATTTTCCAGTCAAACCCTGTCCCTCGTCTTTTTCCGGGACCGTTGCGCTGCCGGCTCCTCGTGTGAGTGATCGGAGATGCGTCTGTTGGTCTGCCTCCTCCTGTAAGAGCCTGGCCCGAGTCCGAGAGGCGGGACCAGACCGGACTGACGTACGCACGCGGCCCGGGCGGAGGGGGCGTGTCTCTTCCTTCCACTCCTCCTCGATTCCCAGCAGCAGCAGCTCCACCGTGGGCAGCGCTTCCACGGAACAGAAGGACAGCGCGATACGGGCTTTTGTTCACGAGGGACGACTGTGGGGAAATCATCATCTGTTGGGGAGAAATGGGGGTGTGAGGTTTGGGGGAAAAATGGGTGTGAGGATTTTGGGAATATTAAAAAATAGCAGGAAACGCGAGATGTTTACTATGATTGGACACGTTTCTTATACATTTTAACACACATTATTTTATTTAGCTAACGCCACTAACAGTAAAAATCAACTCACTTTATAAAAAAAGTCAACGTAAAAAAAGAAAACAATGGGCTCGTCCGGGATTTGAACCCGGGACCTCTCGCACCCAAAGCGAGAATCATACCCCTAGACCAACGAGCCATGCTTCATACGTCTCAGTTGGTCTTTTGATCTTTACACTTCACAAATGTACGTGCTTGTTTATAATGGAAATGCGTTGAGAAAACATCCACACAGGCAGACTTCTTCCTTCCATTCTGTGCTAAAAAATGACAATATTGTAACGTCATTGTAAATTATTATCTCGTGTAAAATAAAAGTAAAAGAAAAGGAAGTCGCACGTGTACAGTAAAGTATATCAGTGGTGTTGTAACCTTTTTGTTTCGAGTTTTTCCTTTCACCCCGAGGACAGTCAAACTTATATTATTTTAGATATTAGGCAAATATATCTGTATATTATAGCATTATGTGGTTAATTACTACTTTTATATTCTTGTGTTTTATATTTAATTGCTCCAGAGTAACGAGTATGAGTTAGCCAACATTACTTAGTTAATGAAAAACAAAAAAATTACAGTAATTTGCTTTTGTAATGAGTTACGTTCGACACTGCAAGTCGACTAAAAAAAATGTATTTTGATCATTAAAGTTGTTAACCGAACTGCACAGACTAGTTTATTTATTAGTTTATTCAACAGGGACGATGTATATTGATACACATTTCTATTAATGTGCCGGAATTAGTCAAAAGGTTATTTTTGATCTGCTGTTTTAAATATATTTAAGTCCGAGTGTTCCAATTTATACCTAACATTGCATAATATTAGCCTATAAAACACAGCTGGGTGATTTTGCCAAAATTCTTTGGACTTATTTCAATGACAATATTCAGACAATATTGAGTCATTCCAACAGTCCCCTGTGCCTTTTATTTTTATCTTAGTATTTATGTCTTGTTTTGAGTTCATATTAGTATTTATATATATTTTAGTGTCCTACATTTTTAACTATTATTTTATGGTGCAATATTTATTTTTATTTTTTATAAGCATTGATAGAGCACGTGATTGTTTGTATATGCTTAGTAATTTCTGAGCAACACTTCGGAATAGGTTTTAGTTGTAAAATGTGCTAAATAAATAAAGTGGATTGGATTAAACAGAAATTATGTTCAAACATGCAAAAATGTTCTTAAATGTGTATTTATTGTGTTCATATCTTGTAAAATGATTTAGCATTGGAAAAAGCATAAACTATACTAATTGATTTTAAAATATTAAAAATTTCGATTTTTAAATCAGAAAAAAAGGTGTATAGAAAATAGCCTAAATATAATTATAAAATACTTATTTGATGCATTTTTTATGTATTCGCTTATTTGTGGACACTTTTTTTTTTTGTATTTTATTTTATTTTGTGCATAAACTATATACTCATTATTGAATTTTCACATATTTTTCAGAACATTATCTAAAATTTGATATATTACCAGCTTTAAAAAAGCATATATTAATTCTAATGTTATTTCTTTTTTTTTTTTTTTTTTTTTTAGAGAAAATCAAGTGCTGGAACTGCTCATGTACCCCATTGGTCCTTGTAACCCTGATTGAAAAACACAAATATATAATCATTCTTGCCTAAAAAAAAATAATAATAATACAAGGATGAAAAAAAGTTGGGCTCGTCCGGGATTTGAACCCGGGACCTCTCGCACCCGAAGCGAGAATCATACCCCTAGACCAACGAGCCACGTGCTTTACGTGACGCAAAAAGTGTTACAAAACTGTAACTCGTATCACAGTCGACGTACATCAACACACGTAATGTTATACACGGTTGAATAAACTGATATATTGTAAAAATGATAAATAATAAACTGTAGATAATTTGTACCGCTAAACTGCATACATGTTGCACTAAACCGTAACGTTTCTAAGCTCCATATTAATTAACGTACCTGTAAGCGCAATCTACACATTGCCACACTTTAGTGGAATTGGTTATTCACAAATTAAAAAGATATTTGACAAATATTGCTGTATCTTGCTCGGATACATCTGAGACAGAAGCCGTTTGATTCTTCATGTGACGCACAACGTGATGATGTCATCAACACTGGGGGAGGAGTTCCCGCCACAAACCAGGAAATGCTCGGGAATTCACATGAGCGTTGTGTTTTTCTGTTATTTAAGTAGATATGTTCCAGTAATTTAAGATAAACCTGATAGAGCCTTTTGTTATGTAGAATACGTTCACTGTTTACGCTCTTTTTCATCCTTGAAGGAGTGTATTTTTTCATTTTCGTCCAACTTAACCTCAACTTTCCCTTTCTTTCAACTGTTTTGACCCGGTTAGCATCACTTTCCTAAACTTAACCAAATCAGCTATTATCTATCTATTATCTATCTATTCTAAACCTAAAAGTACCCACATTTCAGAAATAAATATTGTTGAATTTAAAAATATTCACCAATGCAAAGTGAGTGCTGGTTATGTGGCATTAAAAGTGTTATTTCTTATGTTATTTTGACGCCTCGATCATTAAACAGTCAGGTGTGTTTTTATTGGCTGTCCAGTTCTGTGTTATGAAGTGAGGCTGGTGAACTGAAGGAGATGGAGACTTTAGGCTCACAAAACCCTGACTTGAGGTATGTGCTGCTTTATTTATTTATTGTCCACCTAAAACTGATGATGTCATAAAAGTAATGTTGAGTTGAAATATGTACCTTACATCTGCTGAGCGTCAGGAATTACTTAGGAAGTGAGTTTTCTATTTGTTAAACAATGAATAGGTTTCATTCAAGGCAATAGTATTGTTATATAGGCTAATATTGTAATATGCCATGAAACTATTATAAGTGTCTGTGATTCCTGAGTCATTAATCCTTTGTATTAGAAAAATAAACTCTACAGTAAACAGTACTCTTCATGTTAGCTGCTTGAAGTATCATTGACCTGTAGAAGTGTTGTGATGCCATCTGACACCCATCACTACAGAATAGTTTGTAGGACTGAAAAGATAGACTAATCATGACCAGTCAAAAGGGATGGGCAAGTTACTGTAAATTGTAATATCTTAGACCTGTATAATATTTACATGAAGTCCCAGTACTGTCAGTATTACTGTCTCTAAATTGTAACTACCTTCAGTTTGTTTGGGGTTTGCTTCTGCCAGAGTTTTGATTTACAGCTAATTTCCACTTGTTGTCCTGTTTCTTTGAGTTAGTTAGGTAAACTCACATTTGTGTGTTAAAACATTGTACATTACTAATCTTACTATATTTATACGAAATTACTAATTCATTCATGCAAATGTAACATCAAATCTGTTTTCCTCATAATATTTAATTTCACTCTGAATAGAATCACAGATACTTTGAACACTTTTCTACACCACAGTTTCACTGTCAAAGTTGTTTTAATCCTACAATGTCATTTTCATTTGAATATTACTGCAATCTGGTTAAACATGAGAGTAACTTGAGTTACTCAGATTGTAAAGAGTAACGAGTGATGAGTTACGTTTAGTTACTAAAAAAAGTTGTTTTTTTACAGTAGCTTGTTGCTTTTGTAACACATCATTGTATTTTGATTTATTGTACACTACAATATTAGTTTTACTTTTACATTTATTCAACAAAATACAACCATAAACATTTGTGTAAATGTCCCAGAATTAGCTCGAATGGCTGTTTTTCATCTGCTGTCCCTGGGCAGGTGTTAAGCAGTCACCCTATTCATTAGAATATATACCAATTAAAACTGTATAGTTTATGTAATAATTAAAACAACAACAAAAAAAATCACTTTCTCATGTTTGTCAAACCAAAACAGTGCTTTAAGTGGGAAAAAAGAAGTGCCAGTACTTTTATTTTCATGTAGAGTCTTGGTGTTGTTAAGATCCTGGAGAAATAGTATTGAACGATCAGAGAAGTGCTGATACTGGATGCAGTATGGAGCATGTTTAGAAGTAGTGAAACTGATTACCTGTGCCTCCCGCTCACTGAAGACACTGATAAAAACAATAAAGTCATTTTGATTGTAAAAAAAATATCCAACTATAAACCTTAACCAAACAGTATGTATTTAATTAGTCTGTGTACAATGGAGCTGACCAGTCGACTGCTAAAACAATCAGCTTTAATATTTTGCTTTGCTCAAATAAATGTCATTCAACAGTTGCTAAAGTTGATTGAAAATACATTTTAAAAGTAGGTACGTGTTGTCTTCTCTTCTCTTTCCAGCCTGGTGCTTTCGTCTTGCGAGCCCGAGCTGCAGGAGCTGATGCGACAGATTGACATAATGATCAGTCAGCAGAGAGCTCAGTGGGAGGCAGAGCTCCAGACCACACACGTCCAGCTGAAGACCGCCCAGGAGGAGCTGTCCACCTCCAGAGAGCTGCTGCAGAGGAAGGAGCTGGAGGTTTGATTAGTACACTCTGGAAAGCAAGTTTGCATAACGGTCTAACTTATAAATGTTTCTACAGATCTCAGTTCTTCAAAAGCAGCAAGAATCTACAAAGACTGAGCTGATTTCCAAGTATGAACAGCAACTGCAGAAAGTCTGTGAAGAGGTACAGGAAATGTGATAGATATTTATATTTTTGCACAATGGGAAAATACTATTGTTGCAACGTACAGTTCAAAAACAACAAAGGAATAGAATCTTGCAGGCAAACAAGATAATATTTTCATAAAAGTCATATTCTTCTGAACAATAAGTTGCTGTTAAGGCTGAGCACAGTGCAAAATATGACATGTACCGCCCACCTCCCTCCGCAGACCTCTTGCTACAGACCAGAAGCCCATTTATAGTCCCTCTCACATGGGGCTATGCTAGCAAATGTATATAATTTTTTAACGCATCCGGAAAGTATTCACAGTGCTTCACTTTTTCCACGTTTTGTCAAGCTACAGCTCCATTCCAAATTGTAATAAATGAATCTCTTACCTCAAAATTTTTCACACAATACCCCATTATTTTTTTGTTTTGTTTTGTTTTTGGTGAATTTATTAAAGATTGAAAACTAAGAAATCACATTTACAGAAGTATTCACAGCCTTTGCCATTAACCTCAAAACATAGCTCAGCATCCTTTTTCCTCTGATCATCCTTCAGATGTTTCTGCAGATTAACAGAGTCTGCCTACGATAAATTCAGTTGTTGGACATGATTTGGAAGACACACACCTGTCTGTAGAAGGTCCCACAGTTGAGCTGCAGGTCAGAACACAAACACCAAGCCTGAGCTCAAAGGTTCTGTCTGTAGATCTGATACAGGATTGTCTTCTGTCACAAATCTGGAGAAGGAGACAAACAAAATGCTGCTGCTTTAAAGGTCCCAATGAGCACAGTGGCTCCATTATTTGTAAATGAAGACGTTTGAACCACCAGGACTCTTCTAGAACTGGGCCTCCGTCTAAACTGAGCGATCGGGGGAGAAGGGCCTTAGTCAGGGAGGTGACCAAGAACCTGATGGTCCCTCGGTCAGAGCTCCAGTGTTCCTCTGTGGAGAGAGGAGAACCTTCCAGAAGGACAATCATCTCTGCAGAAATCCACCAATCAGGCCTGTGTGGTAGAGTGGTCAGACTAAAGACCTCATCTGACCAGAGAATTTTGTGTCTCGTGGTCTGAGAGTCATTCAGGTTCCTTTTGGCAAATTCCGGAAGGGCTGCCACTACCACACAGACCTAATTGGTCGATTGCTGCAGAGATGTTTGTCCTTCTGGAAGGTTCACTCTCCACAGAGAACACTGGAGCTCTAACAGAGTGACCATCAGGTTCTTGGTCACCTCCCTGACTAAGGCCCTTCTCCCCCGATTGCTCAGTTTAGACGGAAGATCAGCTCTAGGGAGAGCTCTCAGGTCTACAGACAGAACCTTTACCTCGCTTGATGTTTGTGCTCTGACCTGCAGCTCAACTGTGGGACCTTATATTGACAGGTGTGTGTCTTACAAATCATGCCCAATCAACTGAATTTCCAATGAAGCTGTAGAAACATCTGAAGGATGATCAGTGGAAAAAGAATGCTCCTGGGCTTAATTTTGAGCTTCATGGCAAAGGCTGTGAATACTTCTGTAAATGGGATTTCTAAGTTTTCTATCTTCAATAAATTCAAAAAAAAAAAAAAAAAAAAAAAAAAAGTTTTTCACATTGTCACAATGGGGTCTTGTGTGTAGAATTTTGAGTTATTAATTTAATTCAATTTGGAATGGAACTGTAACTTGACAAAATGTGAAAAAAGTGAAGCGCTGTGAATACTTTCCGGATAAAGTTTAGTTTGTTTCTCCAACTCTACAGACCTGTTCACACATGGTAAAGAACTTTTGTCAAAACACTGTTCATTTCTATCTACAAACTCACACTTCACAGCAAAATCTGAAATCACATGAGCAGAGAGATCCAACACCAAATGAACATATGAATCAAACCGGACCATGGTCTGAGTGAAAAATACAGACTGTCGGAATAAATGTTGATGTGATGTTGACATAAAGATCTGGTCAGTAACTCAATTGCTTTACAAAGTGTTGACGTGGACGACATCTCTCAACAATCTCTAGTAAACTGTAATTATTTGGATAAACTATATAAAATACATTTGACAAATCAGAAAGTAAGCCTAAATGTAGGCCTATGTTTATTTTTTTTTATTTATTTTTTTTTAAGAAATAAAGCAACAACAAAACAAAAATATGTGTGAAAATTTTGATGGTAAAACTGGCTTTTGACCAGAAAGTGTAACTGTTGTGAATGTAAAACTTAAATTGACTTTTAGAATGGACAAGTGTGTCAAAGCGAAAAACTGTAAATGTGACCTGTGAACAGAAAAAAACATCAATAACAAGTTGAAGTCGTAATACTGTCTTTGTTTTTCTAAAATCATGCAGTCAGAGATGTAATAATTGATGTCTTCTGGTTGTAGTTGAACAAGTGAAAAGAAGTTACCAGAAGCTTCAGCGTAAACACCTGAAGCAGGACAGCGTGAAAGACCATCCAGAAGTGTCCAAACTCAAGCAGAAGATCGAGGTAAGAGGAACTTTTCTCTCATGCAGGTTTATATAATGTCTAGAGACAGAGTGGGTGCTGTTGCCGTGGCAGCTATGGCTGCGAGTGGAAAGGCAGCAAATTTCTAACTGTGTGCTGTCCTCACAACACGTACTGTGAAGCTAGGCAATGCAAGGCAAGTTTATTTGTTTAGCACAATTCATACACAAAGCAATTCAAAGTGCTTTACAAGGCAGGAAAAGATGCATCAAAATTACAATACAAAATTATTAAAATATATAAATAATCAGCATAAAATTGACTTTAAAAGAAGTAAAGAAATAAAGAGTGCAGACAAAGTATTTCAGTCATATGCACAGATAAAAAGAAATGTTTTGAGCCAATTTTAAACATTGTCACAGTGGGGGCTTGTCATCTGGAAGAATGTTCCAGATCTGAGCTGCATAAAACTGAAACGCTGATTCTCCATGTTTAGTCCTGACTCTGGGCACCAGCAGGAGGCGTCCCTGAGGTCCTCAGAGTCGAGATGGTTCATAACGCACTAACATGTCAGAGATGTACTTTGGTGCTAGTCCATGGAGAGACTTAAACCAAGCAGAGCTGTTTTAAAGTCTATTCTCTAGCCACTGGAAGCCAATGCAAAGACCTAAGCACAGGACTAATGTGATGGTACTTCCTGGTTTTGGTCAGGACTCGGAGCAGCATAACCCTGAACTAACCTAACCCTTCTGGATGTACTGCAGCTGTTTTACAGCTCGTTTGGATAGGCCGGTGAGAAGGCCGTTACAGTAGTCTAACCTACTGGAGACAAATGCATGATAAGTCTCTCCAGTCGGGCTTTGACACTATACTTTTGATTTTGGCAATGTTTTTAGATGGTAAAAGCTGCTGATGTTATTGACTTAATGTGGCTGTTAAAGTTCAAGTCTGAGTCCATTATTACCCCCAGATTTCTAACTTGACTTGAAGGTTTTAGAGAGAGAGACTGAAGGTGACTGCTGACACTCTCTCTTGTTTCTGTGGGCCAAAGATGATAACCTCAGTCTTGTCTGATTTAGCTGGAGAAAGTTGTTTTGCATCCACACACTGATCTGTTGGATGCAGTGACAGAGTGAATCCACCGGCCCATATTCACCTGCTGTTAGTGACACATAGATCTGAGTGTCGTCTGCATAGTTGTGATAGTTCACATTATTATTGCGTATTAACTGTCCTAATGGCAACAAGTAAAGATTTAACAGAAGGGGTCCCAAGATTGACCCCTGAGGCACACCACAGGTCAAGATAGACAGCCAGTGAACTAAGGTGTGCTTATTTTGCTTTTAACTGAAGTTTCTTGTATAAAAGTATAAAATATATGTATATAGTAACTGAAAATCACAGAACGATGTGTATTACAAAGTAAACTTTACAAACTATGTCCAAATTCAAGGTAACTAGCTTATACCCTTTTTTACAGTTTACAGTTACAGCAAAACATCAAATAATGCACTTTGGGATCTTAAACTAGGTGCGTGTGAACACAGGATACTTACAAAGACAAAAATGTTCCAAATTTTAAACAAATAAAGCACATTTAACTGATTATGAGTGGTTTTTAAAGCATTTTTCTGTGAAACTAGCTTGATACTAAACCATGCTAAATTGAGAAGAAAAATGTCAAAGATCCTCTAAAAGCAAACAGTAGCCGCTCACTCTGCTTTAAAACTCAAACGATCCTTCGACTTACAGAAAAACCCAAGGCACTCTCTTTTAAATAAAATGCCTTTATTAACTATGGCATGTCAAAAATGGACCTCATAAAGCCCCAACGCGTTTCAGCTTAACGGCCTTCATCAGGGGGACAAACCAAACGATCCTTGGTGGTAGAGGTCTCACTTTGACATTTTTACGCAAAAGTTTTAACCAATTTATAAACGCAGAGTTAACTTATAATTTTAGCAAACATGAACGTACTTATTGTTTTTAATTAACTTGAAAGTCTTTTAGCAGAAAGACATAACAAACTGAAAATAATGTAAAAGAAAAGACTTTATTCATATTTGTACATTTATTAATGCCTCGGTTCAACAAAATGTGAAAACATCTTGAAAAAATTTCTATCATTTTGCTCGAATTTTGCTGCCTCTCCACTCACAAGACAGTCGCCACAACTGCCATGGCAACAGAACCGACACTGTCTCTAGTCAGTATAATAACTCAATGCTCGAGAATACATGTCAAACACCATTCTGATGTGATAAACCTAGGCATTTTTCTGAAATGTGACTAAAACACTGCACTGGGCTGGATTTTACACTGTGTTTGTGTGTCATTAAACTAAATGGACATTACCGTACTATTGATCGGTACTGCGTTTACTCACACTGTCACTATAAAAGAAGAACTGAATGGCCCAAATTAAAAGTATCACACATAGTTTGCTCTAAGTACTGTGTATCTATTATGACTGTGTTTATAATGTACAATCTGTGACGGTCTAAACAGGAACATCAGAGACTCTCCGCAGACTGGGAACAACAGTGTGTCCAGTACCAAAAACAACTGTCCACCCTGGAGACACACAACAAGAGCCTGACACAGGAAATCACACTTCTGAAGGTAAGTCACCCAGCCAACATAAGGCTTTTCACACATCAAAGTACCAAGAACTGGTCCCAGCATTCCTCCAGTTTAGTCCCTGTTTAGTCAGAGGAACTACAACGTCCCCAACAGTGGGCTTAACATTAGCATCTGTATAATCTGTACCTTATAAATATTTAAAACATTTGAGTAAGTCATTAAGTAGTGAAAACAAAAATTGTCTTTTTCGATTCCACATAAAACTATGATCTACAAAACCTAAAAACATCACTGAAATTAACAATAAAACGAAATGACCAGTATTCAATGTAATTCCTAGTAATAGTTAAACATTAAATAACTATGTTTTGGGAAGGTACTGGTTTTTAAATCATTTTTCATAAAGTTAAGGAAAGTTTAGTTAAATGTGAGAACGTATAAAACATGCTTCCAACAAAGTTAACATTGTAATTGTGACTATGTCACCAAAAGGTTCCTGGTCTGACTGAAAGTACCTGTCCCAGAGCAGGAGCTAAAAAAAGTCCCTAAAGTGTGGCCCTAGTTCATAGTTCCTGCTCTGTGTGAACACGCCTAAAATAGGGACAGGAACTATAGAAGGATTTTTTTTTATTAACACAGGCACTGCCTCCAAAAAGAGCCTCTGCTCATCGACACAAACAGTGGAAACAAGTCGAAAAAGCACCGTTTTCAGCTAACTACAAGAGTTTATCACTGTGACAAAACAAAAGTTCTGCTGCTAAGTCAACATTTGTGAATGAAATTCAACCCTACAACCTTTAAAAGTTACATTCAGGGATTGTGGGAAAAACATTGTCTCAAGCTTCAGGAAACAGACGTCTGTGAGACCGGATCTGGTCCTGTTTCGTTGTTTGATTCAAAGAAGTTTCCCCAGCTAAGCAGACGTAGAGCGCCTCTTTCTGCATGGAGCATGCGCAGTAGAGCGGAAAGTGACGTAGACTGAAAATCCCTCTATAAAATGTACTAGGAATTGAAAAAAGTGGGAAAAGACGTATTTCAATCTGATCTCTGATTGAAACTACTTTCATATGTGAGTTGAAACTTCTTGATCTTTGAATACTCTGTCCAGATGACAATTTGAAGTCTTTCTACTCTTACCTACACTGTGTAATATAAAGCTAATAACCTCTTTCACTGTAACCTTTAGTCCAGCGGTCAGTCCCAAAGCAGCGCGAGCATCAGGAGTGTTGCTCTGAGCTGCAGCGTGTTCAGGTTCAGCTGGAGAAAACCCAGGACAGTCTTCATTCACAAGAGCTGGAGCTGGAGAGACTGCGGCCCCTGGAGGCGTGGCCGGGACGGTACCAGAGAGACAAAAGAGTGAGTGCAGAGGAGACCGGGACATGACTGAGGGCGTGAGGAAAAACTGTTTGTGTTTGTTGTGATACGTCAGGTTCACGCAGAGGAGAGAGACGAGCTCCACGCGACTCTGGACACGCACGATTCTTCTGCACGACGAGCAAGTTTAGAACGACAGAGACTACGGAACGAGACGGAAAGACTCAACCAGCTGCTGCGAGCCAAAGATCACGTCATACGGTAAGACACGAGTCCAAGTGTGGTCCTGAGTCAGAGAGAGACGAGTCGGAGTCTAGCTCGAAGTCAGAGAGAGACAAGTTCAAGTCTAGTCCCGAGTCAGAGTGAGATGAGCCCGAGTCAAGTCCAGAGTTAAAGAGAGACAAGTCCAAGTTTAGTCCAAGTCAAAGAGAGACAAGTCCAAGTTTAGTCCAAGTCAAAGAGAGACAAGTCCAAGTTTAGTCCAAGTCAAAGAGAGACAAGTCCAAGTTTAGTCCAAGTCAAGAGAGACAAGTCCAAGTTTAGTCCAGAGGTAAAGAGAGATAAGTCCGAGTTTAGTTCAGAGGTAAAGAGAGATGTTTTGAGTCGTTTCAAATCCAAGTCCCCGAACTTATAACTTATAAGTCCAAGTCCAGACTTAGTCCATTTTACTAAGTCAAGTCTCAAGTAATCAAAATAGTGCCTCAAGTTTGACTTGAGTCCAAGTCACATTCGAAATGCTGTAGCCTTAGTTTAAGGAGGGTATTTTCAGTATTTTTGTTAATTATGTTGTTCAGCTATGGTTTTTTAACTGCAATTCCTTTGTTATAGATTCTGACTGAGTATGAGAAGCAGTCATTTTAATTTCATTTAGAATTTCTGTTCCATTTTTTGTTTTTTTTATTTCTGAAGAAGGAACATGATATTATTTTCCTCCTCAGGACAGTCTTAGCTGTTTCCCATAAGGTACAGTCATCTGTTATGTCTCTACAGAGCTGTAGTCCTATTCTTTTATACTGAAGCGCCATCTACTGGTGGATGATGTAAAGTATCCAATAAAAGAACTTACTACCCACTACAAACTCAGAAAAGTGGATTTCACAATATAAATCTTCGGAGGCATATTGCATTCATTAGAATAAAAATGGTTTGTGTTTTAACGTGAAAGTTTCTGTTTTCATATATAAAGTTTCTGTTTGGATTTTATGAGAAAGTGTTGTGTTTTTATGCATAAAGTTTCGGGGTCCTGGGTTCTGATTCTGGTTTACACAGAGATGAAGGCGATTTCTGCGGGACAGTTGGACTCTATGAGGATCCAATATCTGAAGAAGCTTCCTGATTGTTTCTTGTGTCACTACATGTCCTGCCTGGTGCATTTCAGATGCATCATCTTGTAACCATGGAGACAGACCAGATTGCTTGAGTTGATTTGATGTTTTTACGCCTGAACAAGCACAGTGACTTGAGATGTCTTCGCTAAGTGACAAGCTTATTATTATGCCATAACAAAATCTCCTAAAGCCTTAAAAAAGTGATTATATGGAATACATTTTTGCTAGAGCAAGTTGGGAGCTGATTTAGGTCCCCTTTATCTGTTTTTAAACAAAACTTTCCCTGTTCAAACAGAAACTTTACTTGTAAAAAAAACCAAACAGAAACGCTCCTCGTAAAAACAGAAACTAATTAAATTCAAATGAATGCAAAAGTTTCCGTTTAGATCCCCTTTAATTCTAATTGTGATGACCATGTTTTCCTTGTTGGAGCAGTCTTAGTGTGTGAAGTACAGGGATGATACACAAGAGGGCACTGTTTACCTTTACAAGACAGTTTCAAATAGCACATGTGATGACAGATACAGTTGAGCTTTTGTCATTTCAAAAAGACATATCTAATAAAGCGTCTTCCTTGCAGCTCCCTGGAGGACTGTCTGGCGGCTCATGGCGGCGCTGGAGTGGACACCATGAGGATGGACCTGGAGAAAACCACCTCCAGACTTCAGTCAGCTCAGAGCAGTGAGGCCCAGCTCAGAGCAGAACTGTCCTGTGTGAAGGACAAGTCAGTATTTTCTCTATTACAGTCTATCAATTTCTAAGGAAGATTTACTTTGTGCAGTGATATAAAGTACAGTTTCCATTCACCAGTTTCATCTAAAGGGTAGCGACTATTATAATCACAACCTTCAGAGATCCAAAGCTTTATAGAACTAGTTTAGGACTGTATAGTATAAAGCAGGGTTTGCGCTAAAATTAATAAATATTTTAAAAACTCAAATCCAAGAACGAATTTAAACTAGATCATTACTGGAGCTTCACATCCAAGGGAAATACTTCACCAGAGAAAGACTGTGTGTTTAGAAAAGTGTAATTTTGGCACAATGCTAAATGCTAACAACTAAATTAACTTAAAGAAAAAATATACAATTTGATACAAAAACATGAAAGGCCAAACCGAGTGTTTTTTGTAAAAAGCTAGTTCAGTTTGTAGAGTTATTTAACATTAATAAATCATTTAAATATAGGTTAGCATTAGCTTCAAGACGCCACTTTTATAAACGCATGGGTTTTCCCTGCTGAAGTGTTTCCTCGATTGTGAAGGTCTGAACATGCTGCAAATGATTATCTGGCTGTAACTCGTCCGCTTTGTGTCATTTAAATATTAATTAATTTATGGCATCTCGGCTAATTCTTCAAAGGGAATATATATAGCCAGGGGCGTAGCATCAAATTCTGGGCCCCGGGTACAAATGTTGCTTATGGACCCCTAACACATAATCTTGTGTTTTTAAATATTTAGTACACGCATTTCGGTTTTGTTTCCTTCTAGAATATGCATATATCAGCTTCACTCACATAAAGATGAGAATAAAATGGAATGTGTTTAGCTTACTTGTGTTCAGCGATAAACTTGTGTACATTTTCGACACATTATAATCTTGCTGGTTTGAGAAGTTGTGATATATTGATCATATTCAACACAAAACCCTGTGAAAATGAATATTTATTGAACTGATAATTTTGTGTCCAAGTCTGGCTGTTTCTTCACTGAAATCTGACTCTGACTTCTAATATTACAGACTCTCCATCTGTTATCTATGTTTATGATTTGCCCAAATAATATTCTTTATTTATGTTCAAAGTCAATTTATTACGTTTCATCGGAGTGATGAAGCTCTTTGTTATCACAAAAAATTCCCTTTAGAGGAACAATTTATTTCACGCAAAAATTAGATGCTTTTGGGGCCCCTTTCCTGCCCTGGGCCCCGGGGAAACTAGTACCATTTACCCCCCCAGTCCGACACCCCTGTATATAGACAGATACCATCCATTGGTATATTCACACTGGAACTAGCCCAGACGCAGTGTAACAAGGGCCTTTACTGAAAAGGAATAAAACAAGGACTGGACCAGGAGTAACTAGTGTTGTAACAGGCTTAAACCAGGACCAAATCAGGTCTAAAGTAGGCCAGGTAGTAATAGTTTAAAGTTGGATTAGATCTTTGGAGGGCCCATTTGGCACAAGAATGAAAACTCCTGATATAAAGAATAAAACATTTGTGTCTCATTAGATGTAAATGTAGAATACAGTATGCATTTGGGCAACGGTGCACAACTGTTTTAAGTATTTTCTAATAAAAGGTGTACAAGGTCTTTAAAGGAGACATACTGTGCCTTTCTCAGAGACTCTGTATTGACTTATGACATATATAGATCATCTTTTTTCAATGATTTAGTTGTAAATCGCAACACGTAAACTGCTTAGTAAATGAAACAGGCCTTAATAAGATAAGAGGTGGGCAGAGCTAAGTGGTAGATGGAAACAGCACTTTTCTGAGCACTGAAGCCTTAGTGACAAGACAAAACCGGATTACTCATAGATGCATGAGTCAATCCAACACAAATTTAAGCAAACTAAAGATGAGAGAACAGTTTTAACCAGATAAAATGCTCATAAACATACACATCCCCTTTAAGCAGTGTTTATGTAGGATGGTGATTATACTAAGTACTTTTGTTTTTCCACTAGACTGGAGACTGTGAGCAGACGGAGAGAGGACCAATCACAAACAGAACAAGAACTGAAGAGAATCAAGGCAGAATATGAGTCCTGCACTGCTGAAATGAAAAAGGTCTGTACAACCCTGTGCTACTTTTCTGTGCAGCCAGTAGATGCAACTCTAACTCAATTCCTGACATGGGAAACACACGGCTGTCATAAGTTCTATTATATAAGTGGCTAAAGTAATGGTTTTCATGAGCATGTTTAAAGAGCCAATACAATGCTCATTTTTAAATGATGGGCATAGTGTTGCCCCTTTAAACATGCATGTTTAAGCCACAATTGTACAACCATTGTGTCTAAAACAACAGGTTAGTGTTCTCAGACTGTGAGATATATTTTATGGGATACTTTTGGAAACACTGATTTAGTACAGTGCATGTTCTCTTTCTGTGTGGGCAGCTGCGAGAGGAGCTCCAGCGCGCTCAGCAGACCCACAGCGGTGAGGTGCAGGGCATGAGGAGAGAAGTGTCCAAACTGACCGGAGAGCTGCACCAGAGGGACCGGACCATCTCCTCACACAGCGGCTCCCTGTGCAGCGTCCGAGAGCAGCTCCGAGGAGAGCAGCGGAGAGCAGAGCAGAGGAACGCCCAGCTCCAAGTACGGACACGCCACAGGACTTTTTACTCTTTTAACTTAGTGTGGTGTGGTGGGGTGGTTCATGGGGTAAAGACGGTTGTACAGCAGTTAAAGGGACTATGACAGGTTTTTATGTTTTTCTCATTTAATTTTTTGAGCTATCAACAAAAAATAAAAGTTTCACACCGATCAAGAGGTAGTCTGTGAAGAAAATACGGTATGTTGAAAAGAACAGTAGGTAGAAGAGAGTGCATTTTTCTGACGCTTTATGCATTATTTTTTTTAAATAAGTAAATAAGTGTTTACATGTATTTTGATGAGTCAGAAATAGTGTCTGTGGCATTAAAGGAGCTTAGACCTGTTTGCACTCATGGTTTCTATATAACAGCTGAAATTCTCTGGTGTGATGTCAGTACTTGCAAACAGGAAGTAAAGTTTAAATATAACTCATGCTCAGTCTGATCTGTCATATATTGTAATGATAAAGAAATAGACACAAGTTGAAAACCCTTGTCTTGTTTCTTTATCTAATTTTTTCTTTGTTTTTGTCCATTCTGTGACTTTCTCAGATAACTCAAGCTCAACTTGACTCTCTGAGAGAAGAAAACCTCCGTCTGAAAAGTCTGCTGCAGAGTCAAGACTCCAATTCTCCTAAGGTTTGTCACACTTTGTCCAAACTGTGCACCACAGACTGCTGTTTAATCAGTCATGTGTTGTCTGCAGAGAGGAGAGGCGTCTGTGGCAGCTCTGAGGGACAGTTCCGTGTCCTCTGTGAGCCGTTTGGAGCAGGAGAACCTCCAGCTGAGGCAGGCGCTCACTGATGTGAAGAGTCGACTCAGTGTGGACAGTCAAGAAAAACTACAAACCACTCTGCAAAGGTCTGTCACACAGAGGCTAGTTTAAACCTTACCATTTGACTCTGACCTAGAGCGGGCAACCCAGACTAAGTACATCTGAGCCAGACGCAGTAACAGAAACATAAAACCTGTGCGGCGCGCACACACACGAGGGTTTAAGCGTGCACGCTGCATGCTGTGTGCATGCAGTGTGTTCTGAACGCAAACACATTATGTAACTATTAAAAACCTTGGAGCAGTGTGTGTTAACTGTTACAATACGTGACACAAAGCCAAGACCCCCACGACACACAGAGGAGTGTGATTAACTGTTGCCTGTACCTGTGTGCTTAATTAAAAATGCTATCAATGGTATAAATGATCAGTAATTTGCCACGCTGTCCAAAGCAGGCCCACGTAAAATAATACAAACTAAGCCCAAAGCGGCTCAAACCCCTTGGACCTGCTGGATTTGTGCACAGATCTTCAGCTTTATTCTGGCCAGAGAGATTCTCAAGAGTTTGTGAACTCACAAACATCTAAAGAAACCTTACGCTCGATGCTCCATCAACACAGTTAGGGCCTGATTTATCAAGCCAGGTGCTAAATTGCGGGTGCAAAGTAAAAAAAAAAAAGAAAGTGTTATTTGCGACCAGTTTATGAAAACCTTAATATTGGAAGATGTACATATAACATATTACACAAAACAGATATGCACCACCTCAAATATGCATCTTTAGTGTCTGTGTGAAAGAAAAATGTCAGCTACGCCAAGTTTTTGCTCCCCTTAAACTGTTTGCACATGAGCAAATGCTTGATAAATCTGGCCCTTAGTGTATAACTTGTAAGGTTTTATATACAATGCTGCTTTCCCTCAAATAAAGGACAGTATTGTCAATGTTACACTTAGATAATTGTTTTATTGGGTCTTCTGTCAAAATAAATGCCCATCACAATGATGAATAATATGTTTCATTTTAAGTAATGATGACTTATCGTGTCTCCAGGGACCAAAGTGAGCAGAGGAAACCCAGGGAACCAGGCAGCGGCTCCAGTCATGAAGGAGAGATCCAGAAACTGTTCAAACAGCTGCAGGTGAAAGAGCCTCCTGGCACAGGACCGTCCCACAGCAGCTCGAAGGAAGGTTCTAAGACCAGCCAGACTCAGTCTCCCCCTCGGTCCCTCCCCTCCTCCTCCTCCAGCTGCTCTGAGCTCAACCTGGGCAGGAGAAGCTCAGCCTCCAGTGAGTCTGCTGCTGAAGGCCCTGGATGTACCCGCTCAGACGTGAGAGAGAGAGCCACAGGAGCAGTGAGTAAACTACACTGGCTTTTTGTATTGAGACACATTTACAGAAGTATTCACAGTCTTTGTCATGAAGCTCCAAATAGAGCTCAGGAGCATCTTTTTCCACTGATCTTCCTTCAGATGTTTCTACAGCTTCATTGGAGTCTACCTACAATAAATTCAGTTGATTGGACATGATTTGTAAAGACACACCTGTCTATATAAGGTCCCACAGTTGAGCTGCAGGTCAGAGCACAAAGGTCAAAGGTTCTGTCAGTAGACCTGTCTTCAGGCACAAATCTGGGGAAGGATACAGACAAAATTCTGGTGCTTTGAAGGTCCCAATGAGCACACTGACCTTCATTATTCCTAAATGAAGACGTTTGAACCACCAGGACTCTTCCTAGAGCTGGTCGCTTAAACTGAGTGTTCAGGGGAGAAAGGCCTTAGTCAAGGGCCTTAGTTTTTTATTTTAATACGTTTTAAAATGCAAAAAAAAAAACCCTTTGTCACATTGTCATAACGGGGTATTGTGTGTAGAATTTTGAGATGAAAGATTAATTTAATACAATTTGAAATGGAGCTGTAACAACACAAAATGTGGAAAAAGTGAACTGCTGTGAATACTTTCCTGATAAGCCTTTAAAAGCATGTCAGCTGTGATCTAACTTGTGCTTGTTGCGTCTGCGGAGGACTCCCTGCCCTCGTCGCCCTCTGAGGGGATGGTCAGTCGCTTCCTGGAGGAGGAGAGCCTGAGGTCCAAAGAGCTGCTGCAGATACTGGACTCTCACATCCAGAACATGGCCCACGACAACACCAGGACTGTGTGGAAGTACCAGCCCAACGCCACGGCAACCAGCCAGACTACAGCCACCAGCTCAAGTTAACCACTGAAACAGACCAGCTTCTGTTATGTTTGACGTGTTTGCCTCATGAGTGTTTAAGCATAAATACAAAAGATAAACTGTATTAAGACTGACAATGGCTTCATAGAAATAAATTATTCAAATTTCCAATGTTTTTTACTGACAGAGGACTGGTTATTGATTTTTCGATTCTAAACCCCAAACCAAATAAATGACAACTTGACCTGACTTTTCAATTAATGGCGCTCAACAGTGTAAGAATGCCCTGCTTCTGGAAGTACATTGCTCCATTGTAAAGTGCTATTGGGGTTTCAAATAGTAATGTAAATATTAAGAGTTTAAAGACGTGCCGTGGGTTAGCCTTCCACTTCTTCCAGAAACAGGGCAATCTTCCACTGTTAAGCTCTTTTGCCGCTATGTCTTACATGTTAATGAGCCATCTGCACTTTTAGGCTCATGAAATCAATTCAGTAGTTTATCAAAAAAAAATGATAATGAGATTGAAAAAGAGTACGAAAAAATCATTTGAAGCATGCAGCGATCAAATCGAAAAGCCACTGACCTATACACATACACTACAGTTGTATAATACAAATAATACTACAATAACAGCCACAATGTCTGAAAAGACAAAGCCTGAACTTGTGCCAGACCTGACTTAAAGGTGGGGTAGCTAATTTTTACACTGCAAACACGATTGATGTTTTAAATCTGACAACTTCCTCTCATAAATCCTTCCACACATGGTTAATATCAACATTTTTGTTACATTTATGACTTACAAACGACAAAGTGAAACTGCAGTGACCAAGTTCAGCCAATCAGAACACAGCATTCAACTCCTGATTAGAACTATAATTCTTTATTATTCAGTAAAGGCAGTACTTAGAGGTCTCATTTTTTCACTAAGTGCAGTATTTACTTTATACTTTTGAGTGGAAAGCACAAAGTTTACTCATTTACAACTAAAAAAGTCAGCTACCCCAACTTTAATGTGCTTTATTATGTTGTGTGTTCACAACTGATGGTGACCCTCTAAATATAACTGTTTACTGTTTGAACGTTCATAAAAAATTCAAGTTCTGAGAATTAAGAACAACTTTTGTGTAAATGTAATTGTTTATTTTGTGTTTTAAGGTAAAAAAAAAGTTTATAATAGATAAATTAACAAAATCAAAGAAAATCAAAAATGGTGGCTGCAAAATTGAAAACTGAATTGAATTGTGACTTCGTCCCATCCCTATGATGCAAACAAACTTTAGAGCAAGGATCGGCTAATGTTTTTTTCTCAAGGGCCTATTCGAAGCCATAGTGCAAGACTGGACCAAGGTGTATAACAAAACACATTTCTGTAAAATAAATGTATTTTGTCCATTTATTGTGGTATTTATTTTGACCATAAGTCCAGATACCAGTTTCAGGGGGTGCTAGGTGTATGTGCATATAATTGTGTATAGTAGAGGACTGTTCAATTACAGTTTAGTCTACTGTAACAGGGACACTACATTCAAATATGCATATTGTTCAAAAGGGCACTGTGTCTTTTAATAAAGTATGTAAGTATGTATAAAAAACACTCATTTCAAAGTTTTTATATATGAAAATATAAACTATGAAAAAAAAAACAGTAATTAGAACAATAAGTAAGAGTGGATGGAGTGAAATGTAATTGAGCATCTACAATCTAATGAAATAATCTTAATAATAAAATACAGTATATTCTCCAAAGTGAGTGAAATGATCCTGAAGAGTCCTGGAGCTGGCATTCACAGAGACGTCACCACATTCTTCAAAACGACCTCACCTGGAAAAGATGTGCCACACAGCGGCGTTCCGATGGAAAACCGCTGCTTCTTAAAAACATTCAGATGTGCATTTCTGAGGGATTACGTCGGGCTTTGGGCACGGAGAACAAATGATGGTTTCAATTACACAAAAACTGGCAAAACTGTGATTGTTCTGAGAGACAAAGCAGGAACAGTGTTTGAGTTTGGGCCTGTTCCTCCCGCTGGA
The DNA here is from genome assembly GCA_038363315.1 of Mugilogobius chulae. Taxonomy (NCBI): domain Eukaryota; kingdom Metazoa; phylum Chordata; class Actinopteri; order Gobiiformes; family Gobiidae; genus Mugilogobius; species Mugilogobius chulae. The sequence goes on along the minus strand of CM076412.1, from coordinate 6,328,604 downwards.
TTATTGTCTGTGTTTGCCAGTGCTTTTCTGCCCAGGACTTGTTGTACTTTTGACTCATAAAATCTTAAACTACAGGACACACAGAGTTGCAAAATTTAAGATTTTTTTTTGTTAAAGTTGTAAAATGTCTGAGGATTATTGAGATTTATGGGAACAGGTGAGTATTTGTGTTTTGACTTGAAATATCTAAGTTGTAACTTAAATTGTTTTATTCAGATTTCTTTTTAGTGATTAGATGTTTTGTACAGCAACAGAAAAACTACATTTAAATGTTTAATTGGGCTGTGGGACAGATTTGGGGATTTGGTGGGACGAACTCGACAAATTGCATCATTTAAATAATAAATAGTTTTTAACTAAATTTTTTTTTTTAATCTAAAACAAACACTATTGTTTGATCACATAGCCTACAATAACATGTAAACATTTTAGAATTTTAAAAAGTTGTTTGTATAATAAATGGCCTATAAATGAATTTTTTTTTTTTTTTCATTTTTTGTATATTTATTTTTACAGAAAATCTCTTATTTATAGAGACATTATTGTTTGGAACACGTGACAGTTGATTTTGGTCTTTAGATAAAAGTTTGCCACACATGCCTTTTTTGATGAGCTTGGTGTGTGTTGTCGGGAACAACTCCGGTGCAGACTTTTGATTGACGTGTGGTGCTGTTTATCACATGAACTTGCACTAACATAGACCAAACACACGTTTTAACACAGCGCTATATTAGCGTGTTAATGTCATGTCCAATCAACAATGAAAAGCGGCACACGGCCGTGATATGCGGGACAGAAGCCCAAATGGCATGACAGTATAAGCGGGACAGGTGGTCACCCTAGAGCCCAGGCTTTAGCAAATTGCTCATAGTGGGTCTGGTCACCACCTCCTCCGCCTGAGTTTCAGATCAACTCTACATCGTACCGGCCAATCAGATTAGTTTATTTGTGTGACGCAGATGAAACAAAGGAGCTGATTGGTCGTCTGTCATTTAGACTAAAATCTAACTTCACTCATCTCATATTCAAATAGTTTTTCAAGTTCCACATGACTTTTTTCCGTTGTGCGCGGCCATGTTGGTTTGAATAGGAGAGATGATGCGCATCTCTGATTGGCTAATAATTCTGTTAATCATGCACACTGAAATTTGAAAGAGGAAGACGGTGGCCAGACGATATATTTTATATATCTATCATCTGGATTTTCCAAGCAATATTAAAACCCCTTCTCATTCCGGCCTTTTTTCAAACTTAAACTGTTTCTGATTCTTTGGAGCAGAAGCAAATGTCTGGAGTCTTTGTGAAGCTGTATCTCTGTAGTTTTAGCTTTTGATCACTAAAAGGCTCTGATCAGAAGTGACAACTTTCTCCAAACAAAAGAAAAACAGAACCTAATTTCCGCCTAAATTCTTTTTGGTAAATATAAGGATTGGTAAAGCTGGTGTTACAGCTCAGACCTGAATGACTAGATTTGGCCGATTTGGGGTTTTGACATTTCCTCTGCAAAAGCTATAAGGTAATTGAGGTAAAAATAAGTTTTAGGATCTAAAATTACTTCAAATTACTTTGAAGGCTTCGTTGGCAGCTTGATGCGCCCATCACAACAAGTACAACAAACATTATGTACAAGCCAACAACTCAAACCTACTGCAGCGTCAGCGTGATGTCAGAGAAGAGAGAAATAACCTCTAGCAACATTATGAAACTAAAACTATTTACTTTGGTCATTTTTGTCTTTGTGCTGATTAAATGAAGGTCAGCCCATAACTTTTCCTGACCTTACATAACTCTTGAAATGAGCTGCACATACTTTAGATTGTCTGTAACAGGAGTCTTCAGCGTTTGTCACATTTTTGCAGCGCTCTGGAATCTGGGCCGTCCGTCCTCCCTGCAGGTTTGACAATATGTACATTTCTGCGCAGACTGGAGCTGGGAATGTGTGCTCCGTGCCAGCGCCGTCATTCCAGCTCAGTCCTCTTCATTAGGAAGTTTAAGGAAGTTAATATAGAACATGTGGGGAAGGGAACAACGGAGACTGGAGATTCAAGAACAAAGCATCAACAGAGCATTTATCATCATGGAAATCAGATATGGGAGAGGTTTAACACTGTTTTAAGTTGTGATGGCTGTGTTTAAAAGTGGGTTTGTTTGCTTGTTTGTTTGCTAGAAAACTCATTTTGAATGATCTTGACTGTTTCAGGTCAAATTCTTTCTATGGGTCTTGACATCACACTCATTTCTCCTGTAATAAGACGTTGCAATAAGCTGAGTGCTCTGACAGTTTTGGCGGCAGGACTTGGGTTAGGGTTAGGGTTAGAGGGTGAGTCTGGTTGTGGTGACCACGTCTGATGTGGCCAGTGGACCCGTGTAGGAGATCTCAGATCTAACAGATCAGAGACATTCAGAATGGAGGTGAACAAACGATATCTCACAAACAAAACTTCAGCAGTTTGTTAAAGGGGTGTAAGATGAGAGGAATTTTAATATCACTATAGTCCACAAACATTTAAATATATTTATTCTTACAACATGAATACTTAAGAGAGCACTGTTAACCAATCCACATCAATTGTATACATTTATACATATTCGAAATGTTTTATTACGGGCCGGAATATGGATTATTGACGCTAGATGTCAGCATGGTAGATAGGCAAAATGCATGTGAAAGGCTCCCTCTGGTGTTCAAAAGTGGAAATTACTTGGATCACTTTGTTTTTCTTACACAGTGCCCCTTTAAGAGGAAGCTATTTTAGGTATAAAGCTTAAAAAAGGTCCATTATGCATAATCTGTCACCTTTAATATGCCAACTAAACATTACGGAGCGTTCATGCTATGAAAGCACGCAACTACCTCCAATACTCCTGAAGGAGGATTTATAGTTCCGTGTTAAGTTACATCCTCAAACAAGATACTAGTGGATCTTTTTTCTCCAGGGTTTCTGGTAGCCAATCAGAAAGCTTGCAGCAACACTAGCATGTTCTCGTGCTGCAACGCACAAAGCTCACTCTGCGTCAAAGCACACAGCTGATCTGTGATCTGGTTGTTATTGGTTTAACTTATACGCACCTGGAACCTGATTAACTCTAGACAGAAGCTTCAATGACAGCCTGTGTGAGGATCTGACCAGGGGACTGGAGTATAGATCACCTCTGAGAGTGGACATACACTAGAAGAGACTTGAGCCACCTAAAAGAGCAGGTCTCCTTCATTTCCTCTGCAGCTGGAGCAGAGAGGAGACACGGGAAGCCAAAGAGCTCAAAGAGGACAGGTTTATCACCTTTAGTGTCGCTCTCCTCCACACTCGTGCCTCGGTTTGGTTCATGTTTAATCACATTTCCACCGCGCTAATGTCTCGTGCTCAAGTCAACTCCTTTGTCAAAATGCAGTTTTTCTCATCCTCCAGGTAATCACACTAATGCTCATATAGACTTTTGTTTAAATTAGCACTAGTCCTTGTTTACACACGCTGCCCACAGTATATTTCACAAGCACCTGCCAAGTTTATCCATTCATCCATCAAAAACTTACATAGGTTTATTTAGTGTATTTATGAAGTGTACAGAACAGCATCAGCGTATAGAGCACTATGATACCACTGAACTCATCCTTATGGACTCTATAGGCAGCTCTGTGTTTTGGACATACGTCCTTTCATTGAAAGTCGATGAGTTTTTCCTGCTGAACTCTCTGGTCCGTCTCTGAAAACACAACACTGCAGAGCCTAATGCTATCTGTCATTGTTTTTCTATAGACCCAGTTTGGATGCAGCGTGAAGGAAGCTCCCTGGACAAGCATTCCACTGATCTCTGGAGACTGGAGACGGATTCTGTTAGAGGCCTAGACCCAGGGAAGAAGAGGAATGTAAAGAGGAGAGGGAGGAGGAGGGGGAGAGAGGAGGAAAAGAAAGAAAAAAAGAAAGAAAGAAGATGGAGAGAAGAAGAAGAAAGGAGAGGAAAAGAAGAAAGAAAGAAAGAAGTGAGAAGAAGAGGAAGAAAAGAGAAAGGAAGAAATGGGGGTGAGGAGAGGAAGAAGGAAGATAAGGAGGGAAAGGAGGAGAGAAGATGATGACGATAAGGAGAAGAAGAGAGGAAAGAATGAAAGAAAAGAGGAGGTGAGGAAGAAGCTGAAGAAGAGGAAAAAAAGAGGAGAGCGAGAAGAAAGGAGGAGAAGAAAGAAGAAGAAGAGGAGGTGAGGAAGAAGAAGAAGAAGAATCAGAAGAAGAAGAAGAGGATGAAGAGTGGGCTGAATTCCTGGGAGACTTGTGACTGTATGCAATAACAATCATAACTCTGCTCGAGGCCTAATGAGAAGAATCTGATTGGACTTTGGACTCTTGAGATGAAAAGAATCTGCAGAATCCACAAACATAACAGTGTCTGAGTCTGGTCTGACATTCTTCTGAAAGCAGGAGTTACATCACCAAACACGCCGCTCAAAACCACGAAAAGTGAGCTACAAATGTACATCCCAGCTATTTCAGCGCTGATCTGTGTCTCATTAGTTTACCCGGTTCTGCCTCTCGTCCTCTCAGGGTCCCAGCTCCCCCGCTCGGATCGTTCGTTTTATCCACTGTTGTCAGCTAACTTAAGTTTATCAGTGTGAGAAAACAAAGTTCTGCTGCTAAATCAAATGTGCCTTTACGATCAAACGCGCTACCTTCATGTGAAAATTACAGAGAAAAGACTGCCAAGTTCAGAACAGCTGTTCTCACAGATGTGTGTCTATATCACGCAATTTGAAACAGTATGAGTTTGCATGTTCTCCCGTGTCACGTGGTTTTCTCCGGGTATCTGTTTTCCTCTCACCTCCAAAACCTGGATGTTTAGGTTCATTGGCATCTTTGTAATGTTCCTGTGGATAATGAGAGAGTGAATGTTTGTCTGTCTACTCTGCGATGATTGGCATGTCCAGGGTTTCCCGCTAAGGCCAAAGTTACTAGATAGTAAATAGATCATTTACCATTTTTATCACTTGTGTGTGTTTGATGTAAAATGGATGTAGACATATTAGAATGCCTGTTTTTTTTCTCCAACCTAGTTATGCCATTCACTATCACACAGCACTGTTGGCTATGCTAGCAAAACTTTAGATTTTAAAATATTTACTTCTGGGATTTGGGTAAAGTTAGGACTAGGGTAAGGTTTAGGTTAACTTCATTTGGTTAAGTTTAGGGATTTTTGAAAGGTACGCTAACTGGTACACGGTATACCTGCATTAGGAAACCTAAAGATGCATATATATGGCCCAATCTAAGGTTTGTAACAAAAGATCATTGAAATATTTCCAAAACTGTGGCAATGGTGGATAATTTTGTGGACAAAATGCCAAAAAATGTACAGTGTAAGTTCATTACTTCATTAGTGAAAAAACACTGATAAAACAGGTAACTTTAGTAATGCACTGCTCCCACACTGGACATGATAAATACACTCAAGGAAACAAGAAACGCAACACCCAGTTTTCAGAGTTTTGGTGAGGGCAGAATAATTTTATTTTTGAGATTGGCCTGTTTCATATGAACCGTACATTCATTTCTAATCCTCAGGACAACTCTTGCGGCGTTTACACATTTTTGCCTCCTGGACAGCGATTATTTGTGGCCTCATGGATCGGCAGTAGTGTCTGAGTTGATCCATTCTTCAGCTGCTGCTGAGTTTGGGGAGGATGTTCACGTCGGTGGACACGCACCTGAGCAGAACCCAGACATTTTCAATGCGACCATTGGGACCACCTCTGCAAAGTCCAACAACGATGTGAGTGCACCATTCGACCTGAGCTCTAGGCACTGATCCAACATATGGTCGATATGGTGGAATACCGTCAGCGCTGAGGCGATTACGTATGGTTCTGGAGACACTGGCCTGTGGTGTGTCCCAATGGTCTCGGCTGTGGACCTGGTGGAGGCTGAACCTGTCACGGAGATGTGCGGGGGCGGTTGGTCTTGTGCAGCGGTCGTTACACGGGGCCACCAGTACGAGGGCGGTCGTTAGAGGAACAAGACGACTAATGGTAGAGCGGTGACTCCAAACACCCTGGAGACACAAGACAACACTGTCCATAGCTCCATCCCTCTCTGGTTGAGACAATCGTGTGTGTTTTTGGCTTCATTCTGGTGCCTTATAGAGAAGACTTGAGCACAGTTAACCAGCGGTAAAAGTCAACTCTGAGTTTCAAACATTCATGAGTTTGTGTGAATAAACGACCCTGTAATGCACTCTTTATTGTTCTCACAATCAGTCAAGACAAACCAAGAAATCTGTTCACCTGTCTTCAGCGCTCTATGGACTGAAACTATGATGTAACCCATTTTTACAAATGGACTCGTTTTCTAAGGAAGTTTCGAAAATTAAAATGTTGCCTTTCTTTTTTCCTTGAGTGTACTTATGCACATAGCTCTTGATCGTGCTTTTATCTCCACGTCTCTCCTCCTCTTGTACCTGCAGTGTTTTACCTTCTCGTCTCTCCTCAGCCCTGTGCGTGCTGACTGGACTCTTGTACCTGAGGTGTTTTACCTTCTCGTCTCTCCTCAGCCCTGTGCGTGCTGACTGGACTCTTGTACCTGCAGTGTTTTACCTTCCCGTCTCTCCTCAGCCCTGTGCGTGCTGACTGGACTCTTGTACCTGCAGTGTTTTACCTTCTCCTCTCTCCTCAGCCCTGTGCGTGCTGACTGGACTCTTGTACCTGAGGTGTTTTACCTTCTCGTCTCTCCTCAGCCCTGTGCGTGCTGACTGGACTCTTGTACCTGCAGTGTTTTACCTTCTCGTCTCTCCTCAGCCCTGTGCGTGCTGACTGGACTCTTGTACCTGCAGTGTTTTACCTTCCCGTCTCTCCTCAGCCCTGTGCGTGCTGACTGGACTCTTGTACCTGCAGTGTTTTACCTTCTTGTCTCTCCTCAGCCCTGTGCGTGCTGACTGGACTCTTGTACCTGAGGTGTTTTACCTTCTCGTCTCTCCTCAGCCCTGTGCGTGCTGACTGGACTCTTGTACCTGAGGTGTTTTACCTTCTCGTCTCTCCTCAACCCTGTGCGTGCTGACTGGACTCTTGTACCTGCTGCGTTTTGACATTTCCTTCACAGATAATCTCTGATCTGTTCCCATCATTGTGTCTCTGTTCCACATTCTCTGGCAGCTGGTCGCAGCACATGCCTGGCGTGGCCCTGTCCCGTCGCCTCATTGTTCCCCGGCGGAGTGGGAGCAGGTCTTGTCCCGGGACGTTGTTGGGACCCTTGGAATGCCCGCTCACCGTAGGCGCTGGGGAGCCGTGCCAGAGCATTCCATTGTGCTACAGTGAAGTGTTTGTCGGCTGTTGGCATGACGCAGAATGTAAACACAGCCTGGATCAAGTCCACTTGTTTAATTGAGAGAAAGTGGGTTAGTCGTTTGTTGTATTGTTTAGTCTGAGGCAGTTCTTCTCAAATGCTTCACGCTAAAAACTCTTCATGTAAAAGTATGTCCCCACTGTATGAGGCTTCTTTCAGTTCCAGTCTCATTTTAGACATGTTCACACAAATACAAATTTAAATGTATGTGTGAGAGATTGTTTGTTTCTCAACACGGGGATGCGCACAGCCTGACAGCAGAAAGAGCCGCTGCCAACTGATACAAGCTGTAGCAGCAACACTAACCAGCGCTGTTGTCAGCTAACTACAAGAGATTATCAGTGTGTAAAAACAAAAGTTCTGCTGCTAAATCAACATTTGTGAATGAAATACGTCTTTACGACTCAAACACATTACATTCAGGTGAAAAACACAGAGGAAAACACTGTCTCAAGCTTCAGGAGACAGACGTCTGTCAGACCAGTTCAGACCTGATCCAAACAGCTGAGAGCAGACTGTGTTGTTGCTTTTCTCAAAGAAGTTTCCCCCAGAAAACTAGACAGACAGTGTCTCTTTCTGCAGGGGACATGTGCAGTAGAGCAGAAAGTGATGTTGACCAATAATTCGTCTATATATACCGCGTATATATAGTATATATATAGTGTATTATTGCTATGACATACGTTGCAGCCCCAGTTAATCTGATGGATGTAAAGATGTGTGAGTAACTTTAGGTCTAAAGTTATAAAAATGGGTAACTTAGCTGTTAACCCAAGGAAAATGTCCACACTTAGGGCTAGATTTATCAAGCATTTGCTCATGTGCATAACAGGTTAGGGGGAGCAAAAGAGATGACATTTGACATTTTTTTCTCACACACTCTAAAGATGCAGAAGTTAAGGTAGTTCATATCTGTGTTGCTTAGTATGTTGTATGGCAGTGTTTCCCAACCAGGGGTACGTGGACCCCAGGGGGTACGCGACTATTTGCCAGGGGTCCTTGGGATGATTGCAGATTTAAAAGAAAAGTAGAATTGCAAATATTGTAATGTGAAAAATGTGATTTGCAGCACATTTTACATTATAAGGCAATCGTTTTGCATGGAATACATTACAACAACAAAATGCAATGGTTATAAATGAAAATTCAAGAGTAAAGACACATGACATAGGGCAGTGGTGGGCAATTATTTTTACCTGAGGGCCCTATTTAACCTCAGAACTGTTGTTTAGGGCCAGATTGCCAACACTGGTACAACAAATTCTCATTATTGCAAACACATTTCTTCGACAGAAGATCAGTACACATAAATAGTGTCCAATCAAATCGAAGTTTTCTTGTAAAATTATTATTTTAATCTCATAAAACTTCAAGTTTATTCTATAAATGAGGCTTAATTTCAACTCGTCTCTGTCCCTATGTCAGTTTTTGTCAAGTAAAATCTTAACTTTCCTATGCTTAAAATTAATTTTCTTAAAACCTTAAAGGGACTGTACCTGATTTTTGCATCCTAAAAATGTAAACAAACAGAAATAATTAATTTTAACCTTTTTCCTTCAGGCTACATGATTTCCTCACGTAGCTAATGCATTCTGAGCTTCAGAATTATTCATCATGATGAGTTTTAATGTTTTTTCACAGCTGTTAGCAGCGAGGTGAGTCACTATGCTAACAACAGTTAGCCACAATGCTAAAAACAAAAACAGAAATAGCTGCACACAAACGAGATTTTATTAGACATAGACAGACTTTGGGGACTAATTTCCACCTGAATAGATACATTAACAAGGCATCAGTGCTAGGGGGAAATTGCTTTTAAGTTATCTTGTTGCAAAAAAATCGAGTACAGTCCCTTTAATCTAAAAATGTTACAAGTATATTATGGTAATTTTACGAGAAAAACAAAACTGAAACTAAATCTTATCAGCACTTAGATTTGGACAGGTCAAATGTTTGCATAAAAAACACACAATAGATTTTTGTGTTTATAAAAAATCCAAATTACAATTTTAATCTTGTAAAATTTTTAATATTGAAAAATGCTTTTTATGGCTTTATGACTTAACAAAGACTGATAACATTGTAAATTTAATCTAGCCAAAGATTTTGCCTCTTGCATTTCTTTTCTTAAAAACATGCCAGGAGCTTGAAGGAAACAGGTCGCTGGCTGCTTTTTGACCCCGGGCCGCAGTTTGCCCAGATCTGACATAGTGTGAGATCATGATTAGGGGGTACTCAAGACAAAAAAGGCTGGGAACCACTGTTGTATGGGCATCTTCTAATATTAAAATGTGTGTAAAATGTTCATAAATAACACATGATATTTTTATTTTTGCACCCACAATTTAGCACCTGGCTCGATAATCAGGCCCTTAGTGTTATAGACAGGTGTTTCTTCACAGCGTCAAATCGTAAACACACAAAAAAGGGCTAGAACCATGCTCATGTTACGATATTAACATGTCATAGTTTAGAGACACATTTCTGTTGCACATTGTTCCTTGTAACACTTAAAATTTGTTAAATGATTGTATAAACTTTAAAAAAGTTGTGTGTGGAATTGTCTTTGCACTTTTTGACGACAACCCTCTTTACTTTTATTTGCCACTTTCTTCATAATTGTAATTAGCTGTTGTAAAACTATGATAAATCTTTTGAAAAAAGCAAAAATATCAGTCACTCACTTGAAGCCTTTATTTCATAGTGCTGGACACATTTAAAACACACTGATGCTTCTTCAGGGTGACTGACTGTTCCAGTTCAGGCACACGCACAGAAGCATTCACTCACCGATTCCGCCTGTTTCTCCTTAAACATGCCGTTCGTTTGACGGACCAATGGGCTGCCAGTCGGCTCCTACGAGTTAGTAATTGACACCGATAAGTTTTACAAGTTGACGCAACGACCTAACAGCAAAAACGAAGCAAACATACCTTGCCGAAAACATTCAGTCGGTCGACTCTCGCGCGCCCCTGCAGCTTCTGGGTGTCGTAAAAATAATCTCACTAGTTAGTTAGCGGTAGTCACATGACTGACGCACGCACGGCACGTAATATGAAAAAGTGAAAGGTCAGGCCTAGAGAATACAGCTAAATTGCAGGTTTGGCACCAGTGTCACATGTACATCTGGGGTGAAGACTGACACTGCTTCTCCAGTGACACTCCAGGCAGTTAATATAGATGACAGCAGACAACGTACCAGAGGAGGAGATTCAACTTGGACACTTGTTGTGCTGGAGAACAGGCAGGTCTCACAGAGTGACAGCACAGCTCTCATGTTTGTTTGAAGTGTTGCACTGAAAAAAAAACTACATACAGCTTTGCATAAGCATTTATGCTTCTCTCACACATCACCAGAGCAAAGAATAAAGAGCTCATTATGAAGTTTCAGCTCATCGAGACCATGTATTTAATAATAATACTGTGTTTATTGTACAACATCCTGGTCTTTTCTGACTCATGTTAATCGTGTGGTGTTATAAAAGTTAAAGACAGAGAGGAAACTGCAGCGCCTCACGTTCGATCAAAGCCAATCAGCTGCACTACATCTCCCATCATGCATCATGGCTTTGTAAGTAAGTAAGTCATCTTCATTTGTATAGTGCTTAGTCATGGAGGCGGTGAAGTTGGGCTGCAGTTGATTTTTCTCACCCTGAAGATTTGTTTAAACCAGCTTTAGCCCATACGTAGCGCTGTCGTCAGGTCCGACCCCCGACGAGCCGACTGGACCTACTGACTGCCTAGTGTCCTGGAGATGAAGTGCCGGTCTCCACCCTGTATACACACCTGCAGTCAGTGAGCAGGGATTGGGGACTCTCACAATCACACCCTGAAGACACTAGTGGGTGTGGTTTGAATGTGTCCAGCGCTATAAATTAAATGCTTTGATACTTTTCTAATCAAGGGTAGTGCCTGATATTTTTTTTACCAAAGACTATCACACCAAACTAAGTCTACATCAGATAAAAGTGAGTCAAATGCACTATAAGTCTTCTTCTTCTTCTCCTCCTGCTGGAACAGTGCTGCTCTCTAACCCACTAAACTCCGGTCAGTGCGAGTGAATGAAAACATTCCTGAAGTGGCGGGGCATCCTGTTACATTCCTCATGCCCGTAGCTTCATCGGTTATGTAAGTCACTTCTAATGAGGCCATCCGCTCCCAGAGTCCAGCTTTCCTCCGCTCCTCTGCACATGACATCACAGCATTCCAACGGCAGCAGTGAGTGGCAAAAGTGAACGAGAGGCAATGGAGACAAATGACGTTTTCTCTTCAAAGTGTCAAAACAGTAGTCAGAGATACTTATACACTTAAAGGTGCACTGTGTAACTGTCTGGAGGTAAAAAGTAAACTATACAATTCTCAAGTTAAAACTATACTTTGGGACATTCTGGATGGAAGTAAATGTGTTTTATGCTATAATGTGACAATCTATTACAAAGGGAACATCTTTCTATACAGAAGTGTTATCTGTGTTGTAAAATATGTCCTTGATTACATTGCATTGAGGTTATTATACTGCACATTATTACTGCTTTATTTTACTTGCTTACTTGCTTGGAAGTCTGGGGAAACCATTCAATAAAACCAATAAACCAAAAGGAGATTGTAAGAGTTATTCATAAAGTACATTGAAGAGAGCATACAAATAAATGATGTAATAAATCTAGATGATTGAAACTGCGTGATCATATAAAACTACAAACTCCCATTTGATGTATAAAGTACTCTACCAATTTAGTTTTCTTCTAGATTCGATCCAGACAGCACTTCACTCTTCGCTTTTAAAGTGTACACATTTAAATATGTATGTAAGAATCGGTTAGTGTCAGGGACGGCTGGTATCAATGGACTAGGCTGAGCCCCTCCTGTCATTTCAGGAAAGAAAATGTGTTATAACTAAAATAATTTTGAAGAAAAATATCACCTTTAAACGTCATTACTATGAGTTGTTGCGTTGCTATTATAGTTTCGTAATGACCTTTCGCCGAGCCCCGCCCCCCTTAGTTACTGTTGCTACGTCCGTCAAATATGGACAGCGTGCCATAGACTTCAATGACAGAAGGAAGTACAGCTGTTCACGTTAGTGACTTTTTTAAAGCAAATTTTCCGCGATATCCTCTAGATCGAGGCAAAAAGAGAGTTCACTGTGCAGCTGAGGATTTATTCAAAACATTAAAATACGCAACGGAGGGGGACATAACTCCTATGGAGGCTAAATGCTAATGGTCTCAAGCTAAATCAGAGAAACCCATATCTTTAACGTTTCCTAAATACAACAAGCACAGCCTTGTCCTTGCTCTTGCACTGCCGGGTAAGTTCACTTTCATATGTTAAGGTCTATTTTTCTCTGTTGCAAGA
>CM076412.1:6294399-6314924 GCA_038363315.1 Mugilogobius chulae | reverse complement strand
GAAAAGCTTCTTGGAGCTCCCTCTCAGTTCTTAGGAAGCTTCTTGGAGCTCCCATGCTCGAGCGCCCCGAAAAATTTGGTTCCTCGTATCGGAGACAGCTTCCATGGTTTGCCTGCGGCCGCGAGATAAATCTTCGGAGTAGCGAGGAGGAAGGATCGGAGTCTAGGGAGGTAAGTAGCTCCAGGTGGACGGCTTTAGTGGTTAGACATTTGAAGATGACTCCCCAACGCTTTTCAGTGTGCCGCCCAACCCTCACCAGTAGAGGTCCAAAACAGTCAACTCCTGTTGAGTAGAATGGAGGGCTCAATAGTCTGAGGCGAGCAGGAGGGAGATCAGCCATGATGGGCACCTTTGGATTGGCTCTCCATCTATGGCAGGACGGACAGGCACTCTGTGTCGTTTTATAGCCTGCCTGCCCTCAGTATCCAATAATGCCGTCTCATCTCAGCGAAGACCCGTTCTGATCCAGCATGGAGTAATCTTTCATCAAAATCTTTGATGAGAGACTTGGTGAGTGGATGAGAAGGTTCCATCACGATTGGATGGACATCAGGTGACCCAGATAGGTTGCGCAGTCTTCCACCAACCCTGATGAGGCCTGTAGTCTTATCAATGAAAGGGGCAAGAGAACGTAGCTTGCTGTTAGAAGGAAGAGGCTTACCGGCTTTAGAGCCTTGATCTCTTGCAGGAAACAGTCTGTTTGACTCTGTTTAAGAAGGTGGAGCTCGGCATCCTGGTAAGTAAGTTTGGAGGCATCAGCGGACCCCTGACTTAGTAGCTTGTTGAAAGTGACTTGAACCATCTCAGGCCAGGATGATAGGGGCTCATTCCCAGGGTAGTCAGACTGCAGAACGAAACATTACGCAGTTCTGTCGGGTCCGGTGCTGCATGGACTCGAGGCTGAGCAGGCCAAGAATTTTGTGGACCCTTGAGGAAAGATGGGCCATCCTTCCAGCGGCAGTTCAAGGACAGCTCGTTCAGGGTTTTTCCCCTTGTAATGTCATCAGCTGGATTGCTGGCAGTATCCACATATCTCCAGGAATGATAGTCGGTGAGTTCTTGGATTTCAGCGACTCGGACACCCACAAAAACTTTATACCGACAAGATTCAGACTTCAGCCATTCCAGGACCGTGGTGGAATCTGTCCACATGTGGATGTCTTGAATAGGGATGGTGAGCTCTTTCTGGAGAAGATGAGCTAACTGAGCTCCTGCAAGCGCACCACAGAGCTCCAGCCGTGGCATGGAAAGTTGTTTCTTGGGAGCCACTCTAGATCTTGCCATTACAAAGCTGCTGTGACGCTCTTCCCCAGACCGGCTTATTAGATAAGCGACTGCTCCATATGCACGTTCAGAAGAGTCGCAGAAGACATGCAGGTGGTAAGTTAGATCTGGACCTTCTGCAGGAGTGTAGCACCTTGGAATTGAAATAGACCGTAGATTGGGCAGCTCATTTTCCCAGGCCTTCCAAGCACTGGACAGATCTTCCGGCAAGGATGGATCATCCCAATCTCTTTGTTTGGACCAGAACTGCTGCACAAGGACTTTGGCTCGGGTGAGGTAAGGTATGAGATACCCCAATGGATCATATTGCTGAGCCAGAACTTGATACACTCTCCTCAAAGTTAGTGGTGTGTCTTGCAGCTCCTTGTGTTGGTAACTCAGAGCGTCAGAGGCGCAGTTCCACTTTAGTCCCAAGGCAGATTCCACAGGGTCAACACGACTCTGAGAGAGCCACTGTTCCAAACTCTGAGACTGAGCTTCTGGAGGCAGGTGAGCCACGACACTCTGGTGGTTGCTTGCCCATTGACGCATCTGGAATCCGCCTGTAGCAAGATGCTCACAGAGTTTATCAACCAAGATTTTGCTTCAGGGATTGTAGGGAGACTAGTCAGGCAATTATCGACATAGAAATGGTGTTCAACCACCTGCTGAACATCTTCATAGCCCTTGTTGTTGTCGCGGACATGTTTTTGTAATGCGAATGTGGCACAGCAAGGGCTGCAGGTGGTTCCGAAGGGCAAGACCTGCCATTCATAAACGGTAGGGACCATCTCCCTCTCCATGTGGCGCCAAAGGAAGCGAAGCAAGGGCCTGTCTTCAGGTAGAAGTCGGACTTGGTGAAACATGCCTTTGATGTCACCACTTATGGCCACTGCATGTTCACGGAAACGAAGAAGAACCCCAATCAGTGAAGGGCTTAATGTTGGACCCGGAAGAAGTTGGTCGTTCAATGATGTTCCCTGGAACTGAAATGAACAGTTAAAGACAAGGCGGGGTTTATTATTGTGGAACACCAGATGATGAGGTAAGTACCACGACTCTTTAGTCCCATCCTTTTCTGGAGGGTCAACCTTTCTTATGTAGCCCGCATTTTCCAGTTTAGCAACTTCTCCATTGTAGATGGCAGCTCTTGGTGGATCTCTGAGGAGCCTTTTTTCTGTACTTCGCAGATTTGCCATTGTTGCTTCCATTGGAGCTTTCAGCTCAGGGCCATCATTCGACCGCAGCAGTGGGGTAGCATAACGTGCAATGCCATCAACCACAACACGTTCGGTCCGAGTCTCCAATGTATGCATTGCAAGAGTGTCTAGTTTAGAGCGAGTTACTTGTTTTTCACTTCTGTAAGGTAAGACATCTAGCTTCCATAGTCTTTCTACATGGCTGAGTAAGGAGTCTGATGAGGCTATGGAAGCAGTGAACAAGCACTCATGAACTGCTGCGGAGGTTAAACCTTCAGGTCCTTGTAGAGTCCAGCCCAGCAAAGTGTGAATCGCTATTGGACCACGTTTTTTTCCACTGCGGACGGGTTCAGTTGGAGAAATCAGTTGAGTGTTATCAGACCCAATCAGTACTAGAGGCTGAACTTTGCTGAAGGGCTGCAGAGGAATGCCTTGGAGATGAGGGTAGCGTCGCTGGAGCCTGTGAACAGGATAGGTCTGGTCGATGAGGTCAATCTCTTTGGCAGTGAAGGCCTCATTGATGGGGTAGCGCACAGTTGGATCCGATACTGGAGATATTTCGAACTGAACTTTTTGTCCATCAATATTGCTGAGGTCGGATCTGATTGTGCGAAGTACAAGGGTTTCCTTCTCTCCCCTGAGTTGAAGATGTGCAACAGCAGCAGGTAGAATCATGGATCGGACAGAGCCATCATCCAAAATGGCGTAAGTGTCGAGCGAAATGTCACCATTCCAAAGGACTACTGGGACAACCTTCAGTAGCACCCGGCCCTTAGCCTGGGACAGGTAAACTTTGCTCTGTGGTGTTTTGTTCTCTCTGGCGACAGAGTGCAGCACCTGGAGATGAAGTTCCCCACATTCTGGGCAAGGCTTTCTGAGGTTGCAGTCGGCAGTAGAATGGGAAGTACGACCGCATTTCCAGCATCTGTTGTCCTTCTTCAACCATTGCTTAAGTTCTTCTCTAGATCGAGCTTTCATCTGATAACATCTGGTCATGTAGTGATCACGACGTCGGCAGAACAAACAATGAATGTTGGACTGTTTGTCAATCTGTGATGGACTCTTGGATTTGGGAGGAGAAGGTGGCATGTCTTTGACCTGCTGTTCAGAGCCTTGGTATAGGACAGTTTGGCTTCTTGTCACCGGGGCTCTGGAAGGCTTGGTCTTTAGGTGTTCTTGTTGGTATCTTTGCACAAGCCGGTTTGATAACCGTTGCTGTTGAGCCTTGGAGTGCAACCAGCCAGCCAGTCTTTCAAGTTATATGGATTTATTGTAGTAACTGTTAGCTTGCCTTGAAGATACAGGAACTCGATGAAGCTTTCTCTTAAATATTTAGGGAGCTTGCTGAGAAGGCGATCAACATGCGAGCAGCAGTTGAGTTCATAGCCCTGAGGGCCTTCCAGAGAAGCCAGCATGCTTACAAGCAGGTGCACTTTAAGGGAGAAACTCTGGAAAGATATGGAATCTCCAATTTTAATGTCAGGTGAGGTAAGAATTGCCGCAATCTCACTCTGAGCAAGCTGGTGAGGTTGGCCGTACTGCAACTGTAAGGCCTGCATGGCAGCAGTGTACGGCTCAGGATGATGGCGACAAGACTGAGCAATCATTTGAGCCTCTGGTAATTTAAGATGTTCGAGAAGAACATGGAATTTGTATTTCTCACTCAGCTGTACATAAGGGTTTAGGAGATTGTCCAAAGCCAACTTCAGATTTGCAAAGTCTCTTTCACTGTCAGTACTGAAGTCAGGGATGGTCGGCTTAGGGGCGCCATATAAAGGTGGCTCATATGGGGCTGTATATGCCAAGGCGGTGGCAGGAGGAACCACGGAAGGAGGAGCCATTAGAGGCGGAGCCATTGCAGGCTGAGCCCTCAGAGGAGGAGGTATTGGAGCCAGTGCTATTGGAGCCTGAGTCATTAGAGGCGGAGCCATCAGAGGAGGACGTGTTATAGTAGGAGCCATTGAAGGAGGAGGAGCCATTGGCTCATGTCTGATCATGGCTATAGATGACTGACCCGAGGAAGAACCACTGTGGGCAAACGAAGGTTGTGGTGGAGCACCAGGGAATGCTGAAAGAGGATCATGTCTTGGAGCGGGCTCAATATCAGGCTGGGCTTGTAAATGCAAGCTAGAGACCGGTATGGGTTTAGCAGTAGCCGGGATTGCTGTGCTTCGCACAGGGCGAGAATAGGCGACATGCACCGGTGAGCTAATCACTTGATACTGCCATGGTGGGCGCTGCAGAGGTTGTGTTAGCTTAGGCTGAGGAACAGGCTCTTGTGAGCGCTGCGCTGGAGCTCGTGGGGCTACTGGTTTTTTCACAGTACTAAGAGGAAGTTCATAGAATCTAAGACCAGTAAATCTCCTCAACTGAATCAGCTTGTGTCACGAATGAGGGGTGAGATGGCAGGTGCCTAATCTTTGGCCTCACATCTGGTTGTAGTTGTTCAGTTTAGACTGGGGTGTGGAGGATCCGATAAGAGTCATTGGAGGCCGAGTTGGAGGAACATGACTTGCGCTTTAATTATATTAATGTAGGTGCTGAACTGGGATGATCAGTAGCTTCGTGCCCTATAGGTTCATCACAACATGAACATCATGAACATCATTAGTCTCTGGTTGTTCTTGTTGTGTTGGGCAGAGCACCCTCTTGTGGTGGGCTAGTTTCGCCCACTGCTCCCTCCTCAATCTCCAAGTTTTCTGTAACGGAAGCTTTAACATTGTCTAAGTACTGGGGGAGGTGCTCCTCTAGCTGTGGGAAGGTTCTTCCTCATTTTCATCAGATTCGTGCTGATTATCGTCTGGATTAATGTTCTGCTCATTAATAGAACACTTATTTGTTCCAACAATTTCTGTCTTTGTTTTCCTCTCCTTTCCATCTCATCCATTTTGCTCCGTATGATTCTCTCTCATTAGTCTCTTCCTCTTCATCCATCCTCAGAATTCTAGTAACTGTGGGATAGAATCTTTGCCCTCTGAACTGTGGGAGGAGCATTTGTTGAAGGTTGAGAGTGTTGAGTGGTGCATTCAAAACCATAGCGCTGTGGAGGCCTCCTCTCTCTATTGACTGGCGCAAATTTTGACCCAGATTTCCTCCATACCTGCCTCCATTTGAAATCTTTGTTCATATTGCTCTCTGTCTGGCTATATGATTTAAAATCCGGCTCGAAGGACCATATTGTAGATTTGATTCATGAAAAGATAAACCATATAACCTCTCAAGTTAAAGAGATGTTGGATAAAGAAGACAGGAGCTGTAGATCAGGTGTATTGTGTTTAATTTCCCACACAGTCCATGGTGTCTACAAACAAACAAATATAACAAATAGATTACAATAAACTAAACATATTTCATAATAAACTAAGAACTCCTCTTAAAATAAACAAGGATCTTACATTGGTCAGAGACGCATGGGCTGCTTGGGCTGTGTTGAGCAGGAGAATGGAGCTCAAATTGAATACCTGCAGGCTTTAAAGGGCTTGGCCTGCACACCTGATTTCAGTGGGGCTAATCAGCAGGTTAGGGAGCTGCAGTGCCTTGTCTGACCACTAGATGCTGCCATTTCACACCTTCTGAGGAAATTTGCAACAATAAGTCTATAGCTAAGGAACATATTTTCCATGAAAAGAAACTCCTCCAAGCAAAGTAGGCCTAATTGTCCATATGGTGGCCTTCCAAGCACATTCAAAATAAAAATACAGATATTTTTATTTAGTGCATCAAAAACGTGCTTTTATTCAAGTCTGTTTTGACCAAAAAATACACTGTGTATCTTTTAATCAGACGTTAATAAGTATTTGAGTGATTCACAATGAATGTTTTTGTATTTGGACATTTAAATCATAATTTAAACTAAAAGATTGTATTGATAAGTGGTTTCTACAACAGTAAATAACAGGTTGGTGTTGTCTTTAGCAGAAAGAACAGCTCAGGTGAAGATAGTCGCCATTTTGTGTTCTGTTGATCAAAGCTCTAAAATAAACATTCATCTGCTTTGGTTATTGATCATCAATCAAAAAGAATCAACAATAATTTCACAACAATCAACAATAATGGAGTTTGAAAAAAACACAAAGCTATGTGAATATAAACATGTGCTGTAAGAAAGTAGTGGTCCAAGAAATTGCTACTTTTTATACTTTTACTTGTTATTTTGAAGGAACTTTAGCTGCTCTTTATCTCTGTTCAAGAGTACAAAAGTATTTGGTAAAACTAACTGAAAGTAACTCTCTGGATGAAACATTTGATTTACACAGAAGAATGTATAAAATGAAAGTTCAAAAGTCCTGAGTAAAGTAAGCAGCAATGTAATCCACATTTCTTTGTCTCTTGCCTCTTTCCAGATGAAACAGTCTCCTGTGTTCTCCAGAAGAGCTGTGTCCTGCCCTGCAGCTTTGAGCCTGGACCTGATCCTGTCATTCACTGGACCAAAGAACCTCATGAAACTCCAGTTCACAGTTACTATTACAATCAGAACCAGCTCGAGGACCAACACCAGAACTACACAGGCCGAACGTCTCTGTTTGAGAAGCAGCTGTCCACAGGAAACGCATCACTGCTGCTGTCAGAGGTCAAAGGTCAGGACCAAGGACGATACAGATGTTAGCCAATACCAAGAACAATTATGAGAAAGTGTCTTATGTGAATGTTAAAGTCCACGGTAAATACAGTTTATTTTTATTTATTAATAAGAAAACATTTTCTTCTCACTTGCGTGCCCTTCTCCTCTCTCCTTTGTCTCTCTCTCAGCTCCAGTCTTGTCGGTGTCTCTGCAGCAGGAGGATGAACAGCTCTTCTGTGTCTCTGAAAACATTTACCCCAAACCCTCAGTGACCTGGAGCCTGAGTCCTGAGTCTGTGGACAAACCTCAGACCTTCATAAACTCTTCAGCTGATGGACTGTGGTCTGTGCTCAGCTCTGTGTCTCTGTCTCACAGTCTTCCACATGAATACATCTGTAAAGTGAGCACAACACACAGCTGGAGGAGCGCCACCTACAGGAGGAACAAGGACATTCATACAGGTTTGTGTTATAAACCGCTTTTTGTCTGTCACATTTACACCTTGATGATGAGTTCACATTTGCTTTTTTGCTTTTAGGTCTTTCACATGATATAGAAATCCCCTGCACTAAACCAAAGACTCCAGTGAAAAGCCTCATTTGGAGATTCAACCACACTCAGACCATCCTGAACCGGTCTAGACCAGAGCCTGTAGACTACACTAGGTTCTGGTTTGTGTATGGAGTCACATCGTCCAACAGTCTGCTACTAAAGGATCTGAGCACAGATCATTTGGGTCTGTACTCCTGTGAAATCGCCACTGACACAGAGGAGTTTTTTATCCACACTGAAGTCTCTGAAGCAAAGCTGAACAAAGGTTAGTGTGAGAAGTCTCTCCTGGTTTCATTTGAAGAAGTCGTTTCAAACTGTCTTTGTCTCTCTGCAGAGAAATTTCCAATGGTCATAGTTCTTATTTGTGTTTGTGTCCTGTTGGTGATGCTTATCATTGCAGACTGCAGCCTAAAAAGTTACAACGTGAGTAAAAACTAAAATATCAGATATTTTAATTTTTCTTTTCTCACAACACCAGAGCAGCTTCAGAAGCAGGTTTTGGTTCAGATTCTTAGATTTCAGTCCAGTCTCACATGTGAATGTTCTTTTGTCTGATCTGTGGACTGAGACATGATTTTAAAACTTTATTTAATAACTTAAGCACAATCTCACTGTTGACCATCATTTTTCTTTCTTTCTCAAAAATGTGTTTGTAAATTATGGAAAAGGAGCATTTAAACTGACTGAGACCTTTTTTTCTTTTCTCAGGAAAATGAAAGGATTAAACGTTTAGTTTTATCACATTACAGAAGGTAAGTATTTGTACTTGAATAATATCTTTATTTAACTTTAACAGAGATGTGACATCACATTAAAGGACAAATATTATGTATTATTTACACTGTTTTTGTCTTTTAAACACACTAAGAACTCTCACTTTAAACTTTTCACAAGCACATTTCAAACAGAGCTAGCAAACTGGGCAGTGCTGGAGGAGTAAAGGAGAAGGTGAAAGGAGGGGGTGAGAGTGAAGAGGAGCAGTGTGTCTGATGTGATGTCACATAAACTAAACTTTTACAGTCAGACATAGTTAAACCTGATACTTTGCTCAGTTCACACTTGGGCTTTTCACTAATTAAATTAATGATTATTTTTTCCATTAGTTGACTCGTCAGAAAATGTATTTTGAGACTTATAAAATACATTTTAATAAATGTTAAAGTTTGGTAACAGAAGTCATAGTTATAGAATATTTACAAATAAATTGTTTTGTTGATAAAAAAAAATCAGTAATAGTTTGTCTTTTGACATTAACTTTAATTGTTTATAAAAGAGTCTTTGTTACAGGTGTTTTAGAGTTTATTTAGTCGACTACGTTAAAAAACAATTAGGATTGTTTTTAAAGTCGACTGGTCTTGATTAATCGTTGCTGATACAGTTTGGATCTAAATGCTTAAAACAGTTTTCATTGCTTCATAAAACCACATGTATGAAAAAGTTGATTTAGCGTTTAGGTCCACTTTTTAATTTAAATGAAACACACATGACAGTGTGTTTCCCACATCAGGAATTGAGTTAGAGCTCCATCTACTGGAAACAACACAGGAGAAATAAATTGATCTTGGCTGATCTGATTCAGCTGCAGAAATGCTCCAAATGAGTCTTATAACATCACCAGAGGTGGGTAGAGTAGCCAAAAAATGTACTCAAGTAAAAGTACAGTTACTTATAAATGAATTTACTCAAGTAAAAGTAACAAGTAGACCTAAAAAAAAAATTACTCAAGTAAGAGTAAAAAAGTACTTATTGAAAAAACTACTTGAGTACTGAGTAAATGTTGAAACGTAACATCTTGTTTAAGCCCCTTTCACACATTGAACCCGTAAAAGTACCGTGTTTGTTTACCGGTATGCTTCACCATTTGCCCACATTCACATCTGCAAATCATCCAGGACATGACATGGAATGCTTTAGTCACAAATTAAGCACATTTAAATTTGTTTAAGGCTTTTTAAAATGTATTATTATTATTATTATTGTAACATACTAAACTGGTGCGCATGCTCTGTAACCCCTGAACCTGCTATGTCTATATAAATGTGAGCTTTCCCGCTCTTGTTCAGACTTTGTTCAGACTAGTTCAGACTGTTCATATCTAATAAACGGGGCACGGTTTCTCCTGTCCCATAAGAGACTCTTTGCTTGGCTTCCTCGTCACACTCACTCGCACGGTCGGTTACATTGGTGGCAGCGGTGCCGCCGTCGCCGCCTGGTTCGGTGGTGACGGCGGTACGGATCGGACTTTCCCGTCTCAGGGAGTTTGGTGGCGCAGCTAGCTGCTGTTTGGCTAGCATGGAAGCCTCGTGGTCGGAGCCTCGGTGTCGTTGTGGGGCGCCGCTGTCGTCTTTCTCGGGATGCATTTGGAAGATGCCCTGCCATGTGAGCGTGTGAGACTAGTCTGGACTGGACATGGGGCTGTCTGCCGCCCGGACCGACGCTTGGGTGTGCCGTGACTAGCTCCGGTGCGGGCTTAAGTGGAGGCTGTGTGCTCCGTGGTGCTCCTGATGTTCCGATGCCTGGCTGGTGCTGCGCTGGACCGACGTCCTCTGCCTGGCGGGGTCCGGTCAATTGCTGTGGATGCCTGAGTCCAGTACAGTCTCTTCGGGGCCCGCTGTTTAGTTGGTTGTGCATGTTGGGGTGTCCGGCTGCCGTGTCCCTCGGTTCCAAGGCTAGTGGTACCGGATTGTTCCAGTCAGTGCCTGCTGGTGGCTCCGTTGATTGCCAGAGTTCCTGAGTGGTGCCTGTCTTCTGCTGTCCCCGGCGTTCGGCCGTCCTGCGTGCCTCATCTGTGTCCGGGTGCCCTGGCCGTGCTGCAGTGGTCCCAGGTGTCCAGCGTTGCCTCAGACTGTCCAGCTTTCATATTGACTCTACAGTTGTTTTTTTATTTGTCATGTGTGCTGTTCTACAGTTATATTTGCTATATACTGATGTTGTTACTGTTGAAATGAGGACATTTCTATGTGAGGGGGGGAAGACTGTAACATACTAAACTGGTGCGCATGCTCTGTAACCCCTGAACCTGCTATGTCTATATAAATGTGAGCTTTCCCGCTCTTGTTCAGACTTGTTCAGACTAGTTCAGACTGTTCATATCTAATAAACGGGGCACGGTTCTCCTGTCCCATAAGAGACTCTTTGCTTGGCTTCCTCGTCACACTCACTCGCACGGGTCGGTTACATTATTATTATTATATTTAGGTTATTTTGTAAGATTCTTGACGTATTAATTTCCTATCATTATTTGCGGGGAGAAATGCAGGGATATCGTAGCCTATTTGGTGTAAGAATAAAGCGTACTACAGAGGCCCGTATTAAACAGGAGGGCACCGCGTATGTGCTGGATGGTCCTAAACTCAGTCCTGAGACAGTGGAGGAGCCGACAGATTTCACTTTACTTGCTGTCAGACCAGCTTGGACCTGGATGCGCTGAACTGTCCCACACCGCGCGCACGTAAGGAGGATGGTCCCGTACTGTCTGAGCTACGGATCCATGGTCTGTACCGGACTTGCGCGCGTGAGGGGAGGATACGGCTCTGGACTGTCTGTACAGGGACTCGCACGCTCGCGGGGAGGATACGGTCTGTACCTGCACTCTCGCGCACGAAAGGAGGATAACCTATGGCCCGTCTGTACCGGGACTGCAATGCACGAGACGAAGGAAGCCCTGAAAACAGCCACCCACTGCCGTTGTTTGGTAAACCAGGACCGGAGTCTGGATTGTGGTCACGTGCTCATCAGTGAGGAGAAGTGTTCGCGGGGGAGAAAATCAAATGTTGATTAAAGGAACGGGAACGCGTCAACTTTTGCCAAATGTAGTGGAGTAAGAGTAGCGTTATTTGGTCATAAAATTTACTCAAGTAAAAGTAAAAAGTACAAGCAATTAAAAATACTCATAGGAGTACATTTTTTTCAAAAAGTTACTCAAGTAAGTGTAACGGAGTAGATGTAGCGCGTTACTACCCACCTCTGAACATCACAGATCAGGGACATTCAGAAGAGTGTTTTCTGAGTCTCAGAGGGGAAAGAATTGTATCTCACAGACACAACTCCTGCTGAGTTTGTATTAAGAAAGTCATGTTACTTTCTTAAAATGTGTCTTTTAAAATAAATACACTTTTTATTTCACAGTTTTACTTCTGATACTAAATACCTTTTAACAACAAAACCCACAATCCCAAAGCTGAATGATAATTAAAAATACATTTTCATTGTAGTAAAATAAAGCCTTTGATTGAGAATATGCATCAGCCGGAGCCTGAGCTTGAGCCGATGTTGGAGGATGGAGAAGATGAAGACGAGAGGCAAACGCCATCCTCACAGAGACGAGCTTCTATTTAAGGTCATGTTTACTTCATTGTACTTAAGTGTTCTTTGCATTTGAGCCACTATTCAGTATCTCTGGGTATGCAGTATGAGAGCTTCATACTGCAAAGTTTTGTTTTGACCAAAGATTGGATTTGTTAAAATTTAAGATGTTATGACATCATGATTCTGTTCCTCATTTCAAGAACAAGTGTCTAAAAACACACATTCCTTCGATAGACTTCAGGTATTGTTTATTGTTTTATATTATATAATTCAGATTCACAGTTACTTGACTTGAGGTCTCGTCTTGACTGATGGACTGTGAATTCTGTGCTACGAGTTTGACACTTTGTTTCTTTCTAAATTAAAGACACATTTCATCTTCCTTCAGAGGAAACACCAGAGTCATGAGTGTGCACGACTTATATCCATGTGCATTTGTTTACAGTCTCTATCAGACCTTCAGACTTATTATTTAGGATTAGAAGTGAATAAAATAATGTCAGACTCATCACCAGTAAAAGCTCTAGAGGCATCAGAGTGAAGTCAGTTTATTTCAATGAATCCCCAAAGGGAGAAATAAAGTTGTGAACCACTGGTATAACGGACAATAAAGTTTTATTATTGCACTCTTATCATTACAAATGTAAGAAGAGCTCAGTCCAGTGCTGCCTAATTCTTCTTTTCCTCAGAAGTGATCCACCGTAGAATGGAATAAAAATTATTTTTGCTTCAAAGTCAAAACATTTCCATTTTCTAAAACATTGTCCAGATGATAAACTTTAAACCCTTTTGTACCGTTAATGGGCCGAAGTTCCTCTTTATTTTGTGAACATATTTTAGATTATCTGTGTTCCTCTGTTATGATCCATGCTTTATTTTTAAAAACAACTTTATTTTCCTTCTTTTGCTCAGAATCTACAACTGTAAATGTTACAAATACTGATTGTACAATGTTTACCTTGTACAGACTGTTTAATGTAGTAGATTGTACATCATGACTCATGACATTTCATTGTCTGTTGCTTTTAAACAGTCATTTGTGCTCATTTGTCAGTATAATTTGAAGGTGTGTGTGTGTTTGTTTTGGAGAATGTTACTCTGAACAGCACCAGCCATAACTGTATATTTTGTGTAGTTAAAAGAAACGGTATTGTATTCCAGCTGTGGAATATAACTGTCTGTTTGTGTCAAGTTAAACTCAAATGTTTAAAATTCAGCTGCAACAAAGTGAAAATAAGGAGTCTTCTGATGAATTTAAGACAAAGCATTCATAGACATTTGTTGGCACTAAAAAGGTTTGTTTCATTTTTTTATGTCCAGATTTAATTAAAACAATAATATAATAATTCCATTTTCTGAAAAATTAAGACCCAACTTTTCTGATGATTCTCTGATTTGTGCAGTTTTATATTTTACGACAAATTTGATCAAACCATCAGGACAGGCTAAAAACAACAAACTGATCATAATTTGTCTGGACCCAGAGTCAGAGCAATGACATCATCAATATGTTATTAGGGCTGTGATGACGTCATCGCTTTTACTTCAAAGTTCTGTCGAGATTGGCACCTCTTGTTTAAAGTTAGTGCTAGAAAATCTGTAAGATTTAGTTTTATTTTTAAAGTGCTAACTCTCACCAAAGCCCCAAACCCTAAATTTAGCCGGATTCATGGGTAACTATTTCCCGCACTAAACTTCAGTTTAGACATTAGGTGTTTAGTTTGTTTTATTCTGATCCAAGGTTTTGATCAAACATTTAAACTGCACAAATATAAAATATAATAAAGTCTTTGATTCCTCTAGAACAGACTTTTCCAAACTATTGTCCAAGGCCCAATATTATTTCACACTTTATTCAAAATAATATAAGATGTATTTCCTCTCAGACTAAACGCAAAAACAGCAAAAATGATAACGCCTGTGGACTTTTTCATGCTTGTTGTGTGGATAATCTTTGGAGACCCCTGGACCCCACTTTGGGAATCCCTGCTCTATTTTTATATTTTCATTTGAAATCTGGGCCTAAAAGATGAAAAAAAAAATACAAGTGGTATTTAGTGTGAAACTGCTTCTGTTTGCTTTATATATAACAATAATAATCATTTCATTTGTTAAGCACGTTTCATGCCAGCTGCAGTTCAAAGTGCTTTACAGCCGCTGTCTCCAACCTTTTCTTGTAAGACCCCGGTACAGTCACAGTTTTCTTTTCCAGGGGCCGGTCGAGCTTGAGTAGTGCCAATAACCACAATGTATAATGCATATAACTGATTATTGTGCACTGTATATTTTAGCTTTGAAGTTGCTGTTAATTGGGTTACATGGTTTATATGTCATTTTAATACCTGCACTGTACTTCCTGATTAAAGGAAAGTTTGAGTGTTTTTATTTTATTGTTATTAGATTTGTAAAAAGGAAATAAAATATGTAAAAACACACATTTCTGGGTTTTAGAATCTGTTACTACTTCTAAATAAATGGGCCACAACAAACTGATATTAATATTTAACAGAGACGTTTGGCAGCTAAAATAAATCTGGTTTAAAGTAAATTTTTTGTTTAGCATAAAGAGAACAGGTCTAGTCCAGGGGTCTGATTTAAGAACAGGGAAATCAGCCTGTTCTCACAGCTAAGTGTGTCTAATAGAGGTTGTGCAGGTGACATGACTCATTCTAAATGTTCATGCTGAGAGAGTCAATGGAGAGAAAGGACATTTTCTCTTGTAAGAGTTCAATAAACAGCTAAAACAGGAAAAATAAACTACAGTTTGATAACAAATTCAACCCACCACAAGTCTACTGAGCACTGGGTTTGTAACTGACATGTAAAAGAGAAAATCAAGTCAACAGTTGTAGCAAAGCAGATAAACAACAAGACTTTAGCTTCTCACATTTATCAGACATTGAAATCACACACAGTTGAAAAAGTTAAAATGACGTCAGTGCATAACCTCTATTATTATGTTATTTAAAGGTTTTTTACATGTTTTCTTGTGCATGTGCATAGACATTAAAGTATCTGCACCTGAATCATCATCACCCACTTTGTGTCACTGAATGTTCTGTTTGTATCATGAAAAAATGGAAAATAAAAAATTCCAAAACAAAACAAAACACACATTTTTTTTTTTTTTTTTTCTTCCTGTTTCAGAATCTATTACTACATCTAAATAAACAAGCTACAACAAACTGATATTTATGGATTAATATTTAACAGAGACGTTTGGCGGCTAAATGAATCTGGTTTAAAGTCAGTTTTTGTTTTATCATAAAAAGAACAGGTCTAGTTCAGGGGTCTGCAACCTGCGGCTCTTTGAGGACTTAAGTGTGGGCCTTTGCACTCTGATTTAAGAATAGGGAAGCCAGCCTGTTCTCATGGATAAGCGCAGGGGCGGACTGGGGATAAAAAACAGCCCTGGACACTAGTCGGCCCCAGTCCAATCCATGTTGTATTCTGGATACTTGAAATAGTAAACTGAAATACATTCTGTTTAGGCTGTAAAAACGTGACATAAGCTTTAGATGTTTTGGCTCACAGTTTGGTTTGCCATTGTTTATAAATAATAAAACATTTATCATTAATAGGCTGGTTCCGGTTTGTGTAAAACCTGTGGATAGTTTCATCTTGTTCAGTTCATTCCTTATGGAGATGTTGCTGTGCTAAAATTAATCAATATTTAAAAATTACAAAACAGAGCGAATTACAATTGAATAATTAATGCAGCGAGTTCAGAGTTTTACACACGAGGGAAAGATTTCATCAGGTAAAGACTGTGTTTATAAAAGGTATTTTTGGAGCAATGCAAAACACTAACACTAAACATATAACTTACATATAAAGTAAACAGTTTGATAAACACACAGTTACACAGTGAGAGCACCTTTAATATTCTGTCACTAAAATACATTATTAAAGTTCTCTTTTCAACACAGGCTACTGATGTCCACTAGAGGGCACAAGATTACTGCTGCTGATGGTCTGCAGAGACGCCTCACTGCTGGTCTGTTTCAGGAACTACGAATAAGGAAATATATTACACCGCGTGTCGAAGCTGCAGTGGCAGGTGTTTTAACAACTAATTGACCCAGAAATTTGACGAAATGAGTTTTTATATACATAGGCGTAGATATCGAAATAAAACGTCTGAAATCAAATCAGCTTTATTTCTTTTTGTTTTTGCTCGCCCCTTTATATCACCCTGCGCTCGTAGGTAAGTGACCTTAACCTGAAAGTGACTTTACACTGAAAGAATCAAACCGTCACGATTATTGTGTCTCTTCATTTTGCCACAGTTTTCCTAGAATCCAGAAATTGTTTTTACAAAGTGTTTGTCCAGGTGATCAGAGTAATTAATTCTTTTAGAAACACATTTTAAAGAGAAAACTAAACTCAGAATCACTTTTTCACTGTTAAACTGTGTATATGGGGTCAAAAATGAATTATCTACTGTTTCCAGACCTTTTTTGGACATTTTTGTGCAATCTTGCTCATTTTGCAGTTATGTGTGGAAAAACCGCGGCATTTTCAGTCAGTGCATTTTCAGTACCCTCTGACGTCCCCCTGACACCGCTGCTGTGGAGGAGAGTTGAAGAGCGATCACTCGCTGTGCATTGATATCAGCCGTCATTTGGCTCAGCTTGTTGAGCGAGTGGTGCGGAGTGCAGCTGCTCGTACAACCATGCACTGATTCGAATCCCGTGTCAGTGATGTGTTTTTCATATTCATTTTTAGACAATACCCACATCATGAGCTCATGTGCCTATGTAGACTAAAGCAAAGGTTTAATACATATGTTTTGTAAGTTACAAATATCTTGACGTGCAAGTAAGCAAAGACTTGTGCTGTACAGCTTCTAGATAGACTGTCAGTGGCCAGGACCCGGACCGCTTCGTCACATCATCTGCCAAGCTCACTGTTCATATTCAATGTCTGTTCACACCCACCTGGGCGTCTCTTAAAAGGCGTCCGGGCATCTCCCACTTTTGCGAGCCTGTTTGAGGTGCAGTTGTGGGCGGAGTTAGTCTCTGAACGCGTGTTTTGCCACACTTTAAAAAGGTTAGTGCTGATAGTCAGGTCCGGAGGATAGAAGTGAGTTGGTTGCCATGGTGATGAGTTTATAACTGTTACTAAACGGGCCTAAACTGTTATATTTTTTATCTTAACCTTACCCAAACCTTTTTCCTAACCTTAGCCATCACTTTAACCCTTTTCCTAAACTTAACCGTTCTCCTAAACTTCATCTTCGTCCCTTCAGACCTGACTATCTAGCACTAACCCTTTTAAAAACTGTAACTTTCTGGAGGCGAAAAGTCAACGACATTTCAGTAGAATTCAGTAGAAACAGGAAGTTAAAACTAGACTTTTAATGGTGATAATTGTTACATTGACACACATAATGTGAAAACTGGCTCAGTTACAGCTTCTCCATGAAACTGGAGACTCCTCCAGGACAAATAAGAGGCAACATTTGTTGTCAAGTCAATATTAAATCAGCTCGTGGTGCTCGGTCTAGAGCCGTTGGAACAGAGAATCGCATAATGGCGTAGTGAAAGTGAAAGTAAAATCGACAGTGAGTTCTGTGAGACTGACCGGGGTTGGCTCTCATCTAAAATGGTCGACATTTAGGTAAAAGAAGAAAAAAACGTTTAAATTCTTTCTTATTTTTATCTTTTTTATATCTTATCTTATTTATGTATTTATATTTGTTTTTACATATTATTATTGTTATTATTATTATTATTATTTTATTATTATTATTATTATTTATTATTATTTTTTGCTTATGCATTCATTTGCAATGATACAGTGTTTATATTGAGGGTAATAATGTTTTGTTTTCTAAATTAGAGAAAGACAGGACAAAAAAAATATTGTCAGCTCACGGTCATCAAAATTATCCAGGGCAAATTACACTGACTTGCATAAATTAAGGTAACATTTAGTTGTATATTTTTATTTTGGAGATTAGCTTGAGATTGTACTTCTTTCACGTTACTGTTGTTGCAGGTGCCGTGCAGCAGCTTATAACATTATGAACGACAAACTCACGGATAAAGCTTAACAATATTTATTAAACACAGAGAGTGGTATTCCTGTTCTGTTTCCCCATTCGTTGTTTCAGAGGTTTTTGTTACAGAGCCGCATTAATTCATAACACCACTTAGGGCGGGCAAACCGCTGGAAACACTGCACACTGATCACAAACCATTTAAAGTCACAGCAAAACCACTGCAAAATACACCGCAGATGCACACCAGACAAGATCGGGTGTAACACCGTCTGAGCCCCCGGCTAGGATTTTACAGGGAGGGAAGTGACCCAAAACAAAAGACAAGACGTACAAAACAAAAAATAATAGTTAGTCCACTATGCCACCCCAACGCGGACTAACTAAAACAAAAACATTATAAAAGGACAGCAGGTGCGGTATGCGAATAACTGAAAACAAAAGAAACAAAAATCAACTGTCTGCTAAAAACACATTTACTTCCAAATATTAAAATCTTAAAAACCGCATACCTGAGGTGTCGAGCACCCACACCCAGTCATTCACACCATTGGCCGCTTCACACAACCCCAGCCCTGTCACATTAAAATACATTTTAGTATTAATACATGATCATAGCAAAGATCAAAAGTAAAACCATATTTACCGGATTGCCTCAAACAATCAGCACACAAACCGCGTGGGCCCCAGCGATCCTCCTGGCCACCCACAGGAACCTGGCACTTCGTGGCTGCCAACTACTTCCTATTTTAAAGGGAAATGCCCAGACGCCAGAGGCGACACCCCCGCGGGTGCCCCCATCACACTGGGATCACTTTAGGGGAGAAAGAGTGAGACTAAACCCAGTGAGTTATTATTATGGCATGTAGTTTTTGTTTGTTTTTCGTAGCCAACATACAAAATATGTCTCATAGGCTAAATTACAAGAAGCTCTAAAATGGCTGAATATACATTGCTACTGTATTGTTGTTGTTGTTGTAAACAATTGATGAGATACTGTACCGTATATTAATCTGAGGTAGAGTAATAAAGAGGCGCAAATGTCATGAAACTTGAAAATTACAGGGCAAAGTAAAAGAGTAGAAGAGTTCTAACTAAAATGTTCAAAACACTTGAACAGATTAACACAAATGAGTACTTGCTGCAGCTGGTTAGTTCACAGTTGCTTCAGTGTGGCTCTTGCTCTAGAGTCTTTAAGCATGTGAGGGCATCTGTACTTGAGGCCTGAGTCTTTTAAGTTCTCATGAACTACAAAACTAATTGATGCAAAGCAGCATAATCTAGCATATTGTCACATTTATCCAAAGTAAAAACTAAACCTATTTAAGCCCATTAAAAAGTTATTCACTTCATGTGACTGAGTAAATTTACTGTCATCTCTGTTTGCAGAGAAATTGTGGTATAAATCTCAAAGTCACATCTAGTCCTGTGCTTAGGTCTTTGCACTGACTCCAATGTCTCAGAGAACACACTTTAAAACAGCTCTGCTTGTGTTTAAAGCTGCGGAACTTTTTGGGCAAAAATAGACTTGAATAAAAGCGTGTTTTTATCATTTAGATTTTTTTGTTGCACTAAATAAATAATCAAATTCTGTGTATTTACTTTGAACAGGCTTGCCACAAAACGAACAGTTGTTTGTCCTGGAGGTGGCTGCTCATGTTGTTTCTATAGAAAAGTGGTTAGTGTAGCTGTATTTATGGCATAAAAATGTATTTAGACCCATTAACTTTCTAATTCTAGTGAATTGTGTAGTTGACTTTTCATCCCAGAAAGTTACACAGAGCACCTTAAAGTCTCTCCATGGACTAGCACCAAAGTACATCTCTGATATGTTAGTGCCTTATGAACCACCTCGGACTGTGAGGACCTCAAAGGGACCGGCCTCCTGGCCGTGTGTGACCAGAGTCAGGGACTAACGTGGACCAGAGTCAGGACTAAACAGTGGACCAGAAGTCAGGACTAAACGTGGACCCCAGAGTCAGGACTAACGTGTGGACCAGAGTCAGGACTAAACTGTGGACCAGAGTCAGGACTAAACTGTTGGACCAGAGTCAGGACTAAACGTGGACCAGAGTCAGGGACATTAACGTGGCCAAGTCAGGGACTAAAACGTGGGACCAGATGTCAGGACTAAATCGTGGACCAGAGTCCCAGGACATAAACGTGGACCAGAGTCAGGACCTAAACGCGGACCAGAGTCAGACTAAAACGCGAGACAGAGGTCAGGGACTAACGCGGACCAGCCTCATCTCATCATTCTCCTTTAGACCCCCTCATACTATCTCCCTAATTTTCCCTCCTCTTTTGCGCACTGAAGTCTCTCACGCGGCACCTGACCTAGGTTTGTTATTACTCCCCTCACTCCTTCCTCATCCCTCTCTCCTTATTCGCGGCAACCCTCTGACCATCTTCTTTCCCTCTTGTTTCTCCCTAATTCTTCTCTCAACTAGTCCTCTCCTCCTGACTTTCCTCCCCTCCCTATCTCCTCAGATGTGTTCTCGATCTTCTCTTTCTGCTCCCTTCTTCATGTTCTTCTTCTTTTCTTGGTCTCTTTTCTTATTCGTGCCCAGACACCACCTTCTTCAACCCTCCTCCGTCAATGACCCCTTCTCCTATTTTTCTCCCTACTTGGCTCCTT
>CM076412.1:6165133-6282705 GCA_038363315.1 Mugilogobius chulae | reverse complement strand
GCTACAGCGCCGCGTCACCTGCGCCTCCTATGAACTCCTCTCGCCCGGGATCTCACCAGCAGCAAAACAAGGGCGTTTCGAGCACGCTATCCTCCCGGACATTACCGCCACCATGCTCTCAGAATTCAGCGCTCTGAAGCTGCTTGTAATTGACAAGGCAGACGCAACGCAGAGTCTTATCACAAAAAACTCCGTGGCCATCGCAGAAGTGCGAGCCGAGGTGCAAGAGAATGCTAACCAACTAAACGCTCTGAAAATGACTCTTGATCAAACATGTGGAGAACTCCTGTTACTGAAAGACAGAGTGGTGGACCTAGAGACTCAATCCAGCGCTGTTACAAAAACTGTTGCTGCTCAGGCGAGTAGACTTTCCCTCCTGGAGAGCTACTCTCGGCGCTGGAACCTAATTCTACGGGGTCTGGAGGAGAAGGACCAACAGGACGTGAGAGGAGAGGCCATTCGGGTCCTCCAGCGAGTCCTCCCCGAGGCCAGAGACCAGCTCCCGGACGTTGTGGACACCGTACACCGCCTCGGGCCGAGGCGGCCGGACACCACCAGAGGCGTCATCATCCAGTTTGCCCGACGACAGCTCAGAGATGCAATTTGGCGTGCAGCCAAAAATTCAACGTTCCTTAAAGCCAACAATATGAAGCTGGCAGAGGATCTCACCGCCGAGGATCGGGAGAAAAGACGCCGACTCTGGCCGCTTGTTGAAAATGCAAGAAAAGAAAATAAAGTGGCCTTTTTTAGGGGCAGTCGTGCCTTTGTCGACGGAACAGAGATCTTTCCACCCTAAAAGAAAGGTCCTGCAAAAGGTAAATTATAGAACATCAAATGATCAAAAACTGACTACAAAAGCGAGATGCTGCATTTTAAGTTGAACAACATCAGAAATAAATCTTTTGTTTATTCTTCTGCTCACCGAAGAGAGTAATTTTCTGTTATATCATATGAATGTATATTTTCTAAAACAAAACATAGGCTCTCTAGTTGGGTTTTCTGTCAAATGAATTTTTGTATGTTATATGGGTTACAGGCCTCAGTCTCTATGTAACATTCTATAGAGTGGTGCACTACCGACACCTGTTGTCGTAGCACTCAATTTAGCTTAGGATCTACTTAGATCTCTATTATTTTAATTCTCTTTCTTTTTATCCTCTTCTATCTATTTTTATTTTTCTTCTTCTTTCTCTCTTTTTCTGATTTATGTCTCTATCTCTCCTTACCTTTAATGCCAGGGTTTAAGGAACAATCTTAAAAGAAAAGCCACGTTTTTATTCTCAGAAATTAAATGCGATTTTTTACTATACAAGAATCTCATAGTACAAAAGACGATTTTAAATTCTGGAAAAGTCAGTGGGGGAAGGAAATTGGGGAGCACACAAGTCAACAAAGGCAGCTGGGGTCATGATTCTTAAAGAAAACTTTTCAGGGAAGGTAATCGCGCATGAAAGTGACACAGAAGTCATTATATGATAATTGTTATTTCTATTGCCTCAATACCTATTATTGCAGTGAATATTTATGGATGCAACATACAGCCCGAAAACAAACTTTTACTTGAAAAAATAGATGAACGCTTAGACTTTTGGCTTAGTAAATTGTAATGCTTACGTGATAATGGGTGGTGATTGGAATGTTGTCATGAATAATTTATTTGATCGATTTCCTCCTAGAAATAACAAGACAGGAAATGGGTACTTGAAGGCCTTCATGGAAAAACATAACCTTTACGATGTTTTCAGAGAAAAGTTTCCCTCCCTGAAACAATATACATGGCAATCGAAAGACCTATCAAAGAAATCCAGGTTAGACTACTGGCTTATCTCAAAAACTATCCACTCTGATAACACTGTTGTCAATATACATCCTGCTCCACTCTCAGATCACAAAGTGATACATTAAATCTTACTTTGACCCCAGATGCCAATATTCCTAGGCTTTATGCTGGAAGCTCAATAGTAGTCTTCTTACTCATACAAGGTCATTAGACATATTAAGCACTCATAAAGTCTCATTTTGAAGCCGCACGCTACCAGAGTTCGTTCTGCACCCAGTGGAACTGCTAAAATTTGAAGTTGGGAAATTTATCAGGAAATATAGTGCTAATCTAGCCAAAACCAGAAACCGTGAGAAATTGACTTGTGTGCCAAATTTCTATTGTCTCCAATCAAACGGGTAGCATTACAGAAGAGACTTAGTAAGACTATCGGACTCTCAGAACAAACTGGATGACATTTATAGAAGAAAGCGCAAGGTGCATTTATCCGGTCAAGACCAAATGCTAGAAGAAGGGAGCAGTGCTCTTCATATTTTTTTAACCTGGAGAATTCCAAATTAAAAAAACAAAGTATGAGGCGCTAAAAATCCAGGACAAATTAGTAACTAATCATAAGGACATTGCAACTTTTTGCTCTGAATTTATAATAATCTCTATCCTCTAATTTAATAAAGACAACTGTGAGTGCATAATAAACTCAGTTACAAAAATAAAGTGATTCCAGATTCTGATAAGAACTTAACGATAAGCCAGTTTCGTGCAAGAAATAATAGATGCCATAAGGGATCTTAAGCTCAACAAATCTCCAGGTAACGATGGAATATCATCTGAATTCTATAAACATTTAGTGCGGAGCTTGCTCCATTTCTTTTGAATATGTATGAGGAAAGCATAGAAAGAGGCATATTGCCTCCTACTTTGACCAAGGACTAATTACACTTATCCCAAAGCCGAGGAAAGACCCGCTATCCTTAGAAAATTGGCGTCCCATTTTGTCTGTTAAACACAGACTATAAGATTCTAGCTCTGCTTCTAGCTAAGCGGATTAAAAAACACTGCCCCTCATAATAAGTGAGTCACAATCTGGTTTATTAGTAATAGGCATATTGCTAATAATGTACGTTTGGTTCTTGACCTGCTGGACTACTCAGAACTCATTGAAGAAGATAGTTATGTCTTATTTTTAGATTTCTATAAGGCATTTGACACCCTTGAACACAACTTTATTTTTGAATCTTTGGAAAAGTTTGGGTTCGGACAGTTTTATATTGATGCAATAAAAACTCTGTATAACAACTGCAACTCATCAATTCGACTCAAATATGGTACCTCCCCACGCTTTAAGGTAGCTCGGGGGGTCCGACAGGGTTGTCCTGTTGCTCCCTATTTGTTTTTGTTAGCCGCACAGTTGTTATCAGATTATATCCAAGAAAGTAATGTTCAGGGTTTAATGGTGGCAGGTAAAGAGTTTCTAATTAGCCAGGTGGCAGACGACACCACTTTATTCTTAAAAACTCCGATCAAATTCCTAATGTCTTAAAGCTAATTACAGAGTTTTCAAATGCTTCAGGTCTTTGTCTGAACTTAAACAAATGTGAACTTTTGTCTATTAAAATGTGTAATAAACTGTTATTCATAATATTCCTGTTAAAAAGAAATTACCTACCTGGGAATAGTAATAACTAAGGATGAGAAAGAGCGAGGCAATTAAACTTTGAGCCAATCCTTGAAAAAACTAAAAAAGGTTCAACCAGTGGTTACAAAGAGATTTGTCTCTTAATGGCAGAATACTGCTAACCAAAACAGAAGGTATCTCAAGACTTATCTATTCTGCAATGACCCTTCATGTTGAACCTTAATGTATGCAAAGCCATTGACCAGATGCTATACAATTTCGTATGGAAAATAAAACTCATTACATTAGAAATTCAGTAATTACAAATACTTTGGAAAATGGTGGACTGAATTTCTTAGACTTTACGTCCTTAAACTACACTTTCAAAATCAATTGGTTGCGTAACCTTTTAACCATCCAAACTCTGTCTGGAACCATATTCCCTCTCTAATATTTTCCAGGGTTGGTAATCTTAATCTTTTGCTTAAGTCAAATTACAATATAGAAAAACTCCCTTGCAAGTTAT
Organism: Mugilogobius chulae; assembly: GCA_038363315.1. NCBI lineage: Eukaryota > Metazoa > Chordata > Actinopteri > Gobiiformes > Gobiidae > Mugilogobius > Mugilogobius chulae. Next base: position 6,278,784 of record CM076412.1, on the reverse strand, counting down.
CTAAATTCCATAAACAAATGTTGTTGGCCTGGCAGTTAATTTACCATCACTCTTTCTCCCCTCATACGTGTATGATTTGGAACAACTGTAACATTTTATATAAGAATAAATCTCTATATTTTAAAAGTTGGGTAGAGGAAGTATTGTATTTGTAAGGCAATTGTTCAATTCCAATGGACTGTTAATGAATTACTCAGAATTTCTTGCTGCCTTTACCCTTCTGTAACACCAAAGGATTATTCTATTGTAATGGATGCGATACCAAATCAACTTTTGATGCTGTTCAGAGATACACCTCTCTTCCAAACGCATATTCTGTCACTCTCTTGGAAACGTCTGTAGGAAAAATATGTTTTTCTCTCTCTCCAGCAAATCGTAATCGCAAGATAAGGACTCTATTTCAAAAAAACTTTGTTACAGTGCCATATGTAACCCACCATTGGAGAACATTTGTCTCAGACATACTGTGGAAAATGTTTGGACTCTGCCATACCGCTTTTTTATTACAAACAAACAAAGGGAAGTCACTTACAAACTCATCCATCGCTGTTACCCAGTAAAAGTATTTTCAGGACTTTAACTGACACAAGTTGTACATTCTGTGGAGCATCTACTAAACAATAACCCATCTGTTCTGGACCTGTCCCACTACTGCCACCTTTTGAAACAGTTGTTAAACTTGTTCAGAAATACCAATGCAGCTTTGCTTTCCGGTTTCAAGACATGCTCTTTGGTTTTTCAAAACTTTCAACAACAAATTCTTCATAATAAATCTGCTAATAATTCTAGCTAAATTCCATATTCATAAACCAAATTTCAAATCGAAAACCTCAATTTGCAATCTTTAAACAAGATATCATTCAATACAACAAAGTAATTGCATTATCTTCCTCTCCACGAGCATCAAAACCATTGAACTGCTTGAAACTTTCATTGAAAAAACATCTATAAGTCATTCATAACACACTCCCCTGGCCCCCCACCTCCTCTTTCTTTTCTTTTCTTTTCTCTTTCTTTTGCTGTTGTTTAGTTGTACTGTGTATATTTTGTAAACCTATGCTTTACTGTGATGCTTGAATTAAAAAAAAAAAAAAAAAAAAAAAAAAAAAAAAAAAAAAAAAAAAAGGACCAATGACAGTCTTTTTTTTTTTTTTTTTTTCCCTAGCCTGTCCAAAAACTAACGTTAAAGGTTGTTAGTATTTATTTCTAACTGATTTTTTTTTTTTTTTTTTTTTTTTTTTTTAATTGAAAGACATCAATATACAGTTATCACGATTCCATTATAATAATCTAATAAGGTAAGGAAGATATACATTAATAATTACACTTTAACACAATTCATAATAATAAATTAATAATAATATTCATAATAAGACATAACCAAGACAACACAAACAAACAAAAAGGAATACAATTACAGCCAAAAGGGAAAAGAAGGGGATACAGTAATACTTTTTTATATACATATATTTCACTGACAAGTCTTTGCGGGGCGTAAGTTTAGGGGAAGTAATCGCCCCTTATGCAAATTCAGAGCGACACCGCCAAGGCGACAGTGAACAGTGAACACCTTTTCACAGACCGAACTGAGACATTGGTCAAAACACTCTAAGCGCTCCCACTTACCCCTCTCTCTGAAAACTTCCTGGAGAAAGCGTCCAGAGCTCACGACGGACGAAAGGCACGAAAATGATTATGGGAACGAAGAAATTATCATGAACTGTTGCTGTTTTTTGGGATTATGTTTCATGTTTTTATCACGATGTTGTTCACCTCAAGGTAAGTTTCAAAAAGTTACTTTAACAGATGCAGAGTAATTCTTTCTCGTGAATTAATTTACAGCACTTTCTCTTTTTCACTAAATTCCCGAAATGTGTGTTTACAATGCTTATTTCGAAACGGCAATTTGTGAAGTTTATAATGACTAGAGACAGAGAGAGAGAGTAGTAACAGGATTATTCTACCAAAACGGTGCCCTTTGGACTCAAACATAAAAAAAAAAAAACATAGGGCCTACATACAACCAAACAGACTTTCATGATGAATACATTGTCCACCTCAGCATAATATTCCTTTTATTTAGTTTTTTTTTTTATCCATATGGAGCTCATAGAGCGTTTTCACGGACGTCACAGATCCGGCCAAAAACCGGAATGGCGCCATTATGGAGGTACCGATGTAAACAACGCGGCTGAAATATGAATAAATTATCAAAAAAAACGAGTCAAATGGATCTAAAAAATATCGAGACCGACTTGAAGCTTCAGAAAAAAGCGTTGCATGTGTAAAATTAACTTAATAGGTGGCGAAGATCCTTAGGAAATGAAATCTGCCTTATTTAGTGAAGATCTCCACAAGCTGCCCTCGTAAGTGAAATTCTCTTTGGCATTTGTTCTCCTTTATGAAGCATCTGAAACACAGTTTACTACACCAGCACTATTTGTGTGATTTCACATCCATGTATTTGACGTGTATTGCCGACAGCTGGTGACAAAATAGGCACAAACTGTGTAAAAGGGGTAGCAAAAGAAGATAAACAAGAAGAAAATAGCTAACGCTGTAGGCTAATCTCAATTAGATTCATGGATTGTTACATAAACCCAGCAACTGAAATCTACAGATCCTAAGCTTTCAAACAAGGTATAATGTGTATATGTCCTGTGTGTGAGCATTACAACATTTGACGTTTATTTGTGGCTAATGTAACTTTGGCTAACTGCGAGCTAAAAGTGAAAAGACTTGCTGCAAAATCATATTTCAGGTAGGATAATTTTCAAAAATGCTATGGTTAAGTGCACCAACAAATAAACAAGACATATTTTCTCTGGATCGCTTGAAAACGACCGTAAAGTGTTTAAATATCCCTTGCCGGTCGGATCGCTGCGATAGACCGCGGTTAGCCAGTAAAGGCATTAGCCACAAACAAACATCAAATGTATTGATCACACTCAGGGCAAATAGTACACATGTTGTACCTTGTTTGAAAGCTTAGAATCCGTAGAATTCAGGTGCAGGGTTTATTTTAACTGTCAGTTAATCTAAATGAGATAAACTACGAAACAGTGCAGCTACAGCATTAGCTACCTTCTTATTTATCCTTTTAGCTACACTCTTTTACACAATTTGTGCTTTTTTGTCTTTATAGCTGTCGGCAAACACGTCAATCATCACACTGTTAGTGCTGGCATAATAAACGATGTTTCAGATGCTCCATAAAGGAGAAGGAGGCAATTCTGTAGCTGCGCTATCTAGTAGGCTAGTCTCAATTAGATACACTGACAGTTAAATCAAACCCAGCGTCTGAATTCTACAGGTCCTAGCTTTCAAACAAGGTATAGCATGTGTATATTCCCTTTGTGTGATCAGTACATTTGATGTTTATCTGTGGCTAATGTAACTTTGGCTAACTGCAGGCTATCGCAGCGATCTGACCGGGGCAAACGATTAATTAAATACTTTAACAGTCATTTTAAAGCGATCCAGAGAAATATGCCTTGCTTGTTTGTTGGCGCACATGACTATAGCTCATTGGAAAAATAACCTACATGAAATATGATTTTGCCGCAAGTTTTATCAGCAGGTTACGTCAATGAAATGAATGGGGGAAGAGCTGACCGGAGTGTTTCCGAGTTCTGTGCGTAAAAGTAGAAAAGTGGGCGGGCGAAATAAGACGGATTATGACAACCCAGAACACGGCAATAGTTTACCATTTTAATTTTTTTCAAACTTCGAACATTCACATGCTTTAACGTCTGTGTTTTGACCATGGATGTGTTATGACAGCGGCCGCATATCGCCAACATGGCCGACTTCCGGTTTGATGACGTCACGTGAAAACGCTCTATAGTGCACCCACTTCCTGTTTCAGACAAGTTAGACATAATTGTTTAATTTCTTACCTTTTTGATGAATGTAAATATTCAACGATTTATAGAAACAAATTAAAATAACTCTCACCCAAAAAAGATCAGAACAGAACCTACATGTTGTGACATAAGTAAGTAAACTATGTCGTCAATCTCTTTATACTAATAGATAGTTTAAACTAAACTAAACTAAACTAAACTAGTTTAGTTTAGTTTATTTGAGCAACATAAAGTTCATGTATCACATGTACATGTAGAAAATACAAAGAGCAAAGGCACTCAAAGAGAGTAGGAAGAAGTTCAAGACTCCTACCCTACATCTGTGCTGGACACTTAATACATTTATATTCTTATGTGCACACATGAGTGTGTGCTATAGTCGTTTATGTTCGTACAAAAGAAATGCTGTAAATAACATGACAGAATAACAATGAAAATCAGACATCTTACTGGGTGAAAAGCAGATTTTTTTTTTTTCGTTTATAATTGTACAAACTGCACACAGCCTGTTTTAGGACAACTTATGACTATACAAATAATTTTCAAGGTTACGTTCTTCGTTTATGGTCGTAAATATAAATAATGAACAATGACATTAATAAATTATTATGTATGTAATGTTATTATACATTTCACATTCATAAATCAAAATTCAGTCAAAGCAAACCCTTATTTAAATGTTTAATATTAGAAATCAATAATTATTTCCACTCCCTAAACTCCACCAACAAACTCACTGAAAAGCATTGGGAAAAGTTTTATAAACTACGAAGCTACTTAACATTATAGATGAGCTTTTTAGACTGAAACAAATTTGTCTTTAAACTCTTAATATTTGTATACTGTATTTTCTGCCCTATTGAGCGCACCTGAATATAAGCCGCATTCACTAGATTTAAGTAAGAAAAATGATAAAATACATATATAGGCCGCACTTGTTAATAGTAAGTCTATGAGAATCTATAATTTTGCTGCATTGCCATATAAGCCGCAGTGTTCAAAGCTTGAGAAAAAAGTAGCGTCTTATAGCCCAGAAATTACTGTATTTTGAAAAGCCTTTGGGACTTTACTAGTGTGTGGTGGTAAAATGGATCTAAAATGGTTGCAGGTCACTAACTGAGGTAGTATTCACACTCTAACATTAAAACCAATAACATGCATGTTAGGGTAATATCCTCCAGCTACGGTAGTCCTGACCAAGCCTAGCAACAACACCTGGAGATGGGTCCCCGAGCGCTGCACTGCGGCGATCACTGCTCCTGAGGAGATGCCCCAGAGGCATTGAAGGATGGGTCAAATGCAGAGGACAAATTTCCCTACGGGGACAATAAAGTATACCTTAACCTTAACCTTAACCTTAACCTTAATACATTTAAAGTCATGTCAGAAGCAACAAAAAGATTTATTGCAGGTCGTATGGTTATGCTTTACACACTCCGTCTAATGTTAGAAAATGTAACTTTAACAAAGAAATGTGAGTGTGATTTAATGACCTTTTGAAGGTTTTTTTCCTAACACTGGTGCTCGTATAACATAATAGCAATAGTTTTTTTGTTTTGTTTTGTTTTTTTGCATCAAATTTATCCTCAGTGCAGTATTATTGGGTTTAAAATGTATATTCACAATCCCAGACAGATAGAAAACAGTTCTCTGTATTATTTGGATCATAAATGGGTGCTTATATGATAAATTGCTCTTTGAGTTATGTGACCTAGTTTTTACTTTCAGTTTCAATATTTCCGCTTCTCCCCTCAGAAGATGGCCGCTGCAACTGCCCTGACAACAGGCCCAACCTTCTCTTTAAGCTTTATAATAACAATATACAGCAAATACTGTACGTTAGGGAACTTTACTTGTGGTTCAACACTCACAAACACACAACTCAAACCCTTTAAAAAACACAAATACTATTAAAAGAGTAAAAGAAAGATTAAAAGTTAAGACAAAAAACCAAGGGTACTTAATAAAACGATTGCTTATTTAAAAGTCTAATAGATATTGGCACAAAGGAGGACATTGCTTGTTTGGTTTTTAAAATGAGGGAGGCAAACCTGTTCATAGAGGCTGTGAGTGAAGTCTGAGCAAACAGGAGTGGCCTTTTTAATGCCAGTGTTTGTACAACTGTTCCAAGATGTACTTGTGGCAAACCGACAATTTTTTTTTTCGCTCATCCAAATGATCTTTAGTAAGAATCAGGCCAGAACCAGGCCAGGCTGCTGGGAGTCATAGTTAAAGATTAAGTTGTTATAAAACAAAGGGAGAATTGATCTGTTCACCTGCAGCCTTTTTAATTTTTGAAGAAAATGCAGACGTTGCTGACACTTTTTGAAACTTCAGTCCAAGTTACTTTTAAATGTTCATTTGTGAAGGATGAGTGTCCCTAGATACTTGAACTCTCCACCCTTTCAATGACTTGGCCATCTGATCGAAGTGATGGAAGGTCAGCAGGAGTTTGATCAAAGTATACAACGATTTCTTTTGTTTTAGAAAGATTTAAATCCATGTAATTTTACTTACACCAACCAGAAAAGTCCTGCAGCTCTGCTTGGAGACGTCCGTCATCATTGCTTGTGTCAATAATAACTGTATTATCTGCATATTTCAAATATTACATGTCCAGTTTGCCACTTTTACAATCATTTGTGTAGAGTATGAAAAGAACAGGGGAGATCACAGAACCTTGAAGACTTCCTGTTGAGATGGTTCTGACTGAACTAAAGTGTTTATTGAGTTTAACCACTTGCTGTCTATTTCCTGTCATATCGAAAGTGAAAGTCACTAACATTTTTAATGAGTAACATAAGAGAATTACGATGTGAAATCAGATTAACCAAAGTACCTAACCTAATAACTAGTTGTATAGTAAAAACAACAATAATTTCACAAATAAAACGCTTTTAAGTTTAAGTATTTTAGCACACACTGAACTAAGTGTCCAGCTAAGTTAGATTCTATCAGTAAAGGTGGGATTAGGCTACACATTCTGTTGGGAAGAAACATGTAAATACCAGCATTACAATGTAGTTTGTGTTGAATACTTACAGGGCTTTTTCATTAGTACCTGCTTGGCCCTACTCTGCTCAGCTTTTCCATTTGGAGCAGATCCCTGGGACCAGAAACTTTCTTTAGTACCTGCTTTACTCCAAAACGACTGAGTAGATACTAAACCTGACGTCAGACACTCGTCACGAACTACGCTCCATGTCACAGCAGTTCACATTACTTCTACCAAACTGTGTGAGTGTATGACGGCGTCCGTAACAGTTCCCCAACAAAGAGCAGTGTGCACCTTCTTAACAGAAGAGACGAAGAAACAACAGCCAGTTACTACTAACATTCACTTGAAAACACAGTAGATAAAGATTGTCTTATGAGTAATAAACACACCCACACACACTCTTTTACTTTCATGTAATGTTTTGATCACTATATTATTCTACATACTCGGGGTACAATAGTTTTTGTGTTGAAGTGTTACTTAGAAAGTGAGAGGATGTGGGTGTGAGGAAACGTCAGACAAGCCTCAGAAAGGCAATACATTATGTGTTTCAAATGTTTAACATTTATATCTCTGTTTATGACACGTGACCCTATCACAGGGTCAAATGACATGCTCTATAACACGTGTCAAACTCAAGGCCGGGGGCCAGATGCGGCCCTCCACCTCATTTCATGCGGCCCTCAGGGTCTTATGAGGATAACTTTAATTTTATAGTAGTCCCAGGAGTAATCTGTTGATTTGTCTGAAACTTAAAGAGTAAGTAATTTTTTAGACTAATGCAGATGTATATTGAGCAATTGTCACTTCAATAAATATACAATAATCAAAACAACTACTAATTTGTAGTGTGTCAAAGATTAGTAAGGTTAATTTAAGTTACAACCGGCCCTTCAAGGACAACCCCGATGCCAATGTGGCCCTTTGTCAAAATGAGTTTTACACCCCTGCTCTATAAGCACACTAGTAATAGTTCCATTCAACAGCCTGTGTCAGTATGACTCAAACACAAGTGATTAACTAAATATAAACCCCCCTTACAGTACTATAGTCTGTATAGCTCAGTCATCTCCGACCTCAGGGATTGCCCTGGGTTATTTTTTTTTTTTGTTTTTTTTTTTGCTTAGCAGACTGGTGTGGCTACGTGGACAGAATTATTGCAGGTTTAGAATTATTGATAGTAACTGGTGACTTTTAATGCTGTTAAACTGCAAAGACATTTTTATAAGAATATTATTATTTGAACTAATCTATTAAGAAGAAAGACACAAATAATTGATATTTAAGGCTGGTCTGAATTGAATGATAACATTTATTGTTACAGAGAAATTTTCAAAATTGACTTATTAAAAAAAAAAAATCTGTGTTATAAATTGTATGCTGGTTTAACATACCCAGACTAGCGCCACCTAGTGCCTCCGCTCAGTTTGATACTCAGCTGATACATACCAAGCTATTTACAGCTTAAATTTACTTTAATAAAAAAACGTATGTGCATTTTTTTGTTGGAATTTTTTACATAGAAATCTGACGTAAAGAGAGCATTTTTAATGATCATAATGGGATCATAATTAGGCTTCATCAAGAATAGAATCTATTTCTTAGTTTGAAATTTAGAAAATTGATTTTCATAAAATCACTAGACTCAGGCAAACTAGTTTTTACAAAAACTTACACAATTTTCATGTCATTTCTGTGAAATCTGACGCTTTTCCACAGCTTGTAGATGTTTGGAACCTGCGAAAAGACAAGTTAATGATTATTCGATTACTAAATTAGTTAGCGATAATTTCAATAATCGATCAGTTGAGATTAATTGATTAACTTGTTGCAGCCCTACTCTGCTCAGATCTTTCTTCTGCTCAGATCTTTATTGTTTGTGATGTGTTGGTCCTGTGAACTGGTCTGTAGCATTGGAGAAACAGAATAAATTCATTCTTATATTTTAACATGCTCCTGAATGAGCTGTGGTGAGAAAGAGCCTGAAAACTGTTTGAGTGGATGGAAAACATTCAAAACTTTGTTCAGACAAATGTTTGAATCAAGTGAAAAACGTGTCAAAATGAAAAAGAGAGAAATGCTGGTGCGACGTTAGAGGCAAGAGACATATTTAAATTACATGAATATAGCCTAATGAACTGCAGTATTAAATATATATGGTCATCGACTGTAAATTTGAATTTGAAGGTTTTGGATTAGTGTGTCCGTGTACGTCACAGCCATTTGAAAAAATGAATTGGCGTACTTTTTTTTTCTGTTTTCCTAGTTTCATTTTCATCTACAACAGATTATGTCTCCATTTTTGACTTTTTTGACGTACATGAACCTCAGAGCCCTTTGTAGATGCTGAATTCTAATCTGTCTCATTCTAAATGATATAGTTGTCTCCTGTGTTCCCCTGGAGAGCTGTGTCCTGCCCTGCAGCTTTAACCCTGGACCTGGTCCTGTGGTTCATTGGATCAAAGACACGACTGAAGACACTCCAGTTCATATTTACTACAGGAATCAGAACCAGCTCCAGGACCAGCACCAGGACTACACAGGACGAACGTCTCTGTTTGAGGAGCAGCTGTCCACAGGAAACGCATCACTGCTGCTGTCAGAGGTCAAAGGTCAGGACGCAGGACGATACAAGTGTTTCACCAGCACAACAGCCCTGGCCAGCAACCGAGAGTCTTACGTTACTCTGAGAGTAGAAGTAAGACTTTAGGTTATTCTCATAATATATCAGTCTGTATCACAACTAACCTCTGTGTCTCTGTCTCAGCTCCAGTCTTGTCAGTGTCTCTGCAGAAACAGGATGAGAAGCTCATCTGTAGATCTGAAAACATTTACCCCAAACCCTCAGTGACCTGGAGCCTGAGTCCTGAGTCTGTGGACAAACCTCAGACCTTCATAAACCCTTCAGCTGATGGACTGTGGTCTGTGCTCAGCTCTGTGTCTCTGTCTCACAGTGTTCCACATGAATACATCTGTAATGTGAGCACAACACACAGCTGGAGGAGCGCCACCTACAGGAGACAGGGTGAGTAACACATCACAGCTCTGCCACTTATTTCAGAGTTTCATTTATTCACTCTTTTGTTTAGTTGATATCTGTATTTCCACCTCTGGAGTGACTCTCATTCCCTGCACTGAACCAAAAACTCCGGTAAAAAGCCTCATTTGGAGGTTGAACCACACTCAGGCCATCCTGAGCCGGTCTGGACCAGAGCCTGTAGTCTGCACTGAGTCCTGGAGACGGTTTGTGGATGGAGTCACACCGTCCAACAGTCTGGTGCTAAAGAATCTGAGCAGAGATCATCAGGGTCTGTTCTCCTGTCACATTTCTACTGACACAGAAGAATGTTTTATTCACACATTAGTATTTGAACTCACTGACTCAACGTCATATGCAGCATGTAAGTGTGAACAGCTCACTTTATCTGAAAAAATTAGAAGGTAACAACCACTCTTCTGTCTCCAAACTTAGATTGGTGGTTAGTAGTTCCTGTAACTCTGATTTGCCTCATCTTCTCTTTACTCGTCTGGAAGCATTTTAGAAATCATGAGGTGAGTAAGAATTAGTTTTGAACCGTCAGCAACTGGGTACCACTTTATAATAACTACACCTTAATTAGCCTTAGTAAAGCCTTAATAAAGCATGACTAAAGAGTTAATAATTCATGAGCAAATAACCAATTAATGGCTAAAAAAGTTTATTAAGGGTTAGTAACTACTTACTTAAAGAGCTAAGTTTAGGATTTAGGGTTGAGGAGAAGGGCTTGTGGTAATTAAGTTGTTATAAAGCCTTAATAAACGTTTTTGTTCATTAATTTCCCATTTGTTCATGATGAGTTAACCCATTATTCATGCTTTCATTAGAGGTTCTTAAGGCTAATCAAGATGTAGTTATTATAAAGTGTTACCAGCACCTGTCTTCACTAAAGCCGGCTGCACACTACAGGAGTTTTGTCCCAGTTATAAGTCTGATGTTTCTCTCTACGAGTTCAGGAGGTGTGGCCAGAGTAAGAGATGTGTTGTGGTTTCTCTCCTTCTGTCTGTGCGTCAGTGTGACTCTGTTAAGACTATTTTGTCAGGAGTCTTGTGACAGCGCCGCTTCAAATGTCAATAAAGAAGAAACATCGCCTCATTATCTGTAAAAAAACACTTTGTGCTCGTAGTCAAAGTGCAGATTCTTTTTACAGCATCACACACTGTGTCATCTCCAACACATATGTTCCTTAAACGATGTGAGAAGCACCTTTACTAAACTCTGGAACATGACCAACACAGTTTGTTTCAGTAGCTCCTTACCTCTTATGAGCCTCCGCTCTATGTGACCTTTATAAACCTGCTTTAATCCACTGCCGTTTCATCTTCGTTGTTGTTTCACTTTTATAAAAGAAAACACTGCGTTTGATCACGTGACACACACACTGTTCTCCCACTCACTGCTGCTGCTCCACAGGTTTGTGTCTCTGTTCTTCACTGTCCTTATGTCTGTGGCCCCTTATTTTTTTGGTGTGTCCAAAAATTGCAAAAGATTCTAAACTCCTGTAGTGTGCAGCCGGATTTAAAGTATTCCTAATCCTGAAGTAAACTTTTAATCACAGCTGTGTGGAACATGTGACCCAGTGTGTGTGAGGGCGAGGTTTTACTCAGACCAAACATTTCTCTTAAATTTTTGGATTAAATTTTTAAATTAATTTTTAAATTAAATTTTTAGGAAGATCATATATTTTTTTACTTGTCCCATAATGAGGAAATAGGTGGGTTTCAGATGACATCACAACCTTCTACAGGCCAATGTAATGTCAATGACGTGGAGGGCAGGTAAAATAAATATTGTTTAAATGCAATTTACTTTTGTAATACAAATGAGTAATGGGTCTAGTCATTATAGAAATAATCACTTTTAAAATTAGCTAAATATTTTTTTTAATTATTCCACGACAAAGTCCAATGTTATTAATAGGAAAATCTGCCTCTTGCCTCCATCTGGCTTGTAACTGCCACGAATTCTAGAATGTGAAACCCACCTATTGAAGTGTTGCAATGCACAGTTCAAGAACAGCAAGGAAGCAAAGAGGCACAAGATCATAAGTTTAAAATAGAAAAATAAATATTTAAACTAGTGATAACAGACCAAATGTAGTTGGTATGGCTGAGCACAGTGCAGAAAACGTAATAGAATAAAATAAATAGATTAAGTAGTATCAGTATATATAGTTTTATGTACAATATAAAACATACTGTATATAACAACTCTATTCTCACAGTAGAACTGTATTTGTAGTATGTATGGCAGTATTTTGTGTTTGTATCATGTTGTGTCTTTGATGTTACATGTAAACAGAACATTCAAACTGACTGAGACTTTTTTTATTCCAGAGAGTACAAGACATCACACGAGAACTAACATTTCAGTTAAGGAATCATTTTAATCAAGTCGGATTTGGTGCAGCCGGTAAGAAAAACTGAAATGAGTTTTACTTTTTGTGAACGTAAGAGAATGGGTATTTTCTGTGTCATCCTGGCATCACAGTCATGTCCAGGTCTGGAGACACGTCACAGTCAGGTCCAGGTCTGGAGACACGTCACAGTCAGGTCCAGGTCTGGAGACACGTCACAGTCAGGTCCAGGTCTGGAGACACGTCACAGTCAGGTCCAGGTCTAGAGACACGTCACAGTCAGGTCCAGGTCTAGAGACACGTCACAGTCAGGTCAAGGTCTGGAGACACGTCACAGTCAGGTCCAGAGACGCGTCACAGTCAGGTCCAGGTCTAGAGACACGTCACAGTCAGGTCAAGGTCTGGAGACACGTCACAGTCAGGTCCAGAGACGCGTCACAGTCAGGTCCAGGTCTACAGACACGTCACAGTCAGGTCCAGGCCTCTTTAGTAATCAACATTAGAACATTTTTACGGTTGATGAAAAATTATGATTTATTCATGTTATAGTTTTGTGATAGATTAAAAAGCACGTCTCTTCAATATTATTTAACTGTTTACCTCTAATACCAAATGTTTTATTTGTGCAGGAACATGAAAAACCTCGAAGATACAATGCAGGAAGCAATGGAGTCGGATGGAGGGCCGAGGTTAAAGCTGACGGCTCTGGGAACAATAAGGGATCGCTAATGCTAACGGTTAGCAAAACAAATACAGTGGATCGTCCGAGAGTCATGGAAGTATATCATAAACCTGTAAACCCGGAGTTTCTTCAGGCAATAACCTTCTGTAGCAATCAGAACAAAAATAATGCCACAGGTGCAGTTTGCTGTGGGTCAACTTATGCTCTTGCAAAACCATCTCTGCATTTATCATGCAGACGGCAGATGTAGTCCTTATATTTCTATTTGAAGTGTCTGCGGAGCTTTAAGTGACCAAAAAGAAGTGCCAATACTCTCACTTTGTGCTTGCAGTTTGCCAATTTTATAATATTAATAGTTGTTGTTATTTCCATTTATTTTCCCAAGTTTTTTTGTGTAATATAGTTTAAATTTCCAAATGAAGGTTTTACTAAATTTTGCCTATTTATGTTTGCTTAGTACTCAGGGATAGCCTTTTTTCACTAAACGCCTGACTAAAATCCCAGGTCACCAAAAGGCTGCACCGCCCCATCCGTACCGGGCCGTGCAGCTCTCAGGCCAAACACTCGCAGAGAGGTTGTTGAATGTAGACGTGTAAAGAAAGCGCTGTGCAGACTGAGTGCAGCAAAAGAAGTGCGCGCACATCAGCGCTGTGACTCGTCTTTTAAACGTTTAGCACAGCACCCAAAGACAGAAACGCCCGATTCGTGTTGGTGCAATGCAGTCTCTGGGTCTGCCCACAATGAATGAGGTACAGAGCGCTGTGTGTCTCCCGCATAAAGTTGGAGAGGGTTATCGCGTGTGTCCTATCGCCAATCAGCCAATCACCCGACTGCTTTCAGTGAGTGTTTTGGTCAGTGGGACACAGAGAGACAGACGTGGGACAGAACAGAGTTAAAATGACTTTATCACAGAGTCAGTGATCAGCTTTGATCAGTGCAACTCTTCCATGGCACAGAGCAGATTTATCCTTCATATTTTTAAAGGACTATCGAGAAATTTAAAAGCAACATTTTAATCAAAAACAGGATCATGTGGTATATTGTGTAAAAATATACATATTGTATATATATTTAATTATAAAATCTAATTTAAAAATGTCTTAAAAAAAAAGTTGTGAAGCTCTGGACCTTGGCTTGAAAAATAAATGTCCCCATCTGGACGATAAAATTTTATTGGTGACCCCTGATGTAAGACCTTGTCCAAGCTCAGGCGTTTCAGAACAAATCTTTGACTTAAGGTATAAGGTAAGGTAAGGTATACTTTATTGTCCCCGTAGGGAAATTTGTCCTCTGCATTTGACCCATCCTTCAATGCCTCTGGAGCATCTCCTCAGGAGCAGTGATCGCCACAGTGCAGCGCTCGGGGACCCATCTCCAGGTGTTGTTGCTAGGCTTGGTCAGGACTACCGTAGCTGGAGGATATTACCCTAACATGCATTGTTATTGGTTGGTGGGGGAAACCGGAGTGCCCGGAGGAGGAAACCCACCCAGACACGGGGAGAAACATGCAAACTCCACACAGAAAGGCCCGGCCCGTGCGGGAATCGAACCCGCGACCTTCTTGCTGTGAGGCAAGAGCGCTAACCGCTCTGCCACCGTGCCGCCCACACATCCACACATCGTCCACATGAAGCAGGAGTTTTAGGACACCAAAAACAAATATTTTTGATACCAGTCCCAGAGTGAAAATTTTCAAAACTCCAGCGTCTCCGTGGTTACGCTGACGACATTACTGCCCCAGAGTCACGTCCCATCTACAGAATGTACTGACCTTTATATGATGTTCACTGTTGCACCATAAACCACAGAAGACATTTTATAAACCCACTACAATCTCCATTAAGTCCGTTTTGAAGCTTTGTCGCAATACAGTATTCCAAAGAATAGAATTCTCCACTAAGTTCCTGTTTACATTCAACAACTTTCTGCTCATGCTCAGTGTCAAGTCTTCCTCTAGTTCAGTGACTTTCTGTGTCAGTATCACAGCGCCACACACTGGTCAGTTACAGGCTTTACACCGGCTTCAGGCTGGTTTACTGATGCATGTGGACGCTCACAAATCGATTTTAAAATTATCATTGTTTTGTCTTTGCGTGGACCTGGCCTAAAATTCAAACTGAATCTGTTTCTGAGCCACTTGAAGGTAAAACAAAAGGCCTTGTAGTTTTGGCCTCTGATTGACTTTAATAATAAAGCAGAACTACACCTGCACAAAAGAAAATATGAAAATGTTTTTTTGCCACAATTTTCTTAGTAAAAATTAGAGATGGGACTATATTGAAAATAGTATTGAATTGTTTGATAGTATCAATTCAATTCATATTTGTTTTCGGTGTTGAGTTTGATTCATAAACTATCTGTTTTGTCGTGTGTGTCGTTAGGAAAAGGTTGATTCACTGCCATTTCTCAGTCAAAGGAAGTAAACAGCAGCTTATTGTCTGTATATAGTATATTCTTATTGAGATGAGTGATGTCATTCTGCCATTTAGTTTCACAAAAATTACCTCAAGACTGACTTAAAAACTTTTTTAGATTTTATCTTTATAAAAAATCCTGACTTAATTCACTAAAAACCACAATAAAGCAATAATATTTATTATTTATTGAAAAGCCATGTTTGTTTGTTTTGTGAGGCTTAAATAAAATTATCGGAATCGAATTGTGACAAAACAGAATCTTCCCATTTAATAACAGTAAAGCTGGTGGCACTAAAGCCAGAATAACTCAAGTTATAGAATATTAAAGGAGACCTATTGTGCAAAATCTATTTACTAAGGTTTCAACATGTTATAACTGCGTTCTTTCATTATTAGTTTAGTCAAGAATGATTCCTTATATCTTGTATTGTCTTGCAGTTCAGAAAAGCCCTGTTCTCACCTACCACCTATCCCCGCCCACTTGTCTTCTGTGTTTAATTGTGATTATTCAAAATATTCAGATTCATAGTAAAGCATGTTTGTGGTTCAAAATATTCACAGAGCCACATTACTACAATAAAAATTACACATTTACAATCTGCTGCTTATTCCATTAAAATTTTACAATGAAGAGGCGGGGCTTATCACTATAAAGAGGCGGGGCTTATCAGTTCTGTTTTTCTTTTTGCACAGGAAGTAAATGGACCTCTCTATTTCTAAACTGTTTTACATCAGTTTTGTGTTTTACAAAATGTAAATTACTAGATAGTTTGTTCCTAAATACATAGAAAAAACACAATAGGTCCGCTTTAATATCACACAAAAAGTATGAGGGATTTTTAGTGATATAACTAAGTAAGGTAATATAACTAAAAAATGAGTTGTGGAGACTTAAATGAGTTAAAGAAGTTTAGTCGAAGCCAAATGAAAAGTCCTATTATATTTCTTTTGTTGTTGTTGGTCAGAAAAACATTTGAAAAAAAAAAAAAAAAATGCTGAGTCAGTACAGAAGGGTTTTACTTGAGGTTTCCAACTACTTTTTTCCTTCTAATATACAGAAGTGAGATTTTTATTGCAACAACTGGGAAGTACTGCACATGTCCACTTTGTGTTTGTTTGCTTGTACCTTAACCATCTGTGTGGGCTTTTTATCAGAGAGAAGAGGCATAAAACACATATTTGGTATAAAACGGAATGATTTTTGCACGACTACATAGACTTTTTTTTTGTATTATTGCATAAACCACATGCCCATGATGCTCAACTGTGATTATTTGAGTATGCTATAGTTCTAAAGCCACAATAAGATGAATTAACCGCCATCCTAAGCCTACTGTACACATTTGTCTGACTGATTTGATTTTTTAATTTTGGTGTCTTATCGTATTTTTCTATTTTAGACTTAGGTAGTGAAAACTCTATTAAATGAACTGGACAGGAAGTACATGTCAGAAAAATGTTACTTTTTTTTTTTTTTTTTTTTTTTATGAACAAGCCAAGGGATGTTCTATGCACAGAGCTAGCAAGTTGTGCTGCTCTACTGAAATGAATATGCTTGAATGAACATTGTTGTAAGAGCCTTAATACAAAACCGACAATGATGATGACTTTTTAAATTTGTGACATCTGTGTTTCTGAAATCAACAGAATGTAAACATGTAAATAAAAGAACTACTTTCATTTAAAACTGTTTGTAAAGCTGTTTATATGTAATGTTAGTTTATTTTATTTTGACAACTTCCTGTTTCA
Source organism: Mugilogobius chulae (assembly GCA_038363315.1). Lineage (NCBI taxonomy): Eukaryota > Metazoa > Chordata > Actinopteri > Gobiiformes > Gobiidae > Mugilogobius > Mugilogobius chulae. The sequence continues at coordinate 6,261,679 of CM076412.1, read as the reverse complement.
CCGGAAGTAGCGAACATCTGCATGACTAAAAAGTAAAGAAAGCAACGGTTAGCAGTGAAATAAGGCAGAAAAAGATTGCGAGAAGTTGTCAAAAACAGATGTAGCAACAGTCGACAGAGGAACAAGGTTTGTTATTGAGATCAACATTATTTTGAGTAACTTTAAATGTTTTAATACATGGAAAAACGGTTATACTAATGCATATTTTGTTCTTGTCTAAGTTAGCTCTTACGTTGGTTGAGGCAATTAGCTAGGACAGGTACCGCATTTTTTACAGTTTTTTTTACTGGTTTTTAATGTATTTAATCATAAGAAATATATATTTTTTATAGTGTGCATTGCTCCCTGCTGCCCTTTTGTTTTTGGGTTTGCAATTTTATTCAGTGTTAATTAGTGTTTGTTTTTAGCATAAAGGACGCACCTCTAAAGGCTAGCTATATTGTCTTTTTTGTTTGTTGTTTGTTTGTTTTTCGGTTGTTTGTTCAAATAAATGTTTGAATCAAGTGATAAAACGCTGGGTTTCAAAAAATGTGTCAAAGTGAATGAGAAAAATTGTAAATATAGCCTTATGGGGAAAAAATAAGCCTTTTTCTCTCCGAGTACAGGACAAAACGTGACTCAAGACAATTAAGTTAGTAACCATTGGTCTACACAACCCTATTATTATTATTTTTTTGTACACATTTTGGTTGCTCTGTATCCACCTCTGATATTATTACTCACTGAAGACAGGAGGTGGCGGTGTTATGCCGAAAAATGCATCCCCTCCTCACAGGAACGCATACACTCTTGAAAACTGGAATTTGCGAATATTAACTTCACAGGACGACTTTATATCTTATGTGGTACAATAATTTGTGTTAATATATTTAACATAATTATTGAGACGTGTTTTATAGCCTTAGTTTGGAGGTTAGCTTGTTGTGTGCAGTAAACTGCATATACTTACATTTGTGAAATAATTATGACAAGCAAAACCACAGAGACAGCTAAATATTACACTAATTTTCTATTTTGTAGCTTAAGTCACTTGTTAATATTGTTTTAAGAGGCGACCCTGACACTTGCAGATAATCCTGTTTTCATAACATTGTAGTGGATGCATATTTTGGCAAATGTCTAGTGGACTATTTTAGAAAGATAACAACATTAACTAGTGATTTAAGCTACGAAATAGAAATTATTTTAATATTTAGCTGTCTCTGTGGCTTTGTCATAATTCTTTCACAATTGTAAGTAATTACATCTTACAAGCAAACCTCCAAACTAAGACTATAAAACACGTCTCAATCATAATTTTAAGTTTATTAACACAAAATGTTGTACCACATAAGATATAAAGTCGTCCTGTGACGTTTTATTATTCGCAAACTCCAGTTTTCAACAGTGTATGCGTTCCCGTGAGGAGGGATGCATTTTTCGGCATAACAGCGGCAGCTTACGTTTAATAGTTTTCTTTCACTTTCATTTTTGCAATTGTTTTCGCAGTTTCGTTCGAATAAGCTAGCACATATTAATTTTGACCTTAGGCTAAGTTTTTCACAGATTAACATTTGCATTTTGGTTAAGATTTAATATTTCTAGTTTGGCTAGCTAGGTCGAGGACTGCACTGGAAACAGCGTTAATAGAAAGAAAAACGAATGACGCAGTTAACTTTGCTCGCGAAGGTCAAGCAGGGCAACAAACTGGAAACTGTAGAAATGTCGCTATTAATGCGTCACCTGTTTATTTGGATCTTGTTTTCTTGTTTGTCACTTGGTGCATTTGAAGGTAAGTTGAATATTTTTTTATGTTTTTTTATAGACAACTTAGCTAGTTATAGGGTGTGGCAAAAGAAAGGGCTGCTGTTACGTCAAAAAATAGACTATCAATGCTGAAACTCGTTTGCTTGAATAAAAGTGTAAATTTACTTAGCAAAAAGTAAATGTATAACACAGATGTTGTCAGTAGATTTGTAGTGTAAAATTTGCTTTATGATGAGATGATTATATAATTTTATTTAATTGTGCACTATATAACTTTTTGTCCCAAAATAGACTTGAAGATAAGCAAAATAATAAATTATATTTTAAAAATCTGTGTCTATATTTGGAGCTTACTTGCATGATCACAAAATGGATTATTATCCCTGGAGGAGGACGCCCCTCTTGTATGTTTCTTTAGACAAGCTATCCCTTTAGCTCTATTATGTTCACATTATGGCATAATGCACATTTATCCTAATTCAGAATGTTCCAATGTATCTTTTTAACATTCTATTTCTATTTAATTGTGTAGTTGACTTTCACCTCCAGATAATTGACTGTGTGCATAAGAGCTGTTTATAAACACACTTTGTCCTTTGGTGAAATATTCTCCTCATTTGTAAAGTATTTAACATGTTATCAGAGAAAATCACCAAAAACTCACTGTTCACTGCCTGATCTTTAGTAATTTTTCATTTTAGACTGAGGGAGTGAAAACCTCATTCAAATGAACTAAACAGGAAATGAACCTGGGCAAGATGTTAGCATTTTTGAAATAAATAGGGCAGTGCACAGAGTCAATTACACAGTGCACTGTGCACCTTCAATCATGTGCAAAAGGGTAAACTGTTAACAATTAGAAACTTTTTAGGATTTTTAAATTGTTTCACTAGAAAAAAAGACAGTGCAGCAGGTAGGTACTGGCTTGAAGAGGGAAAAAGATATTTGTGGACTTAAAAGTAACTAGCTGTAGGTAGGTTACAAGTATTTGTTTGAAACTGTAAGAAGAAAAGGTAAAAAGTCACTAGAAATATTTAAGTAAAGTACAGATACTAAAAAAAAAACTACTAACCAAAATTGTCACAATAGCGTCGTCGTCACCTGGCAATATAGACAACATAACTTTACATCAAAAATACAATAACACACATTAATAAAAAATATTAAATTTGAAATATTTTAATAAATAAAGAAAACAAGCCTTATTAGGCTCGGGAAGCGTCTGTGGTTACCATGGAAATAATGGCAAATCGCCATGTTTGTTGATAGTTTAGCAAAACTTCCATTGGAATACATTAGAAAAAACGATTAAAGAAAGTAAACAAAACAGCCGTGGAGCAGCCCAATAAACTGCTGGGTCAGTACTGGTAAGTTTATCTATAACATATAGTGTCAAAATGTGATTTAATAAACGCTATTTCCGGTATTTAGCATTTTAAAATCTCCATTGGTTTAACATTAGATCAACTGAACATTCTACAGCTGTCTGATGTCACGATCCCGAGCCTAATAGTCGATATGATGAGAGCAATTTAGTCAGAAACCATGAATTTGTTCAACTTCATGGGCTCTGTGTAATATCGCGATAATGTTATATCCCTAGTGTCAAAACAAGAATCAAATTGTGACTAAACAGAATCGTTCCATTCCTATTGTGAACAGAACCTATAGACCCTTTAGTGGCTGAGGTTGTTCATTTGAAAACCTGCTTACTGTAGAGATTGTATATTTTCACCTGGAGAATCTAAATTGTTATGTCTCTTTATTATTTTATAGAGTCTGGAGAATGAATACTTTGTGTAAATGTAACAGTGCTGTTCAGTCTGTGGTTGTTAACATGGGGGTGGGGGGTCTTATTTGTATTATTGATTTAAAAATGTATTTGGCCCTTTGTCTCTTTCCAGAAGTGATTTGTGCCCCCCTGGAGAGCTGTGTCCTGCCCTGCAGCTTTGACCCTGGACCTGACCCTGTGGTTCACTGGACCAAAGACACTACTGAAGACACTCCAGTTCATATTTACTACAGGAATCAGAACCAGCTCCTGGATCAGCATCAGAACTACAAAGGCCGAACGTCTCTGTTCGAGAAGCTGCTGTCCACAGGAAACGCTTCACTGCTGCTGTCAGAGGTCAAAGTACAGGACGAAGGACGATACAAGTGTTTCACTAGCTCATTCACCACAGTCAGCAGACACATCTATGTGACCCTGAGAGTGGAAGGTAAGACAGACTATTACTAACAGTAATGAAATGTACCTACAGATGAATGATGCGGCTGGTCAGAGACTTCTTATGGGCACTCCCTGACTATACACAATAAGCCAAAAATGTCACAATAAATATCTACTGCTGCACCAAATGTCAACTACATGTGAACATTCTCAGACTTAAGGCCTTTTCATACTTCATTCATACTTCAGCAGACGCGCCGCAGCCAAACTCCTCTTGGCCAGAAAAATGCTTTCATGTTTGCAACACATTTGTCTCCACACCACTTCCTCAAATCAGCCCGTCACTAATGTGCTTCTGTCTTAAATTCCTACCTGATACATTCCTGATGCACAATCCCCAAAGGTTGACATAAAAACTGTCCCATCAGCCTCTTCTGTCACGAAGAAGCTGCATAATAACTTTATAACTAATCTCCTGCTTCAAAACTGGTGCTGTCCATCCTCCGCTGTGTTTAACCTGAAGCAGACACAGACCGGAGTCTTGCTCATGCTCATCATTATGTGTGAGCGGAGGAGTTTGTTTAATTGAGAAATTATCCTTGTGGTTTTGACCGAGTCAGTAGCTCGTTTTTATGTTGATTATTCAATCTTACTATTAACATCAGGCTCTTCCTGCCTGAAATGCGGGACAGTCCTGCGAGGTACAAACAGCCAAATGGTGGGACGTTGAGCGCCATACTATGCGCTGACTGGGGGAGATCGACAAAATGAGCAGCATGTTGGACTGTTAAATACTATGTAGGCAGCACAGAAAAATTAGCCAAGCTGCCGCATAGCTCTGCTGAACGAAGTTCTGCTCAGCTGATGTGTCAACAACAACCTGCACAAACTGCTGAACAAAGGCTGTAAGAACAAAATGACGTAATTTTGTTATTACAGCCTGAGTGGGCTGAACAAAGTTCAGACGTCTCATGAAGTATGAATTGGCCTTTAAGAAGATCTTCTCAAGAGAATCATATGTCAAATCTAATTTATAAATAAACCACTCTCCCTTTGCCCCACCCTTCTCTCTCTCCCTCTCTCTTTCTCTCCCTCTCTCTCTCTCTCTCTCTCTCTCTGTAGTTCCAGTGAAGAATGTCTCGCTCCATCAGGAGGAACAGAAGCTGGTTTGCAGAGCTGATGGACTTTATCCTAAACCTTCATTGTCCTGGTTTCCTCTGCCTGACTCTGTGAAACCAAACACCTCAGTGAATGTGTCCGAAGATGGACTTTTCTCCGTCTACAGCTCCGTTTCTGTCCCACAAACCTCTGCCGTTAACTACACCTGCAACGTCAGCACCCCCTACAGTTGGAGCATGGACACAATCACACCAGACCTTGAGACCATCGGTGGGTAGTTCAATTACATTTACCTGAATAACTTTTAACATATTTTTTTCTTCACACACACTCTGTTGTTACTCTCTGAGTAATTATGTTGCTGAAGTTGCAGTTTTATCTTTGTGTGAACGTTTTTACGCTGCATGTATGTTTTCAAGCAAGAAAAAGCTTTAAGACAACATGAATTAAAAAGTCTTGAAGATAGGTTTCATTCCATTTTCGTCCACTTTATCTTAAATGGGGTCAAGGAGGAAGCACTCTGAGCAGGATCAGCCGATGTCTCTTTCCACACACACCCCCTCCAGCTCTTTTAGGGAATACTGGGTAAGGTAAGGTAAGGTAAGGTAAGGTAAGGTATACTTTATTGTCCCCGTAGGGAAATGTGTCCTCTGCATTTGACCCATCCTTCAATGCCTCTGGGGCATCTCCTCAGGAGCAGTGATCGCCACAGTGCAGCGCTCGGGGACCCATCTCCAGATGTACTTGCTAGGCTTGGTCAGGACTACCGTAGCTGGAGGATATTACCCTAACATGCATGTTATTGGTTGGTGGGGGAAACCGGAGTGCCCGGAGGAAACCCACCCAGACACGGGGAGGAACATGCAAACTCCACACAGAAAGGCCCGGCCCGTGCGGGAATCGAACCCGCGACCTTCTTGCTGTGAGGCAAGAGCGCTAACCGCTCAGCCACCATGCTGAGGTGTTCCCAGGCCAGACCAGTGTGTCCAGGTTCTTCCTTTGAGCTACCTCAAAGGAAGAACCTTGACACTGAGTGTGACTGTCCCCGCAGGACTTAGAAAGAGCTTGAAACCAATGCACCCTGTTACACATACCTTGGAGCAGTGTGGGTGCGAGAGCAGTGCATGTCTGCGGAATTAAACTTTCCCGGAGATCGCAGCTGTTTCAAGTTATTATACGAGCATTCTCATGGGAATCTACGAAAACCTGCGTGGCTTTAGACAGTTACGGACCACAGTGGACTGCAGCTCATGTATACATCGGGATAAGGGAGCCGCGGCCGGCCAACCTCCCTGTGAAGGAAACTCATTTAGACTTTGTATCCATGATCTTGTCCTTGCAGTCGTTACCCAAAGCTTATGACCACAGGCGAAGGTTGGAACATAGATTGACAATAAATGGAGTGTTTTGCCTTTCGACTCAGCTCCTTCTTCACCACAACGATCCGATAGCTACCTCATCACTGCTAATGCTGCACTGATCCATCTGTCAATCTCACACTGTGTCCTTCACTCACTGTGAACAAGACCTTGAGAGACTTGAACTCTTACACTTGGGCAGTAGGCAAAGGACCTTTTTTTAAGGTGGATATTCATGACCTTGGATTTGGAGGAGCTAATTTTTATCCCAGCCCCTTCACTCGACTCAAACCATCCCAGTGCAAGAACAGATCCTGGTTTGATAAAGCATTAGAACAACATCATCTACAAACAGCAGAGATTATCCTGTGTTCCCCAAACCAGACACCCTCTGGTCCCTGCCTGCTCTGATAAAACATGCAATCACAGAGCTGCGTTAAACTTAAGATCACAGAAACATCTCCACAGGCTGAAAGCAAAGCAATACTTCATATGACTTTTTTTTTGTTTCACACAGGCATTAATCTGAAGTACTTTAAGCAAAACCAGAAAAGCTGTAGATTACAATTAAAAAAGTGTAGAGCAACACTTTTTAATAGAGTTTTGCACTCCAGTTCCTGTGACCACTGAGGTTCCTGTGTGTAAATGTTTTCTTTTCTGTGCCTCAGCTGGACCTCGCTGGAAAGTGACACTTTTTCTCCCCTTCGCTATCTGGATCATGGTTGTGATCTCAGTGGTATGTCGTATATACTTCAGCTATAAAAAGGTAAATGATGTTATAAAATGTAATGTGTTTTTTATGTTTAACAATATTGTGTTGCTAATATTGCTTGTTAGTGCTGTCCTGTTTAGTGCTACTCAAAGCCTAGAGCCACTAAAACACACGTATTTTTGTTTTTTACTATCTGACAAGTTTTATGTGTTTTTTTTTTTTTTCAGGATTTTGCTAGACCTCAAGAGAATGGTCATGTACTGGTCCCTGTAAATGGAAACGAAAATAGGGACACTTAACGAAGACTTACTACCTCACGATAAGTATTATAAGAGAATGGTCATGTACCGGTCTCTCCAAATGCCAAAAATGACCAACCGACCGAAAACACAACTACCTCACAACAAGTATTATTTATGCAGGCAGTATTGTCTGTCATTTGGTGACAATTTAGTCACGACAAGTTTACATTTTCAAATCTGCAAACTTGCACTTGCACTTTATTGGCCTTTGCAGTCAGAACAACTTAATCTTACAGAGAAATGAAGCCAGATTTCAGATTCAGAATCTCCAAACATGTACACAAGTATTTCTCTTAGGAGCTTACTTTTACTACTTGATAGTTATGCATGGGCAGCTTTTTTCCTGACCTGCCTCACCAAAATTCAACCCAACCCACCCAGACGAAAAAATTGGCTTAAAACCTGGATAGTGTTTCATTCCCAGGCTGTATTTTACAATCATATGTGTATTTTTTTAACTGCTCAACCAGGACAACATAATATCACCTGTTGCCTACATATTTTCTACAAAGATGGTTTACCAGTTATGCCGTGTGCGGTGAAATCATCAGCCAGCACTTTCTCACAAAATGGCTGCTGCTGTTTTGCTGTTTTTAATCGACAAAATCTCAGTCTCAGTCTTTTCCACAAAAGTTTCACGTTGCTCTGATAGGTTCTTACTGGCAAAATACATTTTAAGGCTTGATTTCTCTGTTATGAAAAGTTTTAGACTGTACAGGCTGGCATGTACTGTACTTGAGAAAACCTTTTCTACCTCACATTTTGTCACTTATCAAGTCAGACGTGATGATTTTTTTGTTTGTGTGTGTTTATTTATGTTTGTAAAGGTCACTATTTTGAGGACTATTTTGAAGACTGTAGACTTGAACTAAAAACATGGACTAAAACATGGTACTTGAATTGGATTTGAAGGTCAGTGACTTGGGATTTGACTTGGACTTCTCTCACTTTGACTTGGAACTTGGGACTCGGACCTGAAGCCATATTGAGACTAACAAAGCGATGACTTGGTCCCACAGCTGGTAGACAAAACACAGTGTAAATGTTTTTAAAACATGTGTGAAATTACCTTTTAGATATTTCATGGTCAGAACAAAACTTCTGGACTTTTTAACATTATCACATTGTATGATTAGACTGACATATTTTCTTCATCTTGTTCTTCTCCATACTTAAAGCTCAGGGATAAACTGAACAATGTGCATCATATTTAAAAGTGATTTTACTAAGAGCCTTTACACATGTGTTTTATGAACTGATTTAAGCTTGAAACACGTTTTATTTTCATGTTGTTTTTGAAGACTATCATCCAGATATGTAAAAGTTGTGACAGTGACTTGAGTTAAGCCGGCTGCACACTAGAGGAGTTTAAGATCGTTGAGATTTTTAGACGCATCAAAAAAAAGAACAGTCCACAGACATGAAGACATTTACAGGATTATTAGTCTTGTAGTAACAGCAGTGATCGAGCGCAGTGTTTTCTTTTATAAAAGTGAAACAAAAACAACAAGGATGAAACGGCAGTGGATTAAAGCAGGTTTATAAAGGTCATTGTGGCCGTCAAATGAAAAAGCTCCAACAAACTCTGTGTTGGCCATGTTATAGTCAGCTGAAGTCGGTGCTTCTCACATCATGTAAGGAGCAGGTGTGTTGGAGATGATGTGTGTAATGATTGTAAAAAAGAACCCCACACCTGGGCTATGTGCACAAAGCGTTACATTTACAGATGATGAGGAAATGTTTCTTTATTTTATGTGTACATGCAGCATGTAAACTTCACAATGATGCTCCTGACAAATAGTCGCAGTGACGCACAGACAGAAGGAGAGAAACGACAAAAAATCTCTTACGAAAATCCTGACACAGGCCACAGGAACTTGTAGAGGGCTTAAAATTGGGCCAAAATTCCTGTAATGTGCAGCCAGTTTTAGACTAAATTTTGACGACTTAAAGGAGACCTATTCTAATCTACTTTTCTGAGCTTTTAACCAGTGTTCTCTCATCATTAGTTTATCCAAAGTTAAACCAGACTCATTCCTGCGTGTTTGAGTAATCTTGCACTGTTCTGTCTCCACCCACTTGTCTGTATTTACTTGTGATTACTCAAAAAATCACATTCCGAGTTAAACATGTAGGTTCAAAATTGTCGTGTAGCCACTTTCCAACAACAAAAAATAGTCATTTTAAAGCTGTCACCTATTAAAGTTAAGTGAAGAGGCGGGGCTTATTGGTTTACAAGTTTTGAACAGGAAGTCAGTGGACCTGTTTCTATTTCTAAGCCGTTTTAGATCATTTTTGTGTTTTACAATGAACAAAATGTGAATTAATAATCTGCTAAATGCCATAGTTTCATTATAAATATATTGAAAAATCACAATAGGTCTCCTTGACTTGATAAAACAAACTCAGACAAAAATGCTTATTTGACATGCTTTGTTTAACAGTATTTGTAACACAAACTGAATGTACAAACATGCTGAAAAAAAAATGTTTTTGAGGAATTTTGAGTGCTAGAATGACAATAATGTGTTTACTTTATGTTGAGTGCCTTGTGCCAAGTGCCTTGTGAATATGCAGCGGACTTTACACCTCACAAATACACACACACCAGGCTATGTGCGACCTACTGTGCCTGACAGGACACTGTGGGAGAGACATGTGAGGAGCAAGAGGGACACTTCTGCTTCTACCAGAACATTGGAGCTCTTCCCTCCTGGATCTAGTGCACATACCTGGGACACGTGGTTCTTCTAACCCAAACAAGAGCCAAACAGAAAAAACTCAATCAGCAGCCCCACCGTATGAGACAAAGGAGCTGCTGAAGAAGGGAACCTCTTTTCCAGGACGAGACAAAGACTCCCTAAAATGTAATGTCTAATCCAAAAGCTTGTGCCTGTCTCTCTGATGAGATTATGTGACTCATGCAAAGGACATGTATGCAATAATCCCTGCAACAATCGTCCAATCAATGAAGAAAGTTTCAGAATCAAACGGCCATTTTGTTCTTCTCCTGTGTACATAGTAACATGGACTGGCTCAACACCTAAAGTAAATTCTTGCTAAATGGGAGGTGTTCTGTGCAGTGCAGTGGATATGCAGGATGTGGAATCAGCTTGTAATGAACAGTAAATGTATTTTACATGTTACTAGTGAGAACAGCAAAACAAATGACATCAAGTTGTTCATACAGCTTCACTTCCCTGTTGAGGAGTGTCTGGCTCCTTCCGAATTCATCAATTATCCCCGTAGCCACTAGCCACTTAAGCCCAAACCGGATGCACGTGACCACACGCCATATTAAGAGCCGTTCGAATTGAGCAACTGGGAGTTAGGAGTTAGGAGCTAGGAGCCTCTATGCTAACTAACTTGGCTCCTTTAGCATAGGAACCTCTGATGCTAACTTACTGCCGGTAAGGAGCTAGTGGACATCCCACAATGCACTGCGCAGCTCGCTCCGCAAATAAATGGATATTTATGAAAATATATGATCTGTGAATGATGAGTTTGTAATGAATGAAAAGTTTTGTTGCCTCAGACTTTAGACGCACAAAACAATTCTCTGCATAAAACAAACTTTATAAACTTTAAAAATATAAGGTTTTAGTGCCATATCACCTTCGTTAAATGTATTGCCGCATCTCTTAACACTATTTACATGTGAAGAAGCCACAGGGCCATTTGCATAAAGTCCGCTCTGGCAGCGGGAGAAAAGGGGAGACACGCTGCTGCTGCTGTTGCTGCTGCAGCTGCAGACAAAGAAGGATTACTGGAATATATTTGTCTTTTCTCTCACAGTTTGATGACGGTGAGTCTATTTTATTTATTCTGTCCTGTCCTGTGCATATATATGCCTAGCTGTTTTATGATGAAAAGTGAAGCTTCGTGTTTAAACTTTTCACAAAGATGGCTCAGGCTGAGGTTCATTACAGTATATTTATTAAACAGCAGCAGATTCATGTACAAATGCGTTGTTTCTGTAACTCTCGTGTCATTCAAATCAGCCCAGAGGTGCGTGTTTTGTAGTCCGCTGGTGGATGTTGTAGTTTTTCATAAACAGCTGTAGAGTCACGTCATTTCCCTCGTTTCCCGCCGCTGGTTAGGACGTTCGGATTCACCAAACGGAGCTAAGAGCTCTTCTCTCAGCTGTCTAGTGCTCTTACTGTTGACCTCGTGGCGACCTCCACTGGTAAGGAGCTAGAGGCTAGGAACTAGACGCTAGTGGCTATAAATTAGGGCTATTCGGAACCAGGGTCTGAGTCGCATCTGCAACTGATGGAGTTTGTAAAGCATTTCCTGCCTATGAATGTATGTTTGAGAAATATAATAAAACGTCATCAATGTTGTTTAATAGCTTCATAAGACATAATTCAGTCTGTTTTGCTCAATTCAGTCTGTTTTGCTATAAAAGTTTTTTTCTTAATTTTTTCACATTAGTTTGGTATTTAAAGTATTTAAGTGAAAAAGTCACTTTAAAGTTCAGCTTACCATTATTTTGTATGAGAACTTCAGGACCTGTCCCAATATCCACCCTTCCACCCTTGTGGCCCTCCCGCTGTGGGGTGGTATGTGCGTCCCAATTGTCACAAACGGTCTTTAGCCCCGCCCTCTTCACGCCCTTTATCCGCACTCTGGTGAAGCCCGCATGGAAGCGGACTTCGCTGAAGTGTATTACCCAGAGTTCTTTGCTGCTTGTAGAAAAATGACGATGTCAGTTAGTTTGATTTTATTTAGGTTGTGTAATAATTGTACAGTTGTAATTTTGTTTAGTAGGCCTAACTATCAAATTGTACACAGTATGATGTATTATTAATGAAAAAATAAATAAAATAAAAAAGTTAAATTGACCACCAGAGCTCTTTTAAAGTGACAGTAACGTAAAAATATAACAAACATTAATTAATATCCAGAAATCAAAGTAAATACAATCAAATGAATTTTAGTTATTAATACAGCTCAAAATATGTATGTATGAATGTAATATATGTAAAACAAAAATATTATATTAACAAAATAACAACACTTTTAATAGAAACACAGGCATAAATCCACTGACATCCACAGCACTGCTCTGATTTGTTTTAGGCAAAATCAGCAAATGATCCAAACTAAAGTGAGCTGTGGCAGTAGTTTAATAACACAGCTGTTTGAGTTGATCACATCAAGTGAAGTGTGGACTGTCCCATTTCTTACATTTACATGTCCTGCACACTTGTGCAAGTGCACTTGGCACTTTCAGAAAATGCACACTTCAGTGAAGTGTGTAGTGTGTAGTGTGAATATTGGGACAGGGCCTTAGTTAAGTCTTCCCACACAAGATGGCTGCTGGAACTGGACATTTGTTGCTATAGGTTACCATGGCTACGCTCTCTCTAGTCATTATAATAGCTCATTGTTTAGAACTCTGCTTTACTTCCTGGTTTTGTTTTGTTTTTCTTTCAACATAACCTGTCAACTGCACTTTAATAAAAAAGCTTTAAAATTCAAGGATTAGGTTGAACTACAAACAGCACAATTTATATTTAAAATAACAATCAGTTACCTAAATGTATTCAATATTTGTTTCAAAAGAGGTATAACGTGTATAGCTTTAGATGTGATGTTAATGATGTTAATTGTACATGGGAAATGAATGCTGAAGGCAGATATTCTGTTTTCATATTCTATGCTTTATTATGGATATTGTTATTTGTAAAGTGTCAGCAGCTCTTTAGGTTATATAATATAAATGTGTAAGAGGCAGGCGCCATAATCTTCAGCTTCTGCCTACTCCCTTTACAGACCTTTGTGCATATTTTATTTTGTTCTTTGCACTTCAACACAATGCCTAATTTAAAATAAACTTGAAACTTTTTTATATTAAGAGTAACACCCAGACACAAATGTACAAAATAAAACTGATGTTTGAGCGAGTCTCGAATGGGGGTTATACATTACAGTAATGTCTTCAGGTCTCAGATTGACAGAGGTCGCTACATTCGGTGGCGTAGTTGCCATAGTGACACAGTTGTTTACTCCAAATGTGATGGACAGCCGGTAAGGGATTTTGGTTAAGAGACAGCCCCGACCCACAGCGCCTAACTATGGCGCCACCAGATGTAGCGACCTATGTCAATCTGAGACCGGAAGACGTTTGTACATAACCCCCATTCTCAACCCTTCACACTCCAAGCAGACGCAGCATATTGAGCCATAACCTTCGAGACTTCGCTCCAAAATATATTCATCCCAAAGTATTTAATTAATTGTAAAACCAGGTCCAACATGAATGAATCTGAAGTGGATCATGAGGCAATGCTTTTGCTTTAACACAATTTGGTCGAGTTGAGCCACTTTCTGAACCACTTCAGTCAAACGGCGCTTCACTATACGCTCTGATGACGTCAGTCCCTGAAAACAACACAAGCTCCAATACTTCATTCTGCTCCAACCAGGAAAAGCTCCAAACGTGTGCCCAAGCCTCGTTCATTTCAAGTCTCATCACCAGCCAGAGGAGAGACTGAGGAACAGGGCTGACGTGAGCGTTTACCGCCACTGCAATAGCAAGAGTACTGTCAATACCATCATGCTGACAACAGTTATTTCTTCATACATGTGACTCTGACTCAGCTGATCACCAGACTCAGTTGTTTTTCAGAGACCAAGTGACCAAGCTTCAGTTCTGTCTTTGAGATTCACGTCACACCATAATAATTTGTTTAGGACGAGTGTGTTTTGTTGAAATCTCAAATCAGTCGTATTTCTTAAAGAGAGAGAAAAGAGCGTCGTAGTTTGTGAATTGTACAGTACTTCATACTTTTCTCTCCTGGAAAAGCAGAAGTAGAATAGAGTTTCTCTTTCGTTTTTGTTCTGGTTCTACCGCTCACAAAAAACTAACTTGAACTTTTTCATCATCAAGTAATGGCGCACTTGTCTTTGCTGTTTTTGAGGATTTTCCTTTTTATTGTATGTCATTGTGAGTCTACAGGTAAGTTTATTTCACCTTTTGTACTCGACTATCACAACGCTGAAAACAGAAATGGAAGTTTTTTCCTTTGCTGAGTCTGCGTCTTAATGTATTTCTTCTCGTATAAGAAAATGTAACAAAAACTACTGACATTATATTTTAATGTCTTAGAAAAAATTAACAGGAATGAACAATTTAAAGCCTCATGGTGAATAAAAGTATTACAGAGTGACCAACTGCTTTTAAGAATAGTTTAGTATGTAGGGCTTTAAATCCAGTGTTTAAAAGTGTGACTTTAAATTTAAATGGCACTATTTCACCCTGAGAATTGAAGGATTGAACAGTGTGAAAACAGAAAACAAGCAGAATATACAAAAAGAAACAAAGCTTAGGTTTTGGGGGAAAGGTTTGCTCTCACCTTTTCTCCGTCTATATCAGGCGTGGCAAACTGGCGGCCTGGGGACCTAATATGACCCTCAAAATGATTTAATTTGGTCCTGGGATGATTTCTGGTTATTACTGGCACTGATAAAAAAACTACAGATCCCAGAAGGCACTGCAGTACTCACAAGAGGAACCATTTTAGGCCAGAATAAAAAGACTATAAAAATATAAAGGTTTATATTGCTGAGATGTCACTATTAAACTGAAAATGCACCGGAATGCAGCAAATTGAATACAAGTTGTCCAACATTTTCTTGGAATGACAGTATGTATAATATATTATAATTCGTTGCAATATAAATCTGGACTAGGGATATTCACCGATTATTAAGCGTGACTAAGTGTTTAATATAATTGCTTTTACTATTACTACTATTATTGATTTGTGCAAAGTGTTTTTAGTGGTCATAGAGATAGATAGAGATAGATACATAAGACAAAGAAACATCTAAATAAATGTGAAATTTAACTCAACTTAGTCAAACTCAATAATAGTCAAACACAATACAACAAACCATAAATTAGTAATTTCTTGAACCAAGCAATAACTCCAAATTAAAACAAAGAAACAACTAAACCCCACAGATATTAGCTAAAGTGCTTGGTGTGAAACTTTTGTCGTGTGTAGGAAGTGGCATGTGGTGCAAGCGTTGCGCGCACAAAAATCTGAAACAATCCAACCTTTTTTCTGTTGCTTGTTGCATGAGCATAGAAGCGTAGAGCAGTGATTCTTAACCATAGGGCCGGGGCCCAAAGTTTGGCCACGAGCATCTTCTTGAGGGCCGCACAATCATTGAAATACATTACACTTAAAGGTTGTATGGAGGATTTTCAAATCCAACAGCTGTTTGCTGTTTTTCAAACGATGCACAAGTGTTTCTCCTCCCAGAGCCACGCCCTTCACTGTAACTGGGCCAATGAGTTACTTAGGAACACTGAGGGTTGCTTGACAGGTTAACAGGCCAATAGATAACAAGGTACCTCGTTATCTATTGGTCAACGTTTTACTGGCCTCATCATGTCCACACTTTATATATTTTAATTTTTTTTTTGTTTAGCATAAGTTCAAGGCTGTTACAAATCTATGCAACTGTTTTTGACCAAGACTGACAACAATTTTTGAAAATCCTCCATACAACCTTTAACATGTCAGGGGGGTCAGCTTTAGACAGCATGAAGGGGTCCATCATCAAAAAGTACAGCCAGGAACAGCACTGCTAACTTTTTTTTGTGAGATTTGTCAAATATGAAACAGTTCTCTCTAAATAGACAGTCATGTATATTTATTATTACCCCCCCCCCCCTTTTTTTTTTAATTATTATTTATTTATTTATTATTATTATTATTATTATTATTTGCACTGTGCACTTTTATTGTTTTGTTATTGTGTTGTCCAATGAAGGTTTGCTTTGTATTGTCTTGTTTTTTATTGTTTGTCTTAAATGTTTTCTTTATTAAATTACTTATCACAAAAAAAAAAAAAAAATAGACAGTCATATTTTTCAAATGCACAAAGGTCTAAAGCATTGTTCCTCTGATGTTTACAATCAATAACAACAGGTCTGTGTAATTCCTCATTCATCCAGGAGTGATTCATAGTAGAAAAGCTTCAAAGTTGTCATCTGGACAGCGTTTTTGAAGATCGAGACGTTTCGACTCTCATCCAACAGTCATTTTCAATCTGAGTCGAGTCACAACCAAGTTTAAATAAAGGTTATGTCTCAGAAAAGTAAACAGAAAATTCGGTAGATGTAAAATTATGATGAGGGAAGTGTTTTCTGTAGGATTTTGTTGTTGTTTTTCTGGTCTGCATTTGTGTTCTTTTGTCCACTTTGTTTTCACATAGCTTTATAAATAAACTTTGACAGAATACCCAACAGAACACTGACTCCTCATCACCAGTGTGATAACATGTTCTGTGTGTTTCAGATGTGACCTGCAGACTGGGACACAGCTGTGTGCTGCCCTGTGACTTTCAGGGACAGTTGGACATGGTGCACTGGACTCTGTCTCCTGGTGGTTTTAATGTTCATGTGTTTGTCAACAACAGAGACGTGCTGACTAACCAGCTCCCTCGATATAAGCACCGCACGTCTCTGTCTAAGATCTGTCCAGAGGAAACTCTTCTCTGATCCTCTCTGACGTCAGACTCCAGGACCAGGGCTCATACAAGTGCACCACTGTCTCAGACCGAGGACAAGACAGCAGCAGCATGAGGCTCAGAGTGTTCGGTGAGCAGCTCTGAAATCACAATCACAAATGTTTTATTGACATTGTCAGTGAACCAAAATAAACTCACAAACATTCACAAATATTTAACACAGATGATTTTATTAAAGAATAAAAAATATCAACTACGATAAAAATATTTGAAATATATAATACAATGGGGTTATGCACTGACATCATTTTGTTCCAAAAATGCTTAGCAACATTTTGAATGTTTCTTTAAAAGGAACCCCAAACATTTTTAAATGCTTGTCTTCGAGTTTTCCTTATATCAAAGATATAAATACACACAAAATAAATCTGAAAAATCGACCGTTTTATTAAACTTTTAAGACATATATTTTCACGGAAGACGCCGTCTTTGTTTACAACGCAGTGCATTATGGGTAGAATGACGTCGAATCGTGTAACTACGAGAAAAGCTAGTGAGGCATGAGGGGGGTACTCTTAATTTAAATTGTAGCAGAAATAAAATGTAAGTTTAAATTAATCTTAACGTTAGCTGTAAATAAATAAAAGAAAACAAAAACCAACAACGCCACCGGGATAAACCCGGAAAAATAAATAAAACTAACTAAACAAAAGGCAACACAGGTTTGTTTGACATTGAAGCAGAGGCAATTGTTCCATTCAGCATATTCACGTTTATTTTCTGATGCCAAATGTAGTAGTCATATTCATCTTTTCTGTTTCAGTCCACTTAAATATCCTTCACAGATCATTCTGAAAACAGTTTGTTTGTTCAGTCAGTTTGTGTGAGAAGACAAAGACAGCGAAGGCAAGGCAAGGCAGCAGGTGCCCGGCGAATTGAGCCCCGGAACCTGTATAGAAAAAGAAGTTTGGTTAAGCTAAATGCTAGGCTAAATGCTACGCTACAGACCACGGGAACCAGAGCAGTTAACGTACCGCACTCCCAAAGCGAGCCATCACCCGACAACTACCCCAGTCACCAGCTTCAACGTCGGACCCCGGTGGGGATATGACCTGCCACACCACCAGCTTCAACGAGGGACCCCAGGACTGCTAGCCGCAAACCCACGGAGCGATGAGGCGCTGCGGCGGTGCGCCTTGCGGGGCTCTGCTTCACCGCGGCACTACAGAAAGGTCTAATTAAGCGTTTGCTAAAATAAATCATTACACGAATGGGAAAGCGTAACGGATTCGTACCTGATAGAGCAGAGGACGGCACACACAACCTGACGGCAAAGCCCAAACAGACAGCGGTTGCTTCAGAGACAGAGGAAGTACCGAGGTCTGAACGGAGCTTTTATACTATGCGTCGCCCCCTACTGGTGACCGCCACAACTAACCCATAATGTCACACTAGGAAAGCTTACCACATTCTCCTTGTTTCCTCCCGAGACGAAATCACAACCAAAAGCGACACAATGTAGGCCTACCATTTTACAATGTACTGTCGACGAAAAACTACTGACGCTACTGTTAACCAGATCAACGACAACTGTTGCGTGCGTCTCATGACTGACGCTCACTGCGCCACACGATTGTACGTCATCACCTCAAGATGGCGGCGCCCGTAAAATCAGGAAGTTGTTGTAAGCATAACAATTTTACGTCAAACGGCGAATATTTGTTTACTTTAAGCTCTATTTTTAGTAAGTATACCTACGCGAAGTATTTTGGATCTATTTATGTAAATATTCGGGGTTCCTTTTAATGTATTTCTTTGTTGTTGTGGCAACGCTTGTCTGCTACAAGCTTATCTGTGTAACCGAGGGAGGATGGGGAGATAAAATAAATGAAATTGTTGCTAGCTAAATTAAATACACTGTCGCAGTCCAAAGTTCAAAATTTTCGGGACCAGCCCGTAACACCTTATCCAGCACACATATCAGTCACAGACACGGTTTCAGGTCCGTAGAAGATGGGGAGGTAACCAAAGTCTAACATTTTGCACCAAAGACGCTCGTCAAAACCTACCAGGGACGTGGACGTGGCGCTGAACCCACAGCTACACTGAGACCACGGGCGTAATTTACGGGGGGGTTAGGGGGGTCATGACCCCCCCAATATTTGGAGACGCTGATTCTAACCCCCCAATATTTAGACCGTATTTAATTGACTGTTTATATTTTCGGTGTCGCGCTTCACTTACAAGTCGTTTTACTGCGTTTTTCTCTGACTTAGTTAATCACTCCAGTTGCTTGATATTTAAGTCTTGTCTGTACCATTGCCAGGCCTGCTTATCTGCTGGTCTTGGGAGCGCCCATGTCTATGCCAAGTCGCTCATTCCGACCCAACTGTTCGGTCTGTCAGTGTAGCTCATGGTGTAACTCTAGTGTCACTGCAGAGAGTTCAGTGAACAGAAAACGCTGGGTTGACTGTTATTAGGAAGAGAGCAAGCTAAAACCAATAAATATATTAGGTTGTTAGTCAAAAAAAGGAAAGATCTGTAACAAACAGTTGCGTTTCCTCAGATATGCAAATTGAGCTCTACCTCTTCAGTTTGCCCTTGCAGTTGCTTTCTAATATACCATTATTTTAATATCTTTACTGTTTCTAACTTGACTCTTCCTACCATAACATCACCACAACCCTCTGTGTTTAGGCCACTGTATATTTTCGGAGCTATAGTGCTTATAAATGTGCTTGTGTGTGTTAAATGAGCAAGGCGGAAAGCAGAGCAGAGAGCAGAAAAATTAACCAATCAGATGCTTCCACGTCACGGCAGCGTCAGAGAGGTCAGAGGTGAGAGGTCACGTGATTTACAGTGGAAAGCAAAGCAGCGGGAGGACTGCTGTAAACAACAAATACGGAGTTTGGGAGAGTTTTACATTAAACATTGGTCTTAAACTAATTTAACTTATTTATTAGATTAAAACTGCAGCACTTTAAAATTACTTTATGCACCTTAACCACATTTGCACCTTAGAAAATTGGCACTTTGTACCTGAGTGAGTGTGGCCTTTATGACTTGCTGTCTTGTTGTGTTGTCTTGTCTTGTCCTAAATGTAAAGGGACTACGAATGTAAATTAGCTGTTCACTAACTTCAGCACATTTACACATGTATTTTATGTACTGGTGTTCATTAATGTGCATTGTCCCTTTCAAATAAATAAATACATTTAACGGAGGGAAATATGCCGGATCGGGAATGCTTTGGACTTTTCTGGAAACGTCTACTGGATTTTACATCAGTTCGTGTGGAACTCAGCATCAGGTCAAGTGTCCCAGTGGAGTTTAACTTTTCAGAAGAAATCAAACTCAATGGGACTTTGTCATCGTGAGTCTGCACGCTTTGGACTAAACGTTTCACTCGGAACACAAAGGATGAAGACAGCGTTGGTGAGTGACAACACAGAGCGTTTGCGGGGTTGTTTGGGCTCATACATGTGCTCACGTGTGTGCTGTGCGCTCTCTGTCTGGACCGCTGTCTGCTTGTGTGTGTGTGCGCTCGCGTGTCTGTCGGTGTGTGTGCCTTTAGCGCACACATGCACTACAAGCTGTCATACTTCGATAGCAATAACAGCACCAATATTTGTGTCTTTGCATTTTGTGTTGTTGTCTTGATGTAACAATGAGACAAGCATAGCTCACACAAGTGGAGCTCATCGATGTACGCGACTGCAGGACGTACGGCAGGTATTAGGCTGCTGTTAAAACACATTTAGTCCGGCTAAATGAACATTTAGGCATTTGCCCAATGATAGAATCTCGACCCCCCCAAAGTTGAAACCAAAGTTACGCCCTTGACTGAGACCCTGAACGCTCCCATTCAGCTTTGCAGTTAGCGCTCTCCATGGCCCAGCGCGACACGCTACAAACATTAGCATTAGCACGCACCCAATTAAGACTGAATTGGTCACACAGCAGATGCTTACCAGCGATGCAAGGCGTTAGTTGTGTTATTTTTGTTGTTGGCTTTGACGGCCTTCGTTGGCAGCTTGACGCTCCTATCACAACGAGTACAACGAACATCAACATCAGGCTTTACATGCTAGCCCCGAACCTGCACAGTGGCACCGGTGTGTGACGTCAGGGGATGGAGAGGACGCACCAGGTAAACGTCTCCCCAATTTATAGGGCACTGCTAACGCTGATTGGCTAACAGATGGGCTGCTTTACGCCTTATCACCACATCTAGTTTGAATTAGACTCGGCGGCGGCGCTGGGGCGTTAACAGCTCGTGTTAGCCCGCCCTGCTACAATATGATTGGGCCTCAAAACCACGCTGCTGTGATGTGAGTGGGCCAAAACACGGCTGTTTCGGACTTCCAAACCAATCGGGCGGCTGGAAGGCCAGATGGTTTATCTCGTGTTTGTGAATTCACAAATATTGCGAGATAAACTATCTGGCTGGACACGTTATCTCCCTCAGTTTCTCCTCTGAATCTCTCTCTCTCTCTCTCTCTCTCTCTCTCAGCTCCAGTCTTGTCGGTGTCTCTGCAGCAGGAGGATGAGCAGATCGTCTGTAGATCTGAGAACCTTTATCCTGAACCTTCAGTGTCCTGGATTCCTTCGTCCCTTGAACACAACACCTCGGTGTCAGAGCTGGGTCTGTTCACCATTAGCAGCTCTGTGACACTGCTCGACTCTGAGGATGAATACGTCTGTAACATCAGCACTGAGCATGCCTGGAAAACAGCTCTTCTGATAGTCAAAGAAAAAGAGTTTACTCTTAATGAGTTCTCATTCAATCAGGATGGACTTTACTCTTGTCTCCACAACACTGACGCAGGCTCAGTGATTATGCGCATTCAGGTCAAAAGTAAGTCACTCTAACGAAAAATAATAATAATATTACACACATAAGTTAATTAATTTAATGTCTATTGGCCTACATCTTCTTGATTGTGTGGATGGAAGCTGTTTATTTTATTATTATTATTATTTATTTTTTTTTTCAAATTGCTAAGCTTTAGCGTTATCATTGACAGACAAATGCACCATTTTTAAACCCTCACAAGTTTCTCTTCATTTTAAGGTTTTGGCATATTTTCAGAGAAACCACCAACAGCTCACTGGCCAATCCAAGGCTATATAGATCCAATTACATAACAGTCAACATTCTCCCCAGACTAGAGCAGCAGATACGACTCGCCAGGCATTCATTTCAACCTGGACAGACTCAAACAGACAAAAGCATGCGATTAAAATACGTATTAATACAGGTTTGGCGCTTAGGCCCATCAGGAAAACAAGTATGTGATAAATGATTGGCTAAAAGAGGGGAACTCCTCCTGGAGCCTCAATACTGGTGGTGGTGAAGAGGGAAGATGACTCTGAGACAGTGATGAGAGGTGGGGTGTTCTGAGAATGTGATGCAGAGAACAAACTGCGCTTGCATGAGCTGTCAGCAACTGAGGAATTCGAGCTGCTCCTTTGAATTTAGCCCTAATGCCCCAATAGGCTGAAGGCTGCGAGGAGGCGATGAGAGTTGCAGGCTGATTGGCTGAGCTGCACAGGGGGTTGAGCCACGAGCCAAGATGTGATTGGATACAGGATGACATCAGAGGAGATGATTAATGAGCGTGGCAAAGCTGACATAGTCTGCCAGGCTGAATATTCGCTTCTTAGCTCCATTTATTGTAAACAAAAAAAACTTGCTAACTGCTTTGAGAAATCAGTAAATTTTTCAGAATGCACTCAGGGCTGTTTTGTCCTGGGCGCTGGGTCTCAGGGGCACAGAATTGTGCTGTTTTCAAACTAATTTAAATTGTGGGAGGTTCATAAAAGGCACCCTTAGTCCCGGCTCCAAATTTTGTAATCAAATTGGGACAGAGCTATGACTTCTTCCAGTGAAACAGGGGGCAGTGTCATTCCCCACTACGGGTTTTTCATAGATCTATTATATTATCTGGATAGAACGTTGCTGCTTGTAGTTGTTGTAAATCAGCCTCAGTGGTCACTCCATTGTTTCTGCAGCGGGAAAATCCTTCTACAGGCTAGAAAGCATTTTTCCCTAGAGCGCAATGCAAACACAAAAAAGTTCAGAAGGTTTTAGTTTTGTATAAAACGTCTTTTTAAGCTTTCGCTTTGACTACCGCTGCTAACACTGTAACTCCTGCTCCGATTGGTCAGAACGGTCGGTCACATGTGAGCTTTCGGTTTCATTCAGATTCACTCGGCTTGAACTCGTCCCGCTCCTCGCACAAAGAGTTATGGGGGAAACACAACAGTTGTGTAGTGTACCTAGCAAAAGGCTAAAGCTAACAGCCATGATGGCTACGAATGCCACTGAGCAAAAGCCATTGACGCACAGCACCGCCATCTTTGATCACCGGGGCTTGGGCGTTATGCACCAACGTCTTCTGGTCAAACATTGACATAGGTCGCTACATCCGAAGGCATAGTTGCCAGAGACACAGTTGTTATCTCCAAATGCGATGGACATAAAACAACGACAACAAGGTCTGTAGCTTTAGCCTTGCTAGCATACATACTGGTAGCCCCTTCTTATATCAGTGTAGACTAGCGAGCCAGGAACTGTGTTACTATGGCAACTACACCACCGGATGTAGCGACGTCAATCTGAGACCGAAAGATGTTACAGTGTTCCCTCGCTCTAACGCGGTTCACTTTCCGCAGCTTTGCGGGTTTTTTCTTAGTGCAATTTTGCATTTTTTTTTACAGTGTGCGGTCCTATAGACGTGCGCTGTAAGCTTGCATTTCTCTCAAACGCACTGTTTTGTGTTGTGACTTCGCTAGAGTCCGGATGTTGGCTCTGGAGCACGTGTGATCCGTGGCTCTGCGGTCGGCTGTGGAGCGCAGCGGGACGGGCAACGTGCCAAAAACGCCTCGCGCTATTGTATCTCGCGGTGAATCGTGTGTTCAGCGCATTATTACCTCTACAAAAGACACTAAACATCAGAACCAGGCAGGTTATGAACTGAAATTACTGGTAGAAAATTAAGATCACTACTTCGCGGGTTTCGCCTTTGACGGGTTATTTTTGGAACGTAACTATGGCGTCAGACAGCTATCTTTAACTTGAGCGTGCATAGAGAACATCATCGCGCGCAGTAAACAAGAATTGAGAGCGTATTAAATTGAAAATGAGTGCAAACTTCCTGACTTCTTTTCACCGCGCACTCAGAATGATAACACTGCGCAGTGTTTTAATTTCTGTTTGATTCTTTTGCTTTGCTTCTATCTGAGTGCGCTGTTATTTTTCATTCATGATGTAACGTCATCAAAACAGGAGCTGCAGTCGATCACAGATTCACAGAAGTGTGGAGATCTGATGGCAAAAACGAACAGATTTCATGAAATAAAGCTATTTTTTAGTAATTTTTCATAAGAATTTAATATTAGTAGGCACTAATCACTTGTACACATGGTTTTTATTTAATAATTGCGTTGAGGTCAGTGACTGTGGTAGTGGGGGGTTACCATGGTTACACGTGGGTGATTCTTTTGTTTTTAATACCGCCACCTACTGTACTACAATTAGATTGCAGGTTGTTTTTTCTCTTGGTTTTATTTTTTTTCCTTAGGACAAATACATTTGCTTATTTGACTCTTTAGTATGTGTGTACTATAAAAAAGATCAAATGGTGTTTATGTTCACATAACATCATTTGTAACAGCTAGCTCCAGCTTGAGCTACTTACAGTTGCAGACGGCATGTTAGCTGACGCGCCAGCTCACTGTTTGAAGGTGGGTTGACAAAGTTCACCAAGGCAGTTTCACAGTTGAATAAAATCATCCTTTATTTGGTACAAAAGTGTTAAAATCAGTCCAAGCAGTGCTTCAAATCAACAATAAAATTCATATTTACCCAGATTCAATTCATAAAAACAGTGCAGCCGCAAGCGGTCAACAAACTGTGTGCCTGTCCGTCTAGCAACCTGTTTTTTGAACAAAGGTTCCCACCTATATACAGTTGCCTCTGAGGTCACAGTGACACCTAGCGGTCTGGCTCCTACATCATTATTTATACAATTACCAACTTTAAGAAATAAAAAATGCAAATATTAAATAATAAAAACCATGTGTACAAGTGATTAGTGGCTACGAATATTAAATTCTTATGTAAAAATACTAAAAAATAGCTTTTTATGAAATCTGTTCGTTTTTGCCGTCAGATCTCCACACTCCTGTGAATCTGTGATCGACTGCAGCTCCTGTTTTGATGACGTCACATCATGAATGAAAAATAACAGCGCGATCCAACTCCAAATCAAACATCGCGCTGAGATACAAATGTAGCCGAGGGTCTTGAGTGTAAGAAAGATGGAGACAAATTGCTGGGAGTTATTTTATTTCTCCACTGCTCCGTCTTTTCGCACCGGTAGCTCTTTTCTTGAACAACAACCTTCCACCCACTTCCGCCTTTTCACAATAAAAGCCTTGTGGTAAACATAACAGAAAAGTGGCTTACATGCCTCCCCCCAACAAAAAAAACAAACGTCCCCGTTTGACAAAACAACATAAAAGTATAAGGCACAACAAACCCCTCTGCAAAACAGTATAAGAACAGAGAAAAAAAAGTATTAAGTGGTGAACACAACATCACAAAACATTTACTGGTACGTAACAAAATCCGCAAAGCGTGCAGGCAACTTCACAGCTCTACCTGCACGTGACACTGGCAGGGGCTGGATATACAAGTCAGACCCCACCCCAGTTGTATCATGGGAAACCCCAGTAGGCGGTGAATTGAGGGGCAAACTTGGGCTGGTGACAGAGGGGCTTCTGGGAGGCAGACCTAAAGTATAAGGTTTCAGCCTGTCATAATGCACAACTAGTTCTGATCCTTTATCAACCAAAGGGTCACAGATGCGGTAGGTGAGCCCTGAAACACCCATCGAAGGCACAGGACCAATAACCTTAAAGGGACCCCTCCAGTGGGCCGCTAGTTTTGTTCGATCCTCACGGGGGTTATGCAACCACACCAAATCCCCTGCAGAATAAGACTTGTGACGAGCTCTAGAGTCATGGTGCAGCTTCTGGTTCTCATGAGCAATGGCAGCCCTCTGTCTAGCATTAACAAAAGCAACCTGCAGCCTCTCCACCAGAGAAGAGACGAAATCCCATGAGTAAGAGGTAAACTTTGATCAGCAGGGATTGGCAATAACAAGTTCACAGGTAATCTAGCTTCACGACCATGAATGAGATAATATGGAGTGTAACCTGTGCATGCATGTACAGATGTGTTGTAAGCAAAGGCCACATGTCTCAAGTAGCTATCCCATTCACCCCCACAGGACAACAGTGACTTAGCTAATTGGTCAATAAGAGTACGATTAAACCGTTCAACCATACCATCAGATTTGGGGTTATATGGAGCAGTGCGAGTTTTCTTAATGTCCAGGAGCACACACAACTTTTGCACCACGTCTGCTTCAAATTGTCTACCCTGATCACTATGAACAGTCTCTGGAACCCCATGTACAAGCACATAATCATCAAATAGACACTGTGCAACAGTTTGGGCTGTCTGGTTAGGCATAGCGTACAGATTGACAAACTTGGAAAAATAGTCCTCAACCACCAACACATATCTGTTGCCCTTGGAAGTCACAGGAAGCTCTAAAATGTCCATAGCCACCCTCTGGAAAGGGCGTACAGTCTGTAAACCCCCCATAGGAGCACGGTGTTTAGGCGTGGGAGCTTTGCGTGTCTGACAGGGTAAACACTGTTCACACCACTGACGAATGTCTGTGAGCATGGAGGGCCAATAACATAACGCTCGTGCCCGTTCCCACACTCTCTCAGCCGAAAAGTGTGCAGAAACTGGGCCACCATGCAGGTGATGTAGTATTTCAGGAACAAGAGAGATGGGCACCACAACCTGACGCAAAACTGTCCCCATAGGAGCAGAGTAGACTGTCCGGTAAAGAAGTCCATCTAACAGAGACAGTCTGGGAAATTCTGACCACAACTTCCGGAGCCTCCGGGAGCAGCCACGAAGTTTCTCCCTAAGTGGACGAGATCCCCCGACAGTGATCCAGTCAACACAACACCAATATCCGGATCACTCTGTTGTTGCATTGCAAGAAAATCCCTGTCATCCAAAAGAGTCTGTAAGCGCTGCCCACCACTGACAGGAGCTGTGGGCTGAGGGGCTGCACTCTCAGAGATGTTGTCACAAGGGGAGCAGGAGAAGACTCTACAACATTAATCACTGCGGCAGTGTCACCCGCACTCCTGTCAGGGCGACGTGAAAGGGAATCTGCATTAGTGTGACTGTGGCCGTCCTTGTGCTGCAGAATCCAGTTGTATGGATCCAGTTCCAATATCCACCTGGCTCTCTTACCAGATGGATCCTTGTCAATAGACATTCCTCGTAACCCTAAAAGAGGCTTATGGTCAGTGATAATAGTAAAAGAAGATGCCCCAATATAATGTCTAAACTGACGCACCGCCCACACTACAGCCCATAGCTCTTTGTCAAATGTAGCCCAACGTTTTTGAGCATTATTTAGTGATTGACTAGCATAGGCCACTACTCTCTCCAGCCCATCTTTATCCTGAGCTAAAACCGCCCCAACTGCCTCCATGGAGGCGTCTGTGTACACCTTAAAAGGAACAGTAAAGTCAGGCATCGTAATCACTGGGGCAGAAGACAGCACAGCTTTGAAATGGCAAAAAGCAGCATCACAGTCATTAGTCCATACAAAAGGCACTTCTTTACATGTCAGATTATGTAGTGGGGCAGCATAGCGGGCAAAGCCTTTAACAAATCGCCTATAGTAAGAGCAGAGGCCAAGGAAAGCTCTCACCTCTGTAGGCGACTTCGGCGTGGGCCATGACCTGACCTTCTCTGTGTTCCTTGGATCCGGCTGCAGACCACAGCTGGAAACAACATGGCCTAGGAAAACCCACATGATCCCGGGCCAGATGGCACTTCTGTGGGTTTAGTTTGAGACCAGCTGCCTGGATACGAGAAAACACTTCACGCAAACTGGCTATGTGATCTTCAAATGAAGGACTGAATATTAGCACATCGTCCAGGTACACCATACACACCTGCCACGGGAGCCCACGCAGAAACCAGTTCATCATGCGTTGAAAAGTTGCAGGCGAGTTGGTGAGACCCATGGGCATAGATCTCCACTGGTACAGGCCCCTACCCGTGGTAAACGCCGTTTTCGGTCTGTCCTCCTCAGCCACGTCGATCTGCCAGTAGCCGTGTGAGAAATCAAGAGTACTGAACCAGCACGACCCGGACAGGGCATCCAGAGTGTCATCCACACGGGGCAGGGATGGCTGTCCCTCACTGTCACACTGTTCAAACGTCTATAGTCAATGCAAAACCTCCATTCACCGTTCTTCTTTTTCACCAGGACGACAGGTGAGGCCCACGGGCTGCAGCTCTCCTCAATCACGCCGTCAGCTAACAGGGCAGCCACCTGCCGATCAATTTCCTCTCTCTTGTCTGGGGAGGCACGGTAGGCACGCTGTCTGAGGGGTGGGTGGTCACCTGTGTTAATGTGATGTTTAACTAGGGTGCATTTACCAGTCACTGCTTTAGTTGTGCTGAATATGTCTACATACTCCACCAGCAGGGCATTTAACTGTTGGATTTGTAGTGCACTGGCAGGTGTGTCGGTAAGAGTCACTGGGGGAACCTCATTAGAAACTACAGAGACCGTCGCACTCTCACCAGCAGCAGGAAGAGTCACTATGTCCCCCTGATCAATAGAAAAAAACTCCCCGAGGTGTGTGCCCTCTCTTATCACTAGGTTTTCCTGGGTGGGTTCATAAGTCGGGCTGTGGTCACACCATTACTAACAGAGGAGAGAGTATGGGCTATAACACACTCACTCCTGCTCTGGGGATTGGGCTCAAGGTAACCAACAAAGTCTGGGAGGCGTTCTGTAGGGCCGGATATGGTAACAGGCACTAACACTTCACTCAATGGAGGCAGTGTGAGAGTGGCAGAAACGGACACATTACAGCAACCTGGGATTAAATCTGTGCTACTCAGTAAAACAATTTCCATTCCCCATAACTGCAGCTTGCCACGTGAAAAGTCCAATAGTGCATGCTGTGCTGTTAAAAAATCTAGACCTAAGAGTGCTGTTTGGGTGGACTTCCGGAGTACATGAAAACATGCGGCATTGACTGATTGCCCAGGCGCAAAGTAACAGTGACTGTGCCTAACGTGTCCAGAAGCTGGCCATTAACAGCACGGGCAGCAATGAAATCTGTGCTTAGAGGTCGCTGCCGCAGAGTGGGGATAGATTGACGAAAATCTGCACTAATAAATGACACCGTGGAACCAGAGTCAATCAGGATATTAAGCTCAGCACCCTCAATACTTCCCCGCACATAGGAGGAGCGCTGCTCAGCAGTCGGAGTTGGGACAGCTATATGACTGGCGAGAGATTGGAATTTATCATTTTCAGAGGGCCGCTTGGATATTGTAGCTGGGGTCTGGCCCACGACAACAGCTACATCTCGTTTCCCTGCTGGTGGGCGGGTTTTCTCGGCCTGGAGAGAGAAATCTCACTCCCCGTCGCTCAGCTGGTTCCTCATAGAAAGCTCCTCTGGGTGGTCTCGGGGCTGTGTCCCCCTGGAGAAACAGCACGATTGTTGTATGGTGATGTTGAGCGGCGGTCAGGCCCGGAGTACCTTTCTCCACGACGCCATTGCCAGCTGGGATCCGGTGAACGCCCTCTCGGCTCCATCCAGGAACGCAGGGATTGGCAGCCTTTACCCCCACATTGACACTGACATTTGTTTGGTAAGGGGGACGAGCCCTGTCGACCACGATATTTAAAGTTTTCATTTCATCAGACAATCTTCTAATGTCTTTTCTCATTTCTCTCATATCATCAGCTAACTTGTCCATGGTGCGCTGCCAGCTCGCCCCCTCTGAGATGGATTGCACCAAAGCGGGGGCAGGTTTGTTAGTAGCTGTGTCGCCCAGGGGGTAGGTGTAGTCGTTTCTGAGGGTCTCACGAGCCATGTCACAACGTGCTGCAATCACCAGGGCCTCATCCAAATCAGTGGCTCCCTGTTCTTGACATTTGGCTCTGAGGCAAGGGTCAAGTCCTGCTAAAAATCTACGGAACTTTTCTTCCTTTTGCGCTGCTGTGCCGTAGTTGGGAATGCCTCTTGCACTAACTTGCCTACATCCGCAGCAAAAACATCCAGGCTTTCACCAGGAGCCCGACGGCGAGCAGCGAGGTTTGCTCTAAAACAGTCCAGAAAGTGTCTTTGTCTAAATGCTTCTTGTAATCTCTCTTTCACCGCTGAATAATCTGCCTGAATAGCCGCGGGCAAACTGTCCCACAATAGAAAAGCAGCTTTAGCGAGTCGTGTTGGGAGAATTCTGGCCAGTTCATATTCGTAGTCTGCGCCAGTACCTGCCACGAGCGCCCTCACGGCCACTTCATATTGGCGAGACCAACATGAAAAGTTCTCGTTGTCTTCCCCAGAGAAAAGTGGCGGGAGCTCGATTTTTACATTATTGTTACTGGATCTTCGGACTTTGAAATCCAGGGGGTCCTCCTCATATTTCCACATGTCTGCTAATATGCACGGAGTTTGTCTCGCTCTAAAATAAACTGAACAGCTAAGCTAAACGCGAGTTAGCAAAGGCTAACACCAGCTAGCTGCACTTGTACCTGTCAGTCTCTTGGGAGAAAAAAAAAATAAAACGATTGATGGGCTTGTGCACTGGAGAAATCCCACCGCTGCCACCAATGTAGCCGAGGGTCTTGAGTGTAAGAAAGATGGAGACAAATTGCTGGGGAGTTATTTTATTTCTCCACTGCTCCGTCTTTTCGCACCGGTAGCTCTTTTCTTGAACAACAACCTTCCACCCACTTCCGCCTTTTCACAATAAAAGCCTTGTGGTAAACATAACAGAAAAGTGGCTTACACAAACAGCGCGCTGAAAATAAAACAACGCACAGTGTCATCATTTTGAACGCACAGTGAAAGGAAAACAGCGCACGCAGACAGAGCCCACGCGTGCTTTCAGGAAGTTTGCGCTAATTTTCAACTTATACGCTCTCAATTCTTGTTTACTGTGCGCGATGATGTTCTCTATGCACGCTCAAGTTAAAGAAAGCTGTCTGACGCCATACGTAACCCCCGCAATAAACGAGGGACCACTGTAGTACATATCTCCTGTCTTATTTCGCTCCGCCCACTTTTTCTACCTCGGAAACACACGTCTGGTCAGCTCTTCCCTCATTCATTTCATTGAAGTAAACAGCTGAGAAGACTTGCTGCAAAATTATATTTTAAGTAGGCTATTTTTTGGATTATGTAAATATTTTAACAGTCGTTTTCAAGCGATCCAGAGAAAATATGTCTTGCTTGTTTGTTGGTGCACATGACCAGAGCATATTTGGAAAAAATAACCTACCTGAAATATGATTTGCAGCAAGTCTTCTCAGCTGTTTACGTCAATGAAATGAACGAGGAAGGAGCAGACCGGAAGTGCGTTTCCGAGTGTTTTGTGGAACGGTCGAAAAAGTGGGCGGAGCGAAATAAGATGGATAGGCTTGTGCACAGAATGTCAGTTGGCTTGTTTGTATTCAAATTAGCTAACTTCTGTACCTATGAGCATTTCCTGTTAGCATTAGATATTCTTCTGATTTGTAAAGTCTTTAACATGTTTTTTGTAACATTCATCACAACTCACTGTTCACTGTCTGATCTTCTGAAACTGACGTAAACTCATAGACAAACTGAACAGCAAATGTACGTAAGTACAGAAGTTTGCTATTTTGACCATAAACAGGTTAACTAACATCCTGTGCACAGAGCCTATTTCAATCAATGACTGAATGAGTAAAATATTGACCTGAACCAAAATATACTGTATTTTCATTATTTCAGTGGTAGCCTAATTTCAACAATCATGAGTTAAACAGTTTCTCGTTAGTTGATCTGATCAGTTTTAGACTCTAGTATAACTTAAAGGGGACCTATTGTGTTTTTTCTATGTATTTAGTAATAAGCTGTGGTCACAACTTTATTTTCTTTTAAAAGACAATGGTATTGATGTATTTACCTTGTCGACATGTTTCGG
This sequence comes from Mugilogobius chulae, assembly GCA_038363315.1. Classification (NCBI taxonomy): domain Eukaryota; kingdom Metazoa; phylum Chordata; class Actinopteri; order Gobiiformes; family Gobiidae; genus Mugilogobius; species Mugilogobius chulae. Next base: position 6,229,695 of record CM076412.1, on the reverse strand, counting down.
CTGCTGTCAGCGAGCCATCTTCAGGACAGTCACCGGTGTAGGTGGTGACGTGTCGTATATCAGCTACTTCCTGGTCAGTCTGATCGACGGGCTGACCACACCTCCTGTGGCCTGGTGGTCTCTGGAGGAGGGTGTCGTGGGACAGGAGGAACGCTCCATCGTTGCAGTTGATTTGTTGGTGTCGACAAGGTAAATACATCAATTGTCTTTAAAAAGAAAACAAAGTTGTGAAGTAAATGAAGACAAAATTAATGTTTTCGGGGCAATAAGCTACTGTATATATGATGTATATAGGTCAGTAATTTACATTTACTTAATTGCAAAACATAATAATTATCTAAAACAGCTTAGAAATAGAAACAGATTCATTGACTTCCTGTTCAGAACAGCAGAAATTATTTCCAAGCTGCACATTTACAACAAATTGTTTTTAAAGTTGTCAAGTGGCTATGTGACAATTTTGAACCATAGATAATTAACTTAACATGAATTTTCTGAGTAGTCACAAATAAATAGACAGTTGGGCGGGGATAGGTGATAGGTGAAAACAGGGATTTCCTGAGGACTGGAGCATCAGCTGCAGAACACTACAAAATGACTCAAGCGTGCATGCAGAAATCCAAATTAAACTTTGAGTAAACGGATGATGAGAGAACACTGTTGGTCAAAAACTCCAAAAACTGGATTTTACATAATAGGTCTTCTTTAAGATAAGCATAAACATTATCATAAACGATAATTCAATGTTGTTTGTTCTCATTTGTGTTTCCACAGACAAAGACCTACATTTGTGCAAAAGCTTCAATGCATTTTGACTCAGAACTCACTCAAACTGTACAATCACTGCCACAAAAGTCTACTAACGTGTTACACCATTTACGCTATAGTTACAAACCTTTTACCGGAACAAGAGATCAAATTAACTGTTCATAATCAAGACTTTCACTTTTTCTTCTCAGGATCCAACTTACCTCTGGTTATTGTTCTTTGGGTTTTAAGTGGTGTTTTCTTTTTGTTGGCTCTCTACTTTTTTCATCTGGTAATAAGACCCACTTCACTTATATTAAATTTGTTTTGCTTTTTATTATTTTTTTGTAAATTTATCTTTATTTTATTATTATTTTTTCATTTCAGGGCCAAAAACGCAGAAATAAAACATTCAATAGTCTAGTAAGGTAAGTGTTTTAAAGGCAGACTGACAGAAATGCTCATTGTATCCCAAATGTCAACTCATTTTCCAAATATTACAAAAAGATACTTTCTCTTGCTTGCTGGTTTAAAACTGGGCTATACTCAAACTTGATTTGGTTCTATTTTAATTTTGCTTTAGACCTTGTTTGGTTCTAGTTTAATTCCGGTTTAATGCTGAGATTTTCTTAGTGCTAACCTATTCCTTGCTTAATTGTAGTTCAACACTGAGCCTTAAAATTCAAACATAGACTATAGCTGTGTTATTTTCATTACTTAAACAGATGCTGTGGACATTTAGCGTAACCCTAAATTTAGTCAAAAGTGGTGACATTCTGTGCAACTATTGGGCCCAGGCTTTGGAAAAATCTGGCCCTCGAGAAAAATTGGTTGAATAGCCTTGCCATAATGTCATTGTACTTTTATTTAAAACATTAACAAACTAACACAGTTTTAGTTACAATGTTGCCCTAAATATTAAGAGTTCCTTTTAATAATAAATGTCATTCATTCATGAGCAGTTGTGGTTTCGACCTGGTTTGCCTTCTGATGTCTCTATTCATAAAAACTTTGTTAGAACCACAGTGACGAGAGGGAAACAAGAGAGAAAAAGATACAGAAAGAGAGAGATATTTCTTCTTTGCATTTGACCCATTCTTCATTTTATTAAAGATAAAATTACATCAGTGAAACATCAACACAACATGGAATTTCCATCATGAGCAGCAGTAAACTAAACTTACATGAGTGACAACAATTGTACCGGTCTTTAATATTTGAGTATAATGTATGTTGATTTTTACAGAGAAATTAAACGCCTTAGAGCTATTGAATCTCAAGCAGCACTTCTGGATCAAGAGAACGAACAGAATCTGCTCCCAAGTGCCAGGATGAAGGACAAGCTCAGGTAAAACTGTAACATGTAAATGTAGCTAAAATAGTTTCATCTAACCCCTTATTATTATTATTTTTACTAAATTTTAAAATAACTAAACGCATTGGATATAATTTCTAAAAACAGCCCTTTAATGCTTTGAACATAGATTAAAAGCAAACTGTGAAGAGTGGGTCTGGTACAATCTTGTCTAAAGTATGTAATAAGTTTGTTTTCAAATCTCACTTTTAATTATGTTTTTCAGGATGCAGAAAATGAGGTGATTGAACCAATAAACCAGGAGGATGCTGTCTTAAATGAACCAGAGGAGAATGATCATGCAAACAGTCTGAGTCAACCACTGATCGCTGAAAATGAGAGGCAGAGCGGAGAGGCCGAGTCCAGTGTTTGATGAGGTGTCGTGATTTTGATGTCAGAAAATACAAAACTGTAATGTGGATTATCAGCTAAAACTGTGTTATATACTATGACGCGCCTGATTAAAACAGTCCCCAAGTCTGGTTTAAATGTATGTGCAAGGTCAGTTTTATGTTTTATATGTTTTTGTGCCTATTTGAGTATTTGAGTGCCAGTGATTCTCAACGTTTTTGTCCTGTGTACCCTCTAATGACGATCTCAAACACGGAGTACCCCCGATGTCATGTTTTTTTAGAGTTATTTTATATTTACTCATATATATTTTTACTATAACCATTGCATTTCATTGTTTTCATAATATCTATGTCAAAATGTGCTGCAATTATTTGTTTTTTATTGTTATGTTGATTCATTTAAAACATTTTTGTTTTGTTTGAAAGTAAATTTCTTAATGATTCTTTTTATTTTTTATAATGTTTTATTTTGTATTGTTGATGCATCTTTTCCTGCCTTGTAAAGCACTTTGAACTGCTTCATGTATGAATTGTTCTTTACAAATAAATCTGATATTTTCTGCAAAGAAAAAAATAAAATCACATTTTCTGAAAAGTTTTAAAATAATCTTGAGTTTCATCAAAACTGGTTTGAAACTAAAATGTTTGATCATAAACTTGGATTTTGTGTTGAAAATGTCAGTCCAGTGTATAAAAATGTGACTTTCTTGAAAGAGCATTCTAATTGTCATTGTGGCATCGAGAATCAAGTTTAATCTTTGTATCAAAATCGTGTTGGAAATTTTAGTTTTGTGACAACTCTGCAAGAAACCTTCTCAAAAAGACTAAAAATATTATGAAGTTCATGCAAAAACTATAGTTTAAACAAAAAATGAAGAGGAAACAGTGTTTATATAAAAAGTCAGATCAGACCAATGATTCTGTTACTGTTGAGCACAAATTCCTTATCATTTAAATAAAAGAATTAGTCGACTAATAACTTCTTGGTCGATCAAGACTCCAAGAACCGATTAATTGACTAAACTACTAAAGAACCACAGCCCTACGGCTATGCCATGTTTTTTATAACCTAAATATAATGTAATTCAAAAAAGAAAATTCCAAAAAGGCTCATGGAAATATTGCATCCGGTGAAAGTAGAAGGTGATGAACACAAAACGTCAGAAAAAGGGGAGGAAAGCCAAGGCACTCTTCATTCAATAAAAGTTTAAAAAGCCTTTTTTTCATTATTAAAAAAATATTAAAAAGCATGTGCTGCTGATAGAGTTTCCAAAATACATTTTATTGCTTGTATTTAATAATCTGTGACTGGCTGCTGATGTCCACTAGAGGGCGCGAGACTGCTTTTATGTTTTATGAACGGATGTCTTTTGAGGAAACTTTGAATGAGGAAATAAAACATCATCGTGTGGAATCTGCCGGGCCTCGTTTAGACCAACAACAAATGGCTCCTCCAACCTTCGCCAAATGTTTTATTTATTTATTTTTTTAACTGTTTGTATTTAAGAAACATGTCTGCTTCAACTGTTGTTCTGTTTCGTGGGCTTGTGTTTGCTTTTTTCTCACGTTGTGCGTTTGGAGGTAAGTGACTTAAACTGAAAGTGTCTCTTTTTGTTTAGTTTTAACACAGCAAATCAAATAATGAAATACGGTGCATGTTTTGTTTATCAAAGCAAAAATGTCAAAAGAAATATGACAGTAAATAAGCCTATATATATTTTTTTGTTATGTGGACATAGGGGAAACCCTGAACAGGAACCAACTCGTCACATATCTTTTCATTCACAGGGGAAATTCATTAAAGGGAACCGTGACTATAAAGATAAATGTGGCTAAAACAATAGTACTGGTCATGTTTACTAAAATAAATTGCAAACTAATATATAGCTGCTTACTATATTTTATAAAATTGTCATAGTTTATGTTGTTTTCAAGCCGCTGGGAGCCACCATATTGGTTGATATAATTAAATAGTGTTTTTGGTTGTTGCCATGGTTACTGCTGCTTAGAGCTGGGTTGATATCACGGTAGTGATATCAACCCAGCTCTAAGCAGCTAAATTAATATCACGGTAGTTTTCAAAATGATATCGGTATCACGGTATTTGGGGGTATTTTTTATCCCGGTACATGACTAAGTGTTGACCCTGTTTTTCTAATAGCTAATTTAGAGAATCATTCCTGCAGTAAATTGTCTGACTGAGACTAGTATAAACCCAGGTGTGAATAGTCCCACAAAAGGCTGCTGTCTCCAAAGAGGTGACAGTGAAGTCAAAATACAGAACGCTTTACTGTGCGTTACGCGCTGATCCCATGAAGATTACATGAAGCTGCGCTCCGCTCCAGTCCTCCTCCCACAGTTCCTCAGACCCCACTGTCTCCGCTCCAGACCGCTCTGCACGGCTGCGCTGCGAGCTCAAGAAGAGCATGCGCCAAAAACATGAGTTTGAGAAATAAAAGTCCTTGTTGAAGATTAAACAACTATATCAAGAGCACAAACAACTCCTGTGTTTCACGAGATTGCTTTTTAGCTCTGATCACAACAGTAAACGTGTTTTCCTCCTCCACTGAGAATAAAGAGGCTTTAAACTGTTAAGAGCACGAACTCAATAACGTTGTCCTGTCCATGTGTCAGTGACATAGTCTGTAGTTAACAGTCTGCTGTGTCCAAATATCAAAGAAAATGTATGTAAAACTACAAACTTTTCGTTATCTTATCAAGTCATATAGTCTGTGTGGAGTGATGATCATCATGATCTTCATGATGATGATGATGATGATGATGATGTAAAGTTCCAAAGATTCTAGTTCTGTAACAGTCTGATGAAATGTTCTGTGTTTCAGATGTGACCTGCAGACTGGGACACAGCTGTGTGCTGCCCTGTGGCTTTCAGGGACAGTTGGACATGGTGCACTGGAGTCTGTCTCCTGGAGATTATAATGTTCATGTGTTTGTCAAGAACAGAGACGTGCTGACCAACCAGCTCCCTCAATATGAGGACCGCACGTCTCTGTCTGAAGATGTGTCCAGAGGAAACTCTTCTCTGATCCTCTCTGACGTCAGACTCCAGGACCAGGGCTCATACAAGTGCACCACTGTCTCAGACCGAGGACAAGAGAGCAGCAGCATGAGGCTCAGAGTGTTCGGTGAGCAGCTCTACAATCACAATCACAAAGTGAACAAAACTAAATTCACAAACTAGGAACTTGTTTTGATGCTGATGTCCAAGATATAACTCTGATGATAATAAACTATAAAATATAAACTATGATAAAAAATATCTAGACCAATATGAAGTAAAATAGGCAATCAATTAAAAACATATAAACACAATCACTACCATGTCTTCAGTCACGCTCGGCACTCTTTCTCTATCTTCAGTCAGTGCATTTCTCTGGACAACGAGCCTAGTCCAGTTTAAGCCGATAGTCTAAAGTGCATGTAAACACTGTGTACCAGCTTCGGAAATCCAACTGACACGTGGTCCCGACCGATTGTAGTCTGATTTCAGACTTCATGTAAGCAGACAATTGGTCGACAGCGGGACAAATGTACGTCTCAAGTTTACTCTCTTACCTGTAAACAGATGGAAAAATCAAATAGAGTCATTGTTTTGTTTTTTTAGCACAGTCTGGTTTCCCTGTTCATGTAAACGCTCTCTCCGATTGGCTGCTGTGTCAGGGACGTAATACTGTGATTCTGATTGGTTGTCATAGTTACATTTAGATTAGAGCAGTGATTTGTATACAGAAATTCAAATTGTTAATACAAAATGATAGTACTGGTACTTCCTTTTGTCCACTTAAAGCATCAGATACATGAGAAAAATGTTAACTCTCCTTCTGATCCCCCTTTTCTCTCTCCTCTGGCTTTCTCTCTCTGTCATTCTCTCCCTCTCTTCTCTCTCTCCCTACTTCTCTCTCTTCCTCTCTCTCTCCTCCCTCTCTCGTTCTCTCTCTCTCTCTCTCCCCTCTGTCTGTTCCACTCTCCTTCCCTCTCTCCTCTTTCTCTCTCCTCTCTCTCTCTCCTCTCTCTGTTTCTCTCTCTCCCTCTCTCTTCTCTCTCTCTCTCCTTCCCTCTCTCCTCTCTCTCTCTCTTTCTCCCTCTCTCCTCTCCCTTTCTCCTCTCTCTCTCTCTCCTCTCTTTCTCTCTCCTCTCCCCTCTCTCTCTCTCTCTCTCCTCTCTCTCTCCTCTCTCTGTGTCTCTCTCTTGTCCTCTCCCCTCTCTCTCCTCTCTCTGTGTCTCTCTCTTCTCCTCTCCCTCTCTCTTCTCTCTCTCCTTCTCTCTCTCTCTCTCCTCTCTCCTCTCTCTGTGTGTCTCTCTCTCTCTTCTCCTCCCCCCCCACCCCCTCACCGCTCCAGTCTTGTCAGTGTCTCTGCAGCAGGAGGATGAGCAGATTGTCTGTAGATCTGAGAACATTTATCCTGAACCTTCAGTGTCCTGGATTCCTTCGTCCCTTGAACCCAACACCTTGGTGTCTGAATCAGAGCTGGGTCTGTTCAGCATCAGCAGCTCTGTGACACTGCTCCACTCTGAGGATTATTACGGCTGTAACATCAGTACTGAGCATGACTGGAAAACAGCTCTTCTGATGGTCGAAGAAAAAGAGATTACTGTCGACGATGAGCTGTCGTCCAATCAGAAGAGCCCTGTGTCCATGTGCTTGCCTTTCAAACGTAAGTCACTCTAACAGAACTAAATACCCTTTTTGTATCGGCCTTCATACTCATATAATAACATATATAATTGACATACAAATGCACTCCATTTAAAACCCTCACATGTAGTTTGTTAAAGTTGTTAAAGAAGTTTCTTAAAACATTCAAGATGGCAGACGTAGCTCGAACGTAGCTGGTAGATTTATTTTTTATAGCGCTGGCTTCGGTTTTGAACAATTAGCAACCTATCAATTCCTGAAAACCGGAGCAGCAAACCACGTTGAGAGCCTTCAAACTGAAAAACTGTTTAGCGCGTCGCTGTCTCGATAGAATTTCCAGGTTTTCTGGGATTGATTGTCTCAGCGCTCGGAAAGCCAGCCCACAAAAATGTAATCCGGCGCACTGATCCCAGACCCTCACGTCTTTGTAAAGTTGTCTGTCAAAGTGTGTAGGGACTGGCCGCAAGGTATAGGTATTTGTAGAAGACGTGAAGGAAATCCGAGGCACTGTGACTTGCATAAAAGTTCTATATTGAACTATAAAGACAAAGCATATTTGGAAAATTCATTCTGTCTTCTTCTTAGTTTATCTTTATTTTTCTTGTAATAAGACAGTTGTAATAAGCTAGGTGCTCATTTACCTGACAGTTTTGGTGGCAGGACTTCCGCCTTCGTCAGAGGTGAGAAAAAGCAACACAGGAAAACTTAAAATCAGCGATATCCGACCATTGCAAAAGAGAAACCACATCATGGACTGGGACAATGCAAAAATAATTGGAACAGAAGAACACAAATACAAACGATGGATACAAGAGGCTATTGAGATCAGGAAGCGAGGCACAAAGACCATCAAACAGAGACGAAGGAGCTTTTTCTTTGGCTCACACATGGGACTCACTTCTCCAGAGACCACAGGCGTCTGACAAATCTGTCAAACTGACCACGTCTGGGAAGATTCTATAAGAGAGACGTCACAACACCAGACTCACCTCTGACGAAGGCGGAAGTCCTGCCGCCGAAACTGTCAGGTAAATGAGCTCCTAGCTTATTACAACTGTCTTATTACAAGAAAAATAAAGATAAATAAAGACAAAGCGACGCGTTTCAACCACGTCTAGGTCTTAGTCATGGCTTAAAAAATGAAAAAGCACCACGTGGCTTTAAATAGAAAGTCATGTGAGGAGGTCACAGTGAACCAAAAAAAAAAATGCCTCCACTTTACCAACAATCAACATACTGTATATAAGAGATAACAATAGAAGTAGAGGACATGGAGTAGAAAACATCTGCATAGTACAGCAGGAAGAAGACCAACATATTTGCAGAAGCTTCGGTGCATTTTGACTCCAACTGTACAATCACTGCCTCAAAAGTCTACTAACACGTTACAACATTTATCATTATTTAAGAGATCACATGAACTGTTCATAATCAGGACTTTCACTTTTTTCCTCAGACCCCAGTCTCCCTGTGTATTTGGTCTTTTGGTTGTTTGCTATTTGTTGGTTCTCCTTTTTTCATCCTGGTAGACCCACTGAACTACACTAGTTTGTATTATTTTTTATTCATTATGTTTTCATTTTAGTCTCAAAACAGAGGTACCCTGGACGTGTGTCGTGAACTAATGAGGTAAGTCTTTTAAAGTCATTCTGTGGATTGTATTTTTATTTACTGTTAAAGCATTAACTAACCCTAACCCTCACATTGTTCTTTTTAATAATACTGTATATTAATTGTCATTCATTCATGAGCAATGGTGGTTTGACCTGTTTGTCGTTTGATTTCACGATTCATAAAAAAATATAAAACAGAGCGATATTCAAATCAAATCAAATCAAACTTTATTTATAAAGCGCTTTTCATACATGCATGTAACACAAATGCTTTACATTAATTAAAAACAATCCCACATGCCCCACCCTCCACCGTCCCGCCAGACAACCCCATATTACAAGCACCCCCACATGCCCCCACCCACACACACACTCACCCCCCACACACAAACACACACCCCCTTCCGCAGACAATGAAACACAGCTCCTTTCACATACATACATTGGCTGGGTTCAGATGGACCAAAGGCAGCATCACCAGAGGAGCTGTCTGCACCAGGAGCAGTGCCACCTGCAGCCGCAGGCACCAGCCCAGGGCCAGAGAGGAGGTAGGTCAAGACCAAACCTCCAGGGCCATGAGCCAGAGTCCAGCAGCCACAGCCGACCACAGCTCCCGGTGCAGAGGCTCCTCAGAGGAAACACTGGAGACCCTAAAAGTGATTAAGAGATTCAAATAAATAAAAAGTAAGTACAAGCAAACTAAGAACTAAAGTGTAACAGAAAAGCTTAAAATACTAAATCTAACACTAGTATAAATAAATAAATAAATATATAGTGAGAATAAATAAATATATATAAAACAATAAATACTAATTAAAAGCTAAGCTATTCTTCTTTGCATTTGACCAACCTTCATTTGTGATTTGATAAAGACAAAATTGGATGGAAAGTGGATTCATGAGGCAACGGGACAAAAAGAGGGATATTTACTGTGAGAATGATCTGTGTATGCATGTTTCATTGATTACAGTGGAGGAAAGTAACTAAGTACAAAAGTAAAGGTACTGTACTTAAAGGGGCACTGTGTAAGATTGAGAGGAATTTTAATTATCACATATAGTCACAAACATTTAAATCATATTTATTCTTTCAACATGAATACTTAAGAGAGCACTGTTAACAATCCACATTGTAGAGGCTAATCTTAGTTTCGTTACGTTCTTGTTTTTCATCTAACCTCTCGTTAAGAAAAGATGACTGAAGAGCCTGTTTTACGCGTTGTGTCGCCGCACGGACGGTAAAAACGACCGTGTTGCTCCAGCCATTCTCAATCTTTTATTTTCAAAGTTCAAGCACAGAACACTTCTTTCATACATGTGAACAAAACAGGAAGTAGAGCGCCCCTAATGACAAATCATGTACTACAAGTAAGTTTTTAACAAATGACCTTATAATCATGTAATAAATCAATATTTCTTTTTAAACAAAAAATACAAATCATTAATCATGAAATGTAGATAATTATGTACATATAAACCATCCAAAATGGCGCTTACATTCCGGCCCCTAATTGTTCCTGCTGAGGCATAACAATTACCAAAACAAAACAAAGCGACATTTTCTTTAAACAAAACACATTTTGGCATGTCGACTAAAACCATTTAGAACTGTACCATAACCCTTATGGCCTTTAACTCAAATATTTTACTCATTCCATTTCTAACAAAAGACACAATTTGTCTACTGGTCTTTCCAAAACACTAGTTTAGTTTTTACCAAAACTCTCCTCACATGACCTTTTGAATCACTGATAGATTTTTCAACTTTTCCCATTAACCATGAACCCCTGGGTGCACTGTCATCTACTATAAGAACAACATCACCAGGTTTCAGGTTTCTTTTGGCATTAAACCACTTCTGTCTCTCTTGTAAAAGCAGGAGATACTCTTTGGTCCAACGTTTCCAAAAAATATCTGAAAGGTATTGGACCTGACGCCATCGCCTTTTTGAATATAAGTCCTCTTTTTGGAAAACACCAGGTGGCAATCCTGGTTTTCTCTTTAGGAGAAGCAAGTGATTTGGTGTCAATGCTTCTATGTCGTTTGGATCGTTAGATACTCTCGTAATCGGTCTATCATTAACAATGGACTCCACTTCGCAAAATAAAGTGTGGAGACGCTCATCGTCAAGAGTCTGTTGTCTCAATAACTGGGTAAGAATTTTCCTAACAGAACGTATTTGTCTTTCCCAAATCCCACCAAAGTGAGACCCAGCTGGTGGATTGAATGTCCATGTGATACCTTTTTGACTTAATGATCAGCTATTTTTGACTGATTCCAACTTTTAAGTGATTGACGCATTTCTTTTCCCACCTACCAGGTTTGTACCATTATCTGACCTCATTACAGAAACCTGACCTCTCCTTGCAACAAACCTTCTAAATGCGTTTATACAAGAGTCAGTTTCAAGTGAATGAGCAACCTCTATATGAATTGCTCTTGTAGTAAGACATGTAAATAGAACACCATATCTCTTTACATTACTCCTGCCACATTTGACCTCGAAAGGCCCAAAATAATCTACCCCTACATATGTGAAAGGAGGATCATCTGGTATAAGCCTGTCATGTGGCAAGTTAGCCATTCTCTGTTCACCTGGTTTACTTGACAACATTCTGCATTGTACACATTTTGACAATAATTTTCTGAGAGCTGAATCGGCTTTGGGAATCCAGTATTTTTCTCTAAGTTTGGATAACATTAGGTTTCTACCACTATGCCCTGTAAGTTCATGAACATGTCTAAGAATCAAGTTGACACATAGTGGTCCTGATGAAGTATTACAGGATGTTTGGGACTGGATGGTAATGCAGATCTGTGTAACCTTCCACCAACTCTCAAAATACCATTGTCCATAACTGGATCAAGTTGACAATACGACTTGTTCTTTTAACCTTTTCACCCTTTTGTAAAGCTTGTATCTCATCTTTGTAGCTTTGACTTGACAAAACTTAATAATCTCAATCTCAGCATTTTTAGCTCTGCTACTGTCAAATGACATTCAACCTTGTTTGACTTAGAATCACATCTTTTGTTTACATTTCTCTTTTGACAATGATTATCACTAAACTGTGACACATTTTTCTTTTGAGACTTTTCCTTGAGAATCTGTTTAAGTCTTAACATCCAGGCAACAGCCTTTTTAAGTCTGTGCCAATCTGAGTAGTAACTAATCAGTTTACTGACTGGATCAGTTTGCACAATGTCAACATTAACACTCATGACTTTTACTTCAACATCATTGTGAATGTCCTTGATATTATTGGTGACACTGGCCAAAGTTTACTGTCCTTACTCAGAAAGTCCGGTCCGTGAATCCAAGATTTGTTTGAAAGGAACTCGTTTGCTTTCATGCCCTAGACGCATAGTCAGCAGGGTTTAACTCTGAGTTCACATATCTCCATTGACTGACATTCGAATGGTCTCTTATGAGTGAAACTCGGTTGGCTACAAAAGTTTTGAATCTGACACTGTCATTTGCAATGTACCTTAGCACTGTGGTACTGTCAGTCCAGAACGTTGAGTCTTTCAATGGCATTTGTAGCTCATTTCTCATTAGCTTGTCCATTTTTACAGCTACAGCAGCCGCTGTTAGCTCTAACCTAGGAATGGTTGTTTGTTTCAGAGGAGAAACTCTTGACTTGCCTATTACGAAAGAACAGTGGGTTTCACCTTTGTCATTTGTTTGTCGAAGATAAGTAACCACACCGTATCCTCGTTCACTTGCATCTGCGAAATGATGCAGTTGTGCTGATGTAACATTTCCGAATCCAACTGGTTTAAAACACCTGTCAACTGTAAATCCTTGTAGCTTTACAAGATCCGATATCCAGGCTTGTGACTTTCGAGCGAGTTCTGCAGGTATGTCCTCATCCAAGCACATTTCTTTCCACACAGTTTTGCAAGATGATTTTTGCTGGGAGAATAACAGGGGACAAAAATCCTAAAGGATCGTAGATTGAATCACGAATGACAGAATGCCACGCCTCGTTTGTGCTATTGGCTTTGCATTGATTTTGATTTTAAATGAGTCTGTTTCAACACACCAGTTTACTCCTAGGACTCGTTCATCTGGTAAATCATCATGACAGAGATCTAGCGCTTTGACCTCTTTTGCTCTTTCTGTTTCAGGAATGGAGACCAAATCAACTCTGCTATTGCTGTTCCATTTTGTAAGGCGAAAACCTCCATTTGCACAAAGTTCTGTCAGCTCTTTTACTATGGTGCAGGCTTCATTTTCGTTTGCAACAGAAAAGAGACAATCGTCTACATAAAAGTTATTCTGCACTGCACTCACAGCCATAGGTGCCACTCCATCTGTGGCATCTTCTGCGGTTTCTTTAAAGCAAAGTTAGCGCAACTGGGTGAAGATGTTGCACCGAACAAATGCACTGTCATTTTGAACTCCTGCAATGGCTCATCTAAGTTTCCGTTAGGCCACCAGAGAAACGTAGCATGTCAGTGTCCTCTGGTGGTACCTTCACCTGATGATACATCGCTTCTATATCTGACATCAAAGCAATGTTGTCGTGTCTGAAACGAGTTAAAACACCAACAAGCGTGTTTGTCAAGTCAGGACCTTGTAAAAGTTCCTGGTTCAGTGACTTGCCCTGGTACGAGACTGTACAATCAAAAACAACACGGAGCTTTCCTTTCTGTGGGTGGTAAACCCCGTGATGAGGTATGTACCAGACTCGGCCGTCATTACGATCAAGCTGTTCTTGTGGCACAGGTACAGCATACTTTTTGTCTATCAAGTCAGACATGAATGCTGTGTACTCTTGTGTAAGTCATTGTCTTTAAGCATTTTTCTTTTAAGGTTTTCTGCTCTCTGCACAACTATAGAGCGGTTGTTAGGCAGGTTGACTGATTTGTCCTTTAGAGGAAGGCCAATGCAATAATGGCCATCAACTTTTTTAACACTGTCTTTGACTGAGCTCATGAATTGTAAATCTTCACGAGACATTTCGTACTTCTCCTCAGAAGCCTTTTCTGGAAAGTCGTGGTTGATTTGTTTCAAACAAAGTGTTTCGATTTCTGACATGGAAATGCGATTTACAGAAGCACCTTGGTCACTTTCAGAGTCATTTCTTTTTAATGGACCATTTATAACCCAGCCTAAGATTGTCCGGACTGCGTATGGACCATCATCTACGCTGTGGATGATTTCCCAAGGTTCCATTGCCTTGTACGCATTGCTCCTATCAAAAGTCCAACATCTGCATCTATTTCTGGCAGTTCTACACCATGCAAATGTGGCCACTCTTCTAGGTCTGACTGCATGGGAATGCTCTCTTTAGAAACTGGAATGTCCTTGTGCGTGTAGTATCAGGTAAGTCAATGTACACATTCTCTTTTATGCCACAAACTTCTATGCCTGAGACAATATAGCTAGGCTCTAACTTTTTCTGACCCATAGTACGAAGAAGGATTTGAGTTTTCTTTCCTTCTGTGCCAAGTTGTCTCATAAGCTTTTCTGAGCAGAAAGTTGCTTCACTGACATTGTCCAAAAATGCATAAGTGTCTATAGTTTTGTTGGTTTTCTTCAACTTAACGTGAACCGGCACTATCGCCAAAACTCTACTACTATTACCGGCCCCGGTAGCACCACATGTACCACCTGTGATTGGAATAGGACTGGCTTCTGTGTTAGAGCTTTCAGTGTCATTGTCTGGTTTGTTTTCTACTGCTACATCGTCCTTTTTGTTGTAATGAAGCATACTTGGATGTTTCTTGGAACAGTAGTCACACTGGATTTGTTTCTTACAGTCTTTACTCAAATGTCCCTGTGTCAAACATGAAAAGCAGAGTCCTTTTCCCTTGAGAAACTCTACTTTTCCTTGTGAAGCAGTTTTCTTATTTTCTGACACTCTGCGAGTGTGTGGGTTTTCTCACAGTATGCGCACGGTTTCTGAAAAGCATCAATAGTTTGACGCGAGTTGCCTTTATTAATATCTGGCGATTTTTCTTTTGTTGCTGGTGCCACACTAGTAGCAAAAGGACTGCCTCTTGGTCTAAAAGTTTTGGTTGGTTTGCGCTTTGCTTGACTTTATCATCAGCATCTTTAATGTTACCAAATAAAGGATCTGAAGCTATTTTAGCTTGTCTGTTAACAATCTCACTAGCTCTGAGAATTTTGCTCTCCTGCCATAAGTTTTCTTGAATGTCAAAGGCAGAGACTCTCCACATTTCTCTCATCTTATAAGGTAACTTTGATACTATGACCCTGAGATTGGTTGGATTGTCAAGTTCTTCAGATGATTAATATCTTGCATTGCATTGCTACAACCAGTTAAAAAGAGAGTAACTGTGAAGAGCTTTTGCATCATCTGATTTTACCTGAGGCCAGTTTACAGCTTTATTCAGGTAAGCGTTTGCGATTTTGATCTCATTGCCATAATGATAATGTAAAGTTTCATTGCCTCATTGTACCCAGTCTGTGGGCTCATGTGCTGACAACTTCTGACTAAATCTTTTGGTTCACCTCTTGGAATTGTTCAAGATAGTAAATCTTGTCGCTATCATTGTCAGTTTTGCTAACAATCGTGTGCTCAAAAGCTCTAAGAAATGGTTTGAACTCTAACGGATCACCACTGAAAATAGGCACATCTCTCTGAGGTAAGTTTGAAAGTCTTTGCTGTCTAACCAACATTTCAGTTATGTCATTTTGTTTAAGCATTACTTCACACAAATTAACTGTATTGTCCATCTGTACTTGTTGAGTGGGAAACTCTTGTTTAACTTTGTGAGGTCTGCTTGAGCTGTGAGGGTTTGACTGTTCACTAGTCATAACAGGAAAAACATTGAATTTCTGGTAACCAGACTTCGAACTTTGGCTAGTTACACTTTTGTTTTCGTTTTCCTCATACTCACACTCTTCTAACACCTTTATCTTTGCTGTAGAAGCAGCGATCTGGGTTTCCATTTCCAGCTGCTCCTTCTTGGCCTTTAACTTTAGCTCCTCCAACTCTAAAGCTTGTTTTTCTTTGAGCTTCTCTGCTTGAGCGATGAGAGCAGCTCGCTCTGCTTGTTCCTTGCGACGTGCAGATGATGTGGATGATGTAGTTGAACCACACTGGCTGGCCCTGGTCCCGGCCTCGCAGGATCCTGGTCGCCGCTTTCCTGGTCCATTGGTCATCGATGCGCTGTCATCTGGATCAACGTCGTCTTGTCTCTGCTGCCTTGTGGAAACAGTCCATCTTTCAGCTTCAGTCATGAAACTGGTGTACTGGTCTTTTTTAGGTAGGAACCAGTATGTCTGATCAGCTTCCTTTTCTTCTTCACACAACAGCTGTAGCACATTTTCATTTGACTGATCAAAGTCATTCATAAGTTTTGAAAACTCATTTAAATGTCCATCAACTGTGTCAGGATCTTCATTATTTTTCATCAAAGTACTTATCTGGTTCATTTTTGCAGTCAATTGAGCAAGTTCTCCTCTTCTTGCGTTCATTTGCCTGTGCAGTTGGTTTTCAAGCCCTTTTTCTGTGTACTTTGGCACCCTCTTCTGGCCATCCTCGACACTGCAGCCATTTTCTTTGTCTTTAGTTTCTTGCGTCTCGTCATCCGCCATCTTGGTTCAGTTTGCGTCGTTTTCTTTGTCAGGAATCAACAACAGTTCGAATAAAACAGTCTATGACACAAAGCATGCGTTGCTTTCTTCTTAAGTGCCATCTAAATGAAGACTATAATACTCGAGTTGTCTCTTATTTCTTCTTTTTGGCTCGTTTTTGCAAGTTACCAGTTTATAGTCGTTGTTTCTCTTTGCTGCCGCGGTGTTGGCTCCTCCCAGGCTCGTTCCCTGGTTGAGCTGGGTCGTTTTACTTAATGTAGAGGCTAATCTGTAGTTTCGTTAGGTTCTTTGTTTTTCATCTAACCTCTTCGTTAAGAAAAGATGACTGAAGAGCCTGTTTTTACGCGTTGTGTCGCCGCACGGACGGTAAAACGACCGTGTTGCTCCAGCCATTCTCAATCTTTTATTTTCAAAGTTCAAGCACAGAACACTTCTTCTCATACATGTGAACAAACAGGAAGTGGAGCGCCCCTAATGACCAAATCATGTACTACAAGTAAGTTTTTAACAAATGACCTTATAATCATGTATAAATCAACATTTCTTTTTAAACAAAAAATACAAATCATTAATTATGAAATGTAAATAATTATGTAAGCAAATAAACCATACAAAATGGCGCTTACAAAACTTTTAGTTTTTAAATTTTACCCTTGCCACTGAGTTCTGCACAATTTAAAGACATTTATGAGAATTATAAATGTATAAGGCAATGCTGTAATCAAACCTAGATGTAATAAAAGCTCTTTTATGTTGAAAAAAGGTAAAAGTGAGTCACAAAATTCCAACTTTGTATGAAACAAGTCTGAACCTTTATTGTTATTTCAAAGTCATATGATTGCACCTTTTCCAAGAAAAGATAAATTCCCCACTTTCAAAAAAATGTTCCTAACATTTTGAAAGACAAAACCCAGACGTGTGTGAATAGTTCCAGAGACAGTGTGTTGTGCGTACCTGCCTTGCCCTCCCTCTGCAGATGCTCCAGCACTAGTTTGACTGAGTCGTGCTCCACATTGGAGCTGATGAGATGTGGGAGGCCTGGACAGCCATTTTGTTCAGCAGCATCACAGTTCCTCCTGAAGTGCTCCACTGCACACTGGATCACCATGTTGTTGGCCTGCACAACAGGAACAAAAGAAAGTCAAATGAGAACATTCAACTGCTAAACAGGTATGCTTTAATAATAGTTTGAATGCTTGAATAAAACAGAATGAATGAGCGCTATAACGGCATCAGCAATGATTTTCCAGTTTGGGCCGATATCATTTAGTTTAATTGTTTATTTCCATTTTTAGTCCTTAGCTTGTTCAAAAATAATTTAGAAATTAGAGACTGACACACAGAGAGAATAACTGTGTTCTAGTTCAATAGTATGGATGGAAAATCGATAGAAAACTTAAAAAATTGATCGAAGTTTGCAGAGATCGAATCGAAAGGCCAGAATCGGATCAGTTTTGCTCATACAGCCTCTGATTAAACACACACACTCTGTATTTGTATAATACAAACAATAATACAAGGACAGTCACAATGTTTGAAGAAACAAAGTGTGAACTTGTGCAAGACCTAACTGAATGTGCATTATTATGTTGCGTTAACAGCTGATGGGTAAACAACTCTAAATATGGACACTAAATATACATTTTTGGTTTATTTTGAGTATTAAGGTAAAAAAAAGTTAATAAAGATTAATTAACAAAATTGAACAAAATCGAAAATAGTCACTAAAAAAATCGAAAACTGACTCGATCGTGACTTTAGTGAATCGTCCCCGTCTTTATTAAATAGGTTGCCCATCCAGTTAAACACACTTGAAGGCAGTGCTTCCCAAAGTGTGAGTCGTGAAGCAAAATCTGAGATGAGTGAGATGATTTCAAGATCCACTTTCATTTTTCTGACTTTTGATTTAATCAGCTCATAAAACTGCTCATCTAAGTACAAATAAAACTACCTTTTATGCAACTTGAATATATTACAAACGTCAATTACACAAGTTCCTGGCATGGTGATTATGCAGGTCCCGGTCTGAAAAATTTGAGAACCCCTCCTTTAAGGTGGAATCTGCTACAAGCCTCTCTGCCATTGTGCTTAATGTAATTGTACATTGGTTTGTCACTTTGTAGCCTTTTTTTTAAGTTTTTGTTGGACTAAAAACATTATGAATATCGCACCAAACAAACTCACTTTCTATTTCAATGGGATTAAAAAATTGGTATTCAACTCTAAAAAGTAACACAGTGTCACTTTAATGAAAAGCTTTGTGCCGCCACGATCAAACGTTTTGGTAACTGTATAAATAATACTGTGGCACCTCTGTTCCTCCTGAAGTAAATATGATGTCTTCTGCTTTTCCTCCGACCATCCGTGCTACATTTTCTCTGGACTCATTGATGATGGTTTTGGCTTTAACACCTGGTCAAACAGATCACGTCAGATGTTTGTTTGAATAATGTTTGTGTTGTTTTGTCCTCACCTGCCGTGTACGTGCTGCTCGGGTTTCCCCAGGCGTCAGTAAGAGCCTCATGAATGGCCTTTATCACCTCTGGATCCAAAGGGGTCGTGGCATTGTAGTCCATGTAGATTCTAGAACACACACAACATGACATTTTGAAGAATTAATTTTTCTACACTACATTTATAACTACATTTAATTACCTATTTTGACTCATGTTTCCTGGAAGGTTTCCCTCTGCTGTGAACAGACAGAATAATAAAATGTTAAATTAATCACTCCAGTTTTTGCATTACCTTTGTATTATAATTTACTTTTACGACAGACTGGCTAAAAGGAACTTACAAATAAACCTAGCCTACCTATTTACTTGTTTACATTATTTGAGCTTAAAGATGCACTGCAGGGTCCATTACCTGTTTGCCTTTGTGAATAGATTTTTGTGATTACTATGATTAGTGATGAAAGAAATTGTGTGTTGTGGATTAATTTGGTATTCATGTAGAAAAATGAATAGCTGAGAGTTGTCCAAGCTCAAAAAGTATTATTTATTTACAAAAGTATAATCGTGCATAATCGATAGTCCAGAGAGTTCATTGTTGCTGTAAGAGAGAGCTCAGTCCATATTGTTCAAATGGAGGTTTCTCTCCTTTTCAGCTTCTTCAGTCCATTGTACCTTAGCTCATACTATTACATGAGCTAAGGCCTGCTTTCTCAGTGTTCCATTCAGGGGTCTCCTCTCCCAGCTTTCTCCATCCTCATCTCCCTAGTCTCTGTGCTTGCTCCGTGGTCTGCCCAAGGGCTCTTACCCCTTGCCCTGTCAAGGGCAGGGAGGCCCCACCGTCAGGAGTGGGGCAGGATACAACTTTGACAACATCAAAGCTTGATGAGTGTTAAGCCATATGTCAGTAGGGAGACAAAAGGTTAGTTAACATGTTACCAACAGAAAGATTCAGTCATTTAGGACAAAGGCTCTCACTCTCGAGGTGTGAGAAACATTAGCATTTCCTGTTTTCACATCAGTGGCCTACTGTCTATGAGTTTCCCTTGTGACTTCACAGACATCAAAGGGCAGAGTAACATAAAGATAGAATCAATGCCTAAAGATTCCATAACATGTGTAATTAAGTAATCGTGACAAAGTAACCTCCCCAGGATTATGGAAATTAGATGCAAAGCTGGAATCTGCTACAAGCATCTCTGCCACTGTGCCTAATGTAATTGTATATTGTTCTTAATAAACATTACCTAAGTCTCCATTTCTATTACCCAAGAGTCTGCAGATTTATCCCAGTTCTACAAAGAAATGTTCCAATTGTCAATTTTTTTTCCAACTATTTAGACCCTGGCCAACACTAAAGAAAGAAGAGGCCTAGCTGACTTTTTTGTTGCATGAAGGGAAGCTTTGACTTTTCCACCAAAAAGGAAACTATATTCCAAATGCTGTAGTTTGTGACTAAATCTGATCTCTCTGCTCTGTCTAAATCAAACAAATAAAAGTATTTAATTTCATAAATAGTCCAAAGCAATGCTATTCTGTGTCATAGTTTGTAATTTTGAAAATCTTGTCACTCTGTCACTGATCTGTGGAGAGTGGTGACTCCTCACTCACATTGAAAATAAGTTATTTATTAACATTAGACATTAACAAATTATTTTGATACTGGGGAACTTTTTACACTAAGCCTTTACATCTCCATGAAGACACCATGGACCTGAAAAGTTACATAGTGCACATTTAAGAGCCAAGTTGTAACTGTGAGGAACAATCTGATTAAAAATAGAGAAATTTTGTATGCTAACTAGTTTTGTTCAAGTCGTTTTGTCTTACTGACATCAAAAGCACTGTTTTAGTGGTTGTTATTAAGCTGGAGATAATGACACTAGTCGTAGTCAGTAGTTAGTCTGAAAGTTGTGAGTTAGCAGCTAGCAGCTGTCATACTTGTGTTGTTGTGTATGTTTAGCTAGCGCTAGCCTTAGCTGTTTTGTAAATGTTTCCGCTCAGATTCTGGTCTAAAGTCGTAATGTGCGTGTGTGTAATAAAATGCACATTGTGGTTATTTCTGACCTTGAGAAGTGATGCGCAGTCACAGTTGTAGAAAACTTTATTACGACCTTTCAGTGTCAATCATTAGCTAGCCGAGAGGACTTCACAAGCTAACACGCTCCAAGCGGATCCACGCCACCGGTGTGTTGCCGGATGAGGCTCAGAAGTGTCATCAGCATGGCTCAAGAATTAACACTTTATTGTCCAAAATACACTACGAGAACGATTGTTAAAAACACTAAGGTCTATAAATGTCAAGTACGCTAAATATATATTGTTATTATTAATTAAGTAATAAATATAACTAACGTTGATTAAATGTTTTAATTCAGCACAAAAAGAAAAAAATCTGGCAATAAAAATATACACGCAAAAGCACGCAGAAATATTATTGTCATGTGCTAACATATAATGTAGTACAGTGCTAGGCAAGTTACTGTAAAACATTTATATTAGATAATAGGTATATAAAAATACAGTAATACATTTGTATTACTGTCACTAGAATGTAACTGACACTACACTACAGTCTGTGAATGACTTTGCACATTACCCCAGTACTAAAAGATCTTCACTGGCTTCCTGTTGAGTCTAGAGTCAAATTAAAACTCTTCTTCTAACCTTCAAAGTTTTAAATGACATGGCCCCTTTTTATGTCAAAGATGAAAGAATTCATATATAGGCTATATATATATATATATATATATATATTATATATATATATATATATATATATATATATATATATATATATATATATATATATACACACACACATACAGACATACATACAGTATATATATATATATATATATATATAGAGAGAGAGAGAGAGAGAGAGAGAGAGAGAGAGAGAGAGACTTAATGAGGTCATTTAGAGATGGAGGAATGAATGCAATCAACTTTGATATTATGAATGGTATGTTAAAGATTAAATGGTTGAAAGGTTCCGCAATTGTAAATAGAAAATATTTTTTCTTGAGAAGTAGTTCTTAAAAGGAATTTGGACAATTGCTCACTTTATGGATGCAGGAAACATTTGACAAAACTTTGAATTCAGATTTTTCTCATAAATATGGTAAAACAAGAATAAATATATTCCAGTCATGGGAAATGACTGGAATATGTTACTCCAGTCATGAGAAATCTTGCTGTCGATGTTGTAAAATGGACCCATTTCAAGTTTAGTAAGTTTATAGGAAATTGTTTACTCAACTCATGTGTCACTAACTCCCTCATAAGAGATTATATCCTCAAAGCTTTTCATAAAGATCAGATTGAGAAGACAAGATGTAAATATTTGCCTGAGAAATGTTAATATGGATTTCAGGCATTTAATCAATTTAATATCTTTTTATTTATAATGTATTTTCTTTAGTATTTTATGTATGTTTTATGATCTTAAAATTCCATTCAAGGCAATGTAGTTTTAAGCTAAACTACATTTGCGTTATTACAAAAAAAAGTGAAACTAAAAATAATACATTTATAAATTAATTCTTACATGTTCAACCATAACAAACTGATTCACATGACAATGAAACCTGTGTGACGTCTCAAGTGTGTGGGTGTGGGTTTCTTTTTGCATTTTCTTTTAAACCATCTCTTATCTTATTACCTCCAATGTTACATTCCACTGTCACAAAACCCATCTACATTTTCAAAGTGTTAACAAACTAAAAGTCAGTTCAAAAATGAACATAAACAGAAGAGCAATAGAGAAATACATAACAGCTTTGCCTGATATTGGTTGGAAAGAAAAAGCCAAGAAAACGAGCGAGAGAAGAGCTTTGGGCTTGTTTTTATTCACTTTTACAAGCCTGCTGGTTGTTCTGTGTCAGCCAAACTTTATGTACTGTCTTTCTTTTGTGTCTATTTGGATTTGTGGATGTAGTTTGAAGCTTCTCTGAACCAGCGTTTGTCATTCATGTCCTGAAGCACAGTCTCTGATTGGTCCAAACGCTCAGACACTGAAGGAGCAGAGTGCATAATAGATCTGTAAAAAACAACAAGAACAAAGGTGTTTTACATCGAAATAAAGTTCAATTATGTCTGAGTAGTAAAGCAAACTTTCTTTTCCTCGTAATCAATCTACAGTGGTGTTGATTGATTGAAATTACACTAAAATGTGTTCTTAGAAGTCTTTCATTTGAAAGTCTATTCTCTGACTAAATGACTCTTGTGTGTGGCTTTAGCAGGGTTACCTGTGAGCTTCATCTCTGGAGAAGCTCTTTTCATCACTGCTTCCATGTCTTCACTAATGGGAATGGGGATCTTTTCTGTGTCCAGATTGAGATCAAACACTTTTTCATCACTTCCTGAATGCCAGTAGGAAAGATCTGGATTCTGATGGTTTGAGTTGAGTTGAAGGAGTTACTTTGACCATGTCTTATGCAGCTCTACTGTGGCTCTGTACACAAGTTTCAGAGTTGAGACTGATTTGGCGATTGTGATGTTGAAAAGCTGACGGTTTGAGAGAACAGAAGGACCCTCTGTATCCACAATCATTGGACGACTTTCTCTCAATGGAAACATTTGATTGGCTCTTGAAGCTTTGTCGGTTTAAGGAAGGAGCTGTACACAGACAAAAAATAAAAGTGTTAAAGAATAGAGAAAAACATCTGTGTATTTGTGTTCTGTGAAGAACATGATTCAAGAGTATTACTAATATTAAAAAGGCTGCACCTCCATGATCAGTGAGCCAGCCAGCGTTGCTTTCCTTCGGGTCTTGCTGTTTGGTGACAGAGCTTTGGAAAACTGAAATGACATCATATACTTTAAGATCTCTATTCTTTCAACCAAAAGTCCTATTCAACTCACAGCTTGTAGTTGTTTGTTCGGTGTTGTTTCCAGGTTGTTTCTTTGTGGAGGCGACAGCAGTCAGAAGAGTTTTGGGACACAAACTCAAACTGGAGCTGGAGAACAACGCTGTGCTCATCTTGGAACAATCAGGTTTGTGCCGTTACCAAGTTAACTAGAGAACTACAAGGCAAAAAGAAAAGATGTGTTTCCAAACATAACACTATTTGTGACTAAACTGAATGACTCAAGTGTTCAGAACATTTACTGTAAGACTTTTGAAGAAGCACAAACTTCTGACATCTTTGTTGAAAGCAGAGATTCTATGTTCTCTTCTCTCATTGTACAAGTTTTTCCTGTCCAAATCTATGTCCCATTATAATGTGAACAGTAAAAGTCAGATATATACTTGTGGGTGAGAGTCGTCTTCATCCGTCCCAATGACCTGCAGAAACACAAAGTTTAAGAATCAAAGTTTTTGCAAAAGAAATGACAAAAATTCTTACCTTGAAGCACCAAGAGTGGCTCCAAACCAATCCATGTGTGTCCTTCTTCCACGGAGCCGGCTGGTCTGAGCAGAGACTTAAGGCCAACGTCAGAAAGGTTGGAAAACATTTCAAAAGAAAACTTTTTTTTAAAATATTTTTTGGTTTATTTATTTTACACACACACAAAAAAAAAGGCCAATTTCCAAAGGTGTGACCTTCTGAGTCCACAATGTCCTGAGACCGAGACATAAGAACAAAACCACTGAGTGTGGAGACCAACAAAAGACCAAAACCTCTGAGTGTCAAGACCGAGACACAAGACCAAAACCACTGAGTGTCAAGACTGAGACACAAGACCAAAACCACTGAGTGTCAAGACCGAGACACAAGACCAAAACCACTGAGTGTCAAGACTGAGACACAAGACCAAAACCACTGAGTGTCAAGACTGAGACACAAGACCAAAACCATGAGTGTCAAAACTGAGACACAAGACCAAAAACCACTGAGTGTCAAGACTGAGACACAAGACCAAAACCACTGAGTGTCAAGACTGAGACACAAGACCAAAACCACTGAGTGTCAAGACAGAGACACAAGACCAAAACCACTGAGTGTCAAGACTGAGACACAAGACCAAAACCACTGAGTGTCAAAACTGAGACACAAGACCAAAACCACTGAGTGTCAAAACTGAGACACAAGACCAAAACCACTGAGTGTCAAGACAGAGACACAAGACCAAAACCACTGAGTGTCAAGACTGAGACACAAGACCAAAACCACTGAGTGTCAAAACTGAGACACAAGACCAAAACCACTGAGTGTCAAGACTGAGACACAAGACCAAAACCACTGAGTGTCAAAACTGAGACACAAGACCAAAACCACTGAGTGTCAAGACTGAGACACAAGACCAAAACCACTGAGTGTCAAAACTGAGACACAAGACCAAAACCACTGAGTGTCAAGACTGAGACACAAGACCAAAACCACTGAGTGTCAAGACTGAGACACAAGACCAAAACCACTGAGTGTCAAGACTGAGACACAAGACCAAAACCACTGAGTGTCAAAACTGAGACACAAGACCAAAACCACTGAGTGTCAAGACAGAGACACAAGACCAAAACCACTGAGTGTCAAAACTGAGACACAAGACCAAAACCACTGAGTGTCAAAACTGAGACACAAGACCAAAACCACTGAGTGTCAAGACAGAGACACAAGACCAAGACACAAGACCTCTGAGTGTGGAGACCGAGACACAAGACCACTGAGTTTCGAGACAGAGACTTTTAAAATTCAAGACCGACACATGAACAAGACCGCAGTCTATCAGACATCATGGAGATGTTCCTGAGTGCTGTACTGTGGTCCAAGCTCCAAACCTGGGGCAACAGAGCCTTTTCCATCACTGCCCAACCCTCTGGGACAGAGACTGCACTGACCTCACCACTTGTAGGAAAAATGTCAAGACCCATCTGTTTAAATCTGTTTTTAATGATTGATTAATGTTGTAATTAACTGTTTTATGTATTGTACCTTTGTTTAACTGCCTTTGTCTGTACAGCTATATAAATAAAATGTATTATTATTATTATTATGAAGACAGAAGCCACCTCTGCAATTTTATACACCCCCCCCCCCACACACACACACCACCCACAAAATCAATCTGTTTAAGACCAGCGCTTCCTCTTGAAGCTGACTTCTGTATCATCTTCATCATCATCATCATCCCTGCCACGTTTACGGGCTGCACTAGAGGGAGGGAGGGGAGGGAGAGGAAGGAGGGGAGGGGGAAGGAGGGGAGGGAGAGGAGGGAAAAGAGGGGAGGGAAAGGGAGGGGAGGGGAGGGAGAGAGGGAGGGAGGGGAGGGGAAGGGAGAGGAGGGAGGGGGAGGGAGGGAGGGGTGGAGAGGGAGAGGAGGTAGGGGAGAGGAAGGAGGGGAGAAGGGAGGAGATGGGAAGGGAGAGGAGGATGGGGAGGAGATGAGGAGGAGAGGGGAGGGAGAAGAGGGAGGGGAGGGAGGAGAGGGGAGGGAAGGAAAGAGGAGAGGGGAAGGAGTGGAGGGAGGAGAGGGGAAGGGAGAGAAGGGAGGGATGGGGAGGGTAAAGAGGGAAGGGAGGGAAGGAGGGAGGAGATGGGGAGGGGAAGGAGGGAGGGATGGGGAGGGAAGGAGGGAGGAGAGGGAAGGGAATGGAGGGAGGGAGGGGAAGGAGGGAGGGATGGGCAGGGGAAGGAGGGAGGAGAGGGGAAGGGAATGGAGGGAGGAAATGGGGAGGGAGGGGAGGGGATGGGAGAGGAGGGAGGGATGGGAAGGAGGGAGGAGAGGGGAGGGGAAAGGAGGGAGGTGAGGAGAAAGGAAGAGAGGGGAGGAGGGAGGGGAGGAGGGAGGGGAGGGGGTCACAGGAACTGCAGGAGCCACACCAGCCATATGAGCCACAAGGGCCATAGGGGCCAACGGAACCATGCGAACCATAGGGGCCATGGGAACCATGCGGACCATAGGAACCATAGGAGCAATAGGAACCATAGGGCCATGGGAACCATGCGGACCATAGGAGCCATAGGAACCATAGGACCAGGGATCACAGGAGCGGCAGGCGCAGGAATCACAGGGGCCAGAGCAGCAGCGTAGGCGTGGTCTTCTGTAGGACAGAACAAATATGGATAAATATGTTAAGTATTTAACAACAAGGAGTCGTGTGCTGAGCAGTTTAAAGCTCCATCCAGAGTCTTAGACCAGGTTCTTGCAACAATTATTTAGTTCATTAATAAATCCAACACAGTCTCTGGAGAAAACGTAAAAATATCCAACAAAATGTAAAAAACGTACAATAAGCACGTTTTCACAGCTTTTTTTTTACGAAAAGCTAAAGTGTAAAATGATTACATATTTTGGTTGCAACCGTGTGGCGACATGTTCTTTGGGTTTAACAGGTATGTTTAGGCTTCAAGTTACTCAAATGAGTCTAGGACTGGGGCTTAGGGCAGGTTAAGATTTACGAGTTTGTTTACTAACAGTAAATGGCTCTACTGCTCAGTAAAAGTAGTAAATTAACAGTATTATTCTTGGCCCTGATAGTACATAAACAGTTTTCTTTGCACCACTTACCTAAATAAACAGCTGCGTCTCCACCAGCACCTCCAGGATGTTCCAAAGGAGCCACAGCAGCAGGGCGGATGTAGTCACCTAAGACAAAACACACGTCAGTCAAGATGAAGGTTGGATTGTTCTCTGTACAATATTTGTGTCTTCTTGGAGACTAGAACAGGACAGACCAGCTGCTTCTTAACTAATAAAAACTAATAAGGCTTTACTTAAATGTTGGAATAATGGTGCGGCAAAACATGAAAATGAGAAACTGAACGACAACGAGTCGTGCGACATTCAGCTGTTTGCTTGGGTTTTTTAATAAGGAAGTTTTTAAAGATTTGAAAATAGAATTGCTAAATCAAATCTATATTGTTATAAAACCAAACGACCACAGCCCAATGAAGAAAATACATGAAGAACTGGTTCTTTCTACCTAAAACTGCTCACATATTATATATTGGTCAAGTGAGGAGGAGCTTAAAACTGTGAATCAGAGGTGCCATGTTTGTAAAACAGCATAAAAAATCCGCGGTTGCTGCATTTGCATATTCTACATCATGTTTTGTCTGCTTCTCGTTGTACTAAGAGCCTTCATTTTTCTGATTTTTCACCCTGCCCCACAATTAATGTTGTATGATTTAGTCAATCACATACAGCACCGAGAAGAGCAGTCCGGAGGAGGAAAACAGACACAGATAGGACTAAACTAGCTCATACAAGGTGAATGTGAACAGAGAGAACAGTGTTGATTCCAAGACACGTTTGTTTCATGCAAAGCTGTAAAAGAATATAGTTTATAACAGTCCGACTCTTATTCATGGAGAGAAGAGTCTCATAAAGAAGTCATTTATAAGTTGGTGTTTGAAGTCAGAAAGTTTGCGATGTGTTTTTATGTGTTTGTTGTGAACAAACTTGTTCTATCTTTTAATCAGTCATTTCTGAAGCTTCTGGACACGATACACGTTGTTTTAGTGGCTGTAATCTTTTTAGTTGACATTTTTTGAAAGGATGTCGTAACTTTACTTTACTGCGCGGCTGTTTCCTGTGTTTTTCCTGCTAAAACGCCGTTGACGCGGATAAATTAGAACTCTGACCTAATTTGAGCGACGCGTAGCGTATTTATGGACGTCAGACGAGTCTCACACTGCTGCTGTAAATTGTTGGAGGAAGATCAGATTTGATTCTATTATGAGAGATTCCAGCGCGTATGACATGCTGCAGTTATGCACTGCTACTGCGATGGTGTAAACTGGGGAACATTAACAGTTTTATTAGCACCACTTACCTGCTTCCCCACCACCACCACCAGGATGTACCAGAGGAGCCACAGGGGGGAAGGAGCCACAGGGAACCACAAAGTGGTCACCTATAAGAGAAAACAAACATGGATCAATATGTAAGTATTTAACAACAAGGAGTCCAGGATCATATTGTTTCTATTTAGATGCAACTGGTTTGTCTGAGGGATTGTTTCATTTGTGTTCAACACATTTTCACAGCACTTTTCTTCTCTGTGGCTAATGACAAAACATTATTTAGTTCATCAATAAATCTAGTGATTCTTCTTTGACTGAATCGTGTTGGGGAAGAACATCATCCTTCCTGGAGTTCATTTTCATCCCAAATCTCATTTCCATAGCTGTAGAATTCCAGAGCCATAAAAGCTCAGAGCCTATGTCTGGTTTTCCAGTGTCTTAGTGTCTGATGAAGAGCTCAAATGTCCAAACAAATGAATGACTCTGGAGGCTCCATCCGCTGCTGCTTTTCTGCTTCTTTTGGATTTTCACTCTGTGTCCCACAAACAGTTTGGACGTGTGTGTTTTTCACTTTTTATGTTTTCACTATAAACTGACTCTTCAGTGACTAAATGAGTTCATGAATATTTCAATCATTCATAGTTTTCCATTTATAAAGGAAACTGTTCTGCCCAGTTTGTATTTAAATTATGCGTTTAGTTTGTTTTATGTTTAATACTATTTAAATCCACTTCTTTGTGGATTGGTAGAGGCGATAAGGGACATATTTATTTGCATAAACACACAATAATATAGCTGTCATTAATAAATGACAGACACACAACTGTTCCTTTCACGTTTTGAAACATTTATGAAGCGGAGGAGCACAAACCACATGAGTAAAGTCACTTCTTCAGAACTTTGGATGAACCACCACACCTTTTAGAAGGCTTGGAGCAGGATTACTCAGGTACATTTTATTAGCACAATCTTACAATGAAAACTCCAACTGGTGTCATAGTTTCAGGGTTCAGACAGATTTGAACTTTTTGGACTTTTCAGTGTTTTCCATGACTGTACAAAGCACATGCTTTGGACAATCCTGCTTTAAACAGACATTAAAAGTCACATTCTGAGTTGCTCTGTTGTTTAGTCAAAGTAGTAAATGAGAGGATTATTCCTGACTCTTATGGTACATTAACAGTTTTATTAGCACCACTTACCTGCGTCTCCACCAGCACCATCAGGATGTACCACAGGAGCCACAGCAGCAGGGCGGATGTAGTCACCTAAGACAAAACACACGTCAGTCAAGATGAAGGTTGGATTGTTCTCTGTACAATATTTGTGTCTTCTTGGAGACTAGAACAGGACAGACCAGCTGCTTCTTAACTAATAAAAGCTAATAAGGCTTTACTTAAATGTTGGAATAATGAAACATGAAAATGAGAAACTGAACGACAACGAGTCGTGCGACATTCAGCTGTTTGCTTGGGTTTTTTAATAAGGAAGTTTTTAAAGATTTGAAAATAGAATTGCTAAATCAAATCTATATTGTTATAAAACCAAACGACCACAGCCCAATGAAGAAAATACATGAAGAACTGGTTCTTTCTACCTAAAACTGCTCACATATTATATATTGGTCAAGTGAGGAGGAGCTTAAAACTGTGAATCAGAGGTGCCATGTTTGTAAAACAGCATAAAAAATCCGCGGTTGCTGCATTTGCATATTCTACATCATGTTTTGTCTGCTTCTCGTTGTACTAAGAGCCTTCATTTTTCTGATTTTTCACCCTGCCCCACAATTAATGTTGTATGATTTAGTCAATCACATACAGCACCGAGAAGAGCAGTCCGGAGGAGGAAAACAGACACAGATAGGACTAAACTAGCTCATACAAGGTGAATGTGAACAGAGGAACAGTGTTGATTCCACAGACACGTTTGTTTCATGCAAAGCTGTAAAAGAATATAGTTTATAACAGTCCGACTCTTATTCATGGAGAGAAGAGTCTCATAAAGAAGTCATTTATAAGTTGGTGTTTGAAGTCAGAAAGTTTGCGATGTGTTTTTATGCGTTTGTTGTTAACAAACTTGTTCTAATCTTTTAATCAGTCATTTCTGAAGCTTCTGGACACGATACACGTTGTTTTAGTGGCTGTAATCTTTTTAGGTGACATTTTTTGAAAGGACGTCTAACTTTACTTTACTGCGCGGCTATTTCCTGTGTTTTTCCTGCTAAAACGCCGTTGACGCGGATAAATTAGAACTCTGACCTAATTTGAGCGACGCGTAGCGTATTTATGGACGTCAGACGAGTCTCACACTGCTGCTGTAAATTGTTGGAGGAAGATCAGATTTGATTCTATTAAGAGAGATTCCAGCGCGTATGACATGCTGCAGTTATGCACTGCTACTGCGATGGTGTAAACTGGGGAACATTAACAGTTTTATTAGCACCACTTACCTGCTTCCCCACCACCACCACCAGGATGTACCAGAGGAGCCACAGGGGCCACATGGGGGGGGACCACAGGAGCCACATAAGCCACAGGAACTGCAGGAGCCACAGGGGGAGGAGCCACAGGAGGAGGAGCCACATGAACCGCAGGAGCCACAGGGGGAGGAGCCACAGGGGCCACAAAGTGGTCACCTAAAGATGAAAACAAACATGGATCAGCATGTAAGTATTTAACAACAAGGAGTCGTGTGTTGAGCAATTTTAAAGCTCGATTCGGAGTTTTAGAACAGGATCATATTTTATTCTATTTAGATGCAACTGGTTTGTCTGAGGGATTGTTTCATTTGTGTTCAACACATTTTCACAGCACTTTTCTTCTCTGTGGCTAATGACAAACCATTATTTAGTTCATCAATAAATCTAGTGATTCTTCTTTGACTGAAGTGTTTTCCATGACTGTACAAAGCACATGCTTTGGACAATCCTGCTTTAAACAGACTTTAAAAGTCACATTCTGAGTTGCTCTGTTGCTTAGTCAAAGTAGTAAATGAGAGGATTATTCCTGACTCTTATGGTACATTAACAGTTTTATTAGCACCACTTACCTGCGTCTCCACCAGCACCATCAGGATGTACCACAGGAGCCACAGCAGCAGGGCGGATGTAGTCACCTAAGACAAAACACACGTCAGTCAAGAAGCTCCAAACACAATGTGAAATGTTCTGATCATTACAGCCCAGTGTGAAGAAGAAAAAACATGAAGAACTGGTCATTTCTAGATACTGTAGAATGTCTGCAAAGTGCATTTTCCCTGAAAACACATGTTAAATGTGACTGGTTTACCATAGAACAGTACAAGCTCATAAGTGTGAGCCTCATTTTGTTAGAACAGACTCGTAATTTGTACTTTGTGACATAATGCAGCACATTATAAAGACTTTGGATAAAATGCTGACTATTTAGGACATTTAGATATTTTACAGATTGTTACAGTGGTCTATACATATACAGTTAATTACAAAGGACAACTATTATTTTCTTTAGTAAACCATGTTCAGAGGCTTCTCTTTTCTATCACTTCAGATTTGATAAGAAGGACAGGGATAAGTCCAGATCAACGCTGTCAAGTGCTCTGGTTCAACATAAGGCCTAATCAGACTTTGGTGCGCCCATAGACTCAGCTCTGTGCTTTATGTGGCATTATCTTGACTCAGTTTAGGCCATGGACCATAAATAGTGTCAGTTTTTCACAAAAAACTATCCACAGAGATTTAAATAAAACATTCCCATTTGGAACGAGCGCCATGTTTTACACTAAAATCAGCTTTAAACTTCGACGGCCAGTAAAAAAACTACACACGATTTTCCAGATATTTCTACATAAATGATTAGCTTACACCCCTAGCTGCATATTTATACCATTTTTGTCCGGTTTCCACCAGTATTTTTAACAAAGTGTCGAGTGCAGTTTCTACCACTGTGACCAGTTAACGTTAGCTTAGCTTAGCTTAAGTCAAACAAACCAATGTAAACCACCAATGTAGACTTATCTCTTATGAAAAAGTGAACTTTCAGTGTGTAGCCTACTATTTCCAGCACTTTGATCTAAGCTAGTCAAAGTTTGAAAAGTTACCTCCGGCATCCAGCCAGGCCTGGAAGTCCTCGAAGTCCATGTTCAGTAAATCGTCCATGTTGAGTTGTTTGAGTTTCAAACCTGACAGACATAATGTAAACATGTGTTTAGTTTATTTGACCGATAATGATTGTAATCTGACACTATAGGGCTCCTCGCGCTGTTTAAAGGTGAAGTTTATGGAGCTAAAACTCACGCACCAGTTTTTCTGCAGATCGCTCACGGTCAATGCGAGAAAGGGAAGAGTTCTGTCCTCGCGACGTTTAAATAGTCCACCCGACTCGTTCCTATGGCAACGACGCACGCTCGCGTGTTTTCGCCGGCGCGTTAATATATTTTATTTTATCTACTTATATATATGAGGTATGGACTTTTTCCTTCAAAATCTAAAACTATTGTCAATATACAGGCCACTTTACTCATTTAACATAAAGCAATAAATAAAAGGCTCCTGTCTGTGAAGAGACTTTATTTATCCCACTTCATTCAGAAACTATTGTCCAATTTCTAAAATGGCATTCTTGCGTAAGTTTTAATGAAACTAAGTTATGCAGTTTATGATTTATAAAGTCTCAGTTAGCCTTTATTGTTGGTGAACTGCTGCCACTAAACATTTAGTTCACTTTAAGATTTGACTGGTGGACATATACAGCACAGTAATACTAAAATCACTAAATACAACAAATAAAATGTTAAATCTCACTTGTGTAAAGTAATCACTTCTGATTTTCATTTGTATTACATAGAACACAGAGAAAACAATCGGTCACAAAATATTACATATCACAAAGTCAAGCAATAACACATGTAAACATGCTTTGGACATTTCTATTCAATACAAATATGATGATAACTGCTTAACCAATAATACTTTTTAGTTATGTATTGTTTCTGCTTCAAATCTTTTGCATACACTTAGTTTTGGTAGTAGTATTTGACAGAAAGATTAAACCATCTCATGTACAGATGAACTCAGTCATAATTATGCGCTGTGTCAAATAGTTACAAGAAGTTTCTTTTTTGTTCGATTTGCGTTAATGGATACATTTAATGTTCTCATGACCGACTGCACTTCTCACATTTCAAAACTAAAATGGAGTTAAGATCATTAAACTGGAAATTTGAGCAAATGAACAGTTTAGCCACTGACTTTAAAGAGTAAAGATTGTAATTGTGTGGTTCTAGTTTGTAGGTGTATGTGTTTTTGTATATTTTGTCAAAGTCAAAAACAAACCTGGACCAGACACTAGACTAGAGAGATGAAGGACTAATCCAAACATGCTGTACGTTGGAAAAGTTTATTCTGAACTGAACAGAATGAATATAAATACAAGTTTGGTTTGATGTCGGGCGCTGGATCCACGGCCGTCCCCAGCACCTTGGGCTCTGCTGGGCCAGTGGTGAGCGACTGGACGGGGTGGCGGTGGGAGAGAGGGATCTACCCCACTTCATGAGTGGTCACCCCTTCTCCCACCACTTCACATAGTCCTTGTGTTTCCGTGTTGGTCTTTAGACAGTGTGGATGTCCTCACACCAGGGGGCGCCGCAGAACTCTTACACAGACATGATGTGCTCAACGAAAGCTGCAGAGGAAGAGAAGGAAGAGGATCAGGTTGGGTTCTTTTACAATCAAGTCAGTGCAGAGTTACTGGATTTGTGCGTTACTATTTACCATCTAAAACATACACTCAAATACAGAACAAAAAGAACCTCAAGATTTACATTGGAAAAGAAAAACAGATCATATTTTCATCATCATTGTAGCAACATGCATTACTATTAAAATATTTGTACAAAGAACCATGTACATTTGATATACTTTATGATCAAGAATCTAAATCCTTAATTTTCAAAATATTTACTTTTGTAACGTGGCTACCAAAAAAAAAAAAAAAAAAAAAAAAAAAAAATATATATATATATATATATATATATATATATATATATATATATATATAGCTAATGTATTATTGATTAAAAAAATACAAAATAAATAAACAAATGAATAAATTAAATCAAAAGTTCTTAACTCTTTATAATGTGACAAAAAAGACCAAAACTTTCTTTAAGGTCCATTGCATAGTTGGAATAGTTTGTTCTTGCAATATTGCTTTAGGATTATCAATTCATATATATAATATATAATTCATATTATTCATGATATAATAACATATTACTGATATAATAAAATATATACTGTAGTTAGTATGTTCTCTTAATAAGCAAACTTTTCCCTCACGATTAATACATTTTGTTTTCTTGTTTGAAAGTAAAACTTTGTGAAAAAGTCAGGTGTTTTCTTGGACCGAGGTCCCTGTGAGTCAATATGTGACGTTAGGACAAGAGCTGAATGTGAAAGCAGTTACAAAGAGTTCCATACACACTTCCTTCCAGGGCACATGTTACCCCCCTGAGGTCCCTCCTCCTCTCACACTTACCCAGGGTGGACAGCACAATACGCAGCTCAGCGCCCATGACGGTGCCGTTGCCCTCCTTGTTGAAGGTTCCCTTGGGCATGGAGTCCACCTTCTTCAGCCTCGAAGTTCAGCCTCTTGTTGGCCATGTCTGAGGAAAAGCAAAGACACACTCATGGACATGTCAGAAGCACTATTCATTTATTTAATAAAGGTGCACTGTGGAAGACTTTTGGAGTGTTTACAATCTCTTCTTCTCTGTGGAGTCAATATATATTGCTAAGTTAAAAGTCAGATCTGTGGAGGGGCACACTCTCTTACTGTTGCAGGTTTATCAAGATACATTTTGAGCAAAAACAATTTCAATTTTAGATGAATGTTTAATGCTGTCCCACAGAACATTCTAGGCAAAGCAATAATATCACCATGGAGACAAGCGAGTTACGCTGTTCTTTCTTTCTTTATTTTGAGCCATAAAAAACAAATAATATAACAATGTACAAGACAATATATAATTTGTTGTACATAAATATACTGTACAAACAAAACAACAAAGGAAACATTCAGAATAACTAATACATTTATAATCATAATTAGTACCCTTTTAGCCCCAAAGTGTGGGAAGAAGACAAACTTATTTCATCCACCCCTAATTATTCCTATATATTAAGTTCTATGGTTGCTACTGTTAGGAATCTGATAAACTATCTTACATAAATAGTACTTAGTACTATATAGTACTATTATAGAATATATACATTATGATACATTACACACATACAATATTAGTGTTGGATAATGTGCATATGGTACCTGTTTTAGTAAGAATACTGTTCGAACCAAATTTCTCACCATGTAGCATCATATATGAATGAAGTATTATGAATAATTCCTAGTTATAAAGAGATAGACTATAAATGATGAATTAATAATAAGGATTGTATTGAACATTTTTGCTGACTTAATGGTGTCTATGGTAATAATAATTCGATTGTGTATATTATGCATTAAAAAGTCAAGATGTTGTTGTTATTCTGCTGTTAGAGCCACCACGACCACCCTCGGACTGAGTGTCTGTGCTGTGCATGGTGAGTCAGCTGCCAGAAGGAGGCGCTTTCAGGGCTGAGAATTATGTTGAGTACAAAATATAGAGTTAATTATATATAGAGTTTGAATTATCACCAGCACAATCACCACTGCCGTACAACAATTCAAATTAATCTCCTGAACCCATTTTAACTGTTACATAATGTTATATATTGATATAATACAAAAAATGATGACAATCATTAGTATA
Source organism: Mugilogobius chulae (assembly GCA_038363315.1). Taxonomy (NCBI): domain Eukaryota; kingdom Metazoa; phylum Chordata; class Actinopteri; order Gobiiformes; family Gobiidae; genus Mugilogobius; species Mugilogobius chulae. Next base: position 6,193,466 of record CM076412.1, on the reverse strand, counting down.
ACTGCAATATCAATAATAGAGACATTTTGTAGATATATCTATTGTGAAGTAAGACTGCTTAATGACAGTTGTAGTTGAATCATTGCATTCAATAAGCTAAGCCACCATGCATTATTTGTGACCAGTTTTATAATAGTTCTATTTATTGAACCTGTCTAAAGTCATCTATCTATATCTATATCTATCTATATCTACTGCATATTTATGTCTATGTCTATACACACATATGTATATTTACCATAAGTATGTATCTTATTTACTTTCCATTTGTACTGTATTTTATATTTAATGATGCCTACTTTCATTATTTTTGTGGCACTTGTGAATACTTGTTACAGTCAAACACCATCCTCACTCATGGAATGTGACAAAACCATTTCCTTACATTTAACTTCAAATGGATGAATATTTGGACATAGCTTAAGTTGTAACTCCAATCGATTCTAAAGCTTAACTCCACATATCAACACACACAACTGTTTCCTTGTAGTTTTCACTGCTTGAACTTTAAAGTTACCAGACTCCCTTCTCTCTCCAAAAAGAGCTTTTGAATATTCCTGGGAAGTTTACTTGCTTTATATAACAATTGTGTAGTATAAAAATCAACTAAATCAAATCATTGTAATAGTTTAGACTGCAGAAATAATTGATTAGTATGATCATGATTTCCTGCCTTATGTATAAGTCTTATCGCACGTTTCTGGAGTATAAAGAGGGGATGTAGTGAACTTTTAGAATGATTGCCCCATACTTCTCTACAGTAACTTAAATAAGGCAACACTAGTGAGCAATACAACATGTACAAAGCAGTGTATTGTAAAAGAGATTTAATTGTATTAATGATCGAGACACTTTTGGACATTTTGTTTTGGATGTGTCTTATATGTGGTTTCCAGGTTAATTTGCGATTATTAGTTGTCATGATAAATGAGCCTGCAGGCCACTGTAGTGTGATGTCATCACGTTACGTACGTAGAAAGTTGTTGCTTGCTAACTACGAGACACGATGCTGAACAACTGTGTAATAAACCTCCAGTTCACAAGTTAAGACGCCTTCTCTTTCTTCTACTCATCACTGAACCCGACATGGTGTCAGAAGTGGTCGACAGGACGCCTGCATGAGAGCAATGGCAAAGTTCGGACCGCCGGAACAGTTTGATTTTACCAAGCCAGCAGAATGGCCGATTTGGCGCCGCCGCTTCGACCGTTATATGGTGGCCACGAAACTCGACCGGGACAGTGGTGAGGTTCAAGTAAACACACTTCTCTACGCCTTGGGAAGAGAAGCAGAGGCTATATATGATTCATTCGTGTATAGTGACAGTGAAAATGAAAACGACGATGAAGATGAAGGAGAAGGGAGGACAGTTTCAAAGTTTGTTTACTCGAAAGTGATCAGAAAGTTCACGGAGCATTTTGTGCCGAAACGTAACGTCATCCACGAACGAGCATGCTTTTACAAGCGCGTGCAGAAGCCCGGAGAATCAGTGGAGGCATTTGTAAGAAGTTTGTACGAACTGGCACAATACTGTGAGTTTGGAGGCATGAAAGACGAACAAATCAGAGACAGAATCGTCATAGGCATATCAGACAGCGATGTGTCTCAAAAACTACAGTTAGAAACTGAACTCACACTCGAAAAGGCTATTCAGATAGCAAGGCAAAATGAACAGATCAAGCAGCAGAACAACAGTATGCGTGCAGATTGCTCATTGGATGCAATGAAACAAGGCAAGCGCCAGTACGACAAAAAGAGTACACAGTCAAACGCGCACAGCCAACAACGGAGGTCAGAGGACCGCTACGAGCAACAAAGTTCAGGAAACTGTTCCCGATGCAAAAGACAGCATGGTAAAGGACAACCATGCCCAGCAAGAAACAAAAGGTGCAGAAAATGTAACAAAATCGGACATTTTGAAGTGGCATGTTTCACCAAAGCACTAAAAGAGGTAATAGTTGTTCCCACAGAAAAAGACAATGATGACCAGTTTTTCCTTGGAGCTATTGACAAGGCAAACGTGATTGAGCAAGACAGTTCTGGTGAGGAGTGGTTGGTGAACTTACCTGTAAACGGCAGCACAGTCGAGTTCAAAATAGATACCGGAGCCGACATTACTGTCATGGCACAGAGTGAAGTCAATAAATTACAACACTGCCCCCGTCTGGTCGCTCAGAGAAAGTCGCCTTACATTACAAGCCCAGGAGGTAAAGTACAGTGCACAGGCAAGTTTTTGGCCACAAGCTGTTACAAAGGACAAAAGTTCAGGTTTTGGATAACTGTCATAATGGTCCTATGCTCATAACTTACTAGGTGGGAGTGTAGCTAAAAAGATGGGTTTAGTCAGAAGAGTTGACAGCATAAACACTGAAAAGTTTGATGATGTTTTTGGGGACATTGGTCTTCTCAAATGTGATCCAGTGAAGATCAAACTGAAAGACAATGCTGAGCCCTACTCCTTAACCACACCACGTAGGGTGCCGTTCCCCTTTTGCCAAAAGTTGAAGCTGAACTGAAGCGCATGCTAGAAATGGGGATTATCGAAGAAGTCACAGAGCCCACCGATTGGTGCGCCCCGATAGTGCCAGTCGAAAGAAGAAACAGAGAACGATTAAGGATCTGTGTGGACTTAAAACGTCTGAACAATGCAGTCAAGCGAGAAAGGTACATGTTGCCAACGCTGGAGGACATAGCACAAAACTTTCTGGAGCAAAAGTCTTCTCAACATTGGACGCATCTTGTGGATTCTGGCAGATTCCTTTAGAGGAAAGCAGCAGAAAACTGACAACTTTCATCACGCCAATGGGCAGATTCTGCTTTAAACGGTTACCTTTTGGAATCACGTCCGCGCCGGAAATCTTCCAGAGACAAATGTCAGCTCTACTGAAGGATCATGATGGAGTCGTTGTTGTGATGGACGACATTTTGGTCTTTGGGACGACTAAGGAGCAGCATGACAAGCGTTTAAGAGCTGTTCTACAGACAATCAGAGAGAGTGGACTTAAACTGAATAAAAAGAAATGTCATTTCAGGAAATCAGAAGTACAGTACTTTGGACATGTGATTAGTGCTGAGGGCATGAAACCAGACCCAGACAAAGTAAAGGCGATCAGTCAAATGCAAAGTCCAACAAATGTGGAAGAGCTTCGCCAGGTGTTAGGTCTCATAAACTACGTGGGACGCTTTCTGCCAGACCTCTCATCAAAACTACACCCGATCACAGAGCTTCTCAGAAAGGAAAGCAGTGGACATGGGACTATGCTCAGGAGCAAGCGTTAAGAGAGGTAAAAGCTATGCTAATAACAGCACCAGCACTTGCATATTATGATCCAAATAGAGAGACTGTCATTAGTGCAGATGCCAGTAGCTATGGCTTGGGGGCCACTCTTCTTCAGGTTCATGAGGGCATGCTAAAGCCAGTAGCTTTCTGTTCACGCACTTTAACTGACTCTGAGAAAAGATACTCACAAATAGAAAAAGAGTGTTTAGCTGGGGTGTGGGCATGTGAGCGTTTTGCACGTTATGTTCAAGGCATGGATGGGTTCCGCTTGCAAACAGATCACAAGCCATTGGTCCCATTAATCAACACTTATGATTTAGACAAAGCCCCGCCCAGGTGTCAAAGACTTTTAATGCGACTTTTGAGATTTCAGGTGGTTGCAGAGCATGTTCCAGGAAAACAGCTGACCGTAGCAGACACACTTTCCAGAAACCCGCTGAGCAACACAAGCGACAGCAGCACAGACAATGAGGTACAAGTGTATTTGCAGTCTGTTGTAACAAATGCACCGGTGTCACCACAAAACTTAATGACATCAGGGCAGCCACATTACATGATGAAGAGCTGACAAAAGTCACCAGTCTCATACAAAATGGCTGGCCTTCTAGACAGGCATTACATCCTAGTCTTCAGGGTTACTATTCAGCTCGTTCACAACTCTCAGAGACAGATGGACTAGTATTGTATCAGGACAGACTAGTCATCCCTACTACTCTCAGATCTGATGTGTTAAAACGCATTCATGAAGGGCACCAAGGACTAACGAAGTGTCGTGCTCGAGCAAAGATGTCAGTTTGGTGGCCTGGCATTAGTAGAGACATAACACAGTTAGTTGCCACATGCAGATTTTGTATTGAAAACAAGCCATCACAAAGACATGAGCCTCTTCTCACAACTCCCCTACCACAAGGACCCTGGCAGCGGATTGCAGCTGACCTATGTGAGTTTGAGAAACAAAACTACCTTATTGTGACAGACTATTACTCCAGAGACATTGAAATTGCAAATCTGTCCAGCATTTCCAGTAGACAGGTTATTGGCAAATTCAAAAGTATGTTTGTCAGATGGGGAATACCAATGGAGCTCGTTACTGACAATGGTACGCAATTCACTTCAGATGAATTCAAACAGTTTTGCGCTGAATATGGTTTCACACACGTAACCTCCAGCCCGCACTATCCTCAAGCAAACGGTGCTGCAGAACGAGCCGTCCAAACAGCAAACATATCCTGAAACAACCTGATCCACACTTGGCTCTAATGTGTTATAGGGCTACTCCATGCATTGCAACAGGCATGAGTCCTGCCACGATTATGACAGGCAGACAGATTAGAACAACACTGCCGATGCTGGAGAACAAACTGAAAAGAGTACCAATAGACAAACAAGGTATTCTGGAAAAAGACACTCAAATCAAGTCGTCATACAAGTTCTTCCATGACCGTCATCACTCAGCAAGACCACTGCCTGAGTTGTTTCCCGGACAAAACGTGAGAGTAAAGTTGGATGGAGAGAAAACTTGGAAATCTTCAGGCAAAGTTCTCAGCAAAAGTGAGGAACCACGTTCATATCTCGTTCAAATGGACAATGGATCAGTTTCACGTCGCAACAGGAGACACATTCAACTTGTTCCAAATCCAGCTTGCCCACCTAAACCTGAAGAACTTTCTCCAAGTCCTTCAACAAAGCAAATCGCCAGCTCACCGAATGTCGCGCTTGACAAGGAGCTGGATACAGGACAAAAAGAAGAGACAGTGACTGTGACACAGCAGGCAATTCCACCTAATGCTGTGCAAGTAACATCTAGAGGAAGAGTTATTAAAGTTCCTTTAAGATATAGAGAGTAATTGTTATATTACTAAGTTTGCTGAAAAGTTACTGAGATGTTGAAATGTTTTAAAAGTAGCTTTACTTATTGTGTTGAGTTAATCACTTGTTATAACCTGTCAAGGATTTCTGAAAAAAAAAAAAAAAAAAAAGAGAGAGAAAAGAGAATATTTTCAGTTTTGGAGTGTGGCAGAGTTGATAATTTGTAAGCCAGATTGTGTTACATGTTTTACTAAAGCACACAGAATTTTATTTTTGTAAATTTGAGAAATATTTTAAGAACAAAAGAGTTCTGATGTTGCATGTATTGATAATCTTTCTAAGGGGGGAGATGTCATGATAAATGAGCCTGCAGGCCACTGTAGTGTGATGTCATCACGTTACGTACGTAGAAAGTTGTTGCTTGCTAACTACGAGACACGATGCTGAACAACTGTGTAATAAACCTCCAGTTCACAAGTTAAGACGCCTTCTCTTTCTTCTACTCATCACTGAACCCGACATTAGTTTTTCCTAAAAATTTAATTTCAGTTACTACATCTATAACAGTACCGTCTAAGTTCATTTCTAGGTCTGAATTTCCATTTTTATTTTCTAAAAAAAACAGTACTTTAGTTTTTTCTAAATTCAGCCATAATTTGTTAGTATCCATAAATATTTTGGTAACACTTTAGAATAACTACAGAATAATTAGGCTTCATAAATCATTAATAACACCTTAATAAAGACTTAACTCAATATGAACAAATGATTAATTATTAGATGAAAAAGCTTATTAATGCTTAGTAACTACTGAATTACTCCAAATCCTGCCTCCTAACCCTAAATCCTAACCTTAGCTCATTAGTTACTAAGCATTAATAAACTTTTTCATTCATTAATTCACCATTAGTTGATGAATAATTAAGGTTTTATTTATGCTTTATTCATGGTTTACTAAGGCCAATTAAGGTGTAGTTAATATAAAGTGGTACCCATATTTTAGTTATTAATTCATTATTTATAATATGTATTAAATTATTATAATTATCACTTGAATAGAATATATTGGTGTCATCCGCAAATAAAACAAATTTCAATCATTTAAAAATGTCCTTTATATATAAATTAAACAGTTTTGGGCCCAAAATGGATCCTTGTGGAACCCCACACGCGATGTCCAAACACCCAGATTCAAACTCACCCATTTTCACAAACTGCTGTCTCTTGGTTAGATAGCTTTGGATCCAGTTCAAAGCCACTCCCCTTATCCATAGCTTTCCAGTTTTTTAAACAATATTGGGTGATTAATTGTGTCAAAGGCTTTTTTTAAGTCAATGAATATTCTATCTTCTAAACTATTCGTAATTTTCTACACTGCATCGATTATTGTCATTGATGTTGACCTTGCTGACCTAAACCCATGCTGACTTTCACCAATTAGATTGCATTTATCCATACATTTCTCTAATCTTTTGTTAAAAGTTTTTCCAAAATTGTGGAAAATTGAGGGAGCAGAGAGACAGGTCTGTAGTTTGTGAAATTGTGTTTGTTGCCATTTTTATACAGTGGTATAACTTTTGCCTTTTTCATATTGTTTGGAAATGTTCCTGTTTGGAATGACTGGTTGCAGATGATCTATATCAAAACAATCTGCCAATGACTTATTTTTACAAGTATTAACTATATATAACCCCAGACAGGAACATTGTTTTTGTATTAAGCTTTATCTGTGTGTGATCAAAATCATGTTTGGTAGGGATTTTTTTTGGCCAAAAAAACATTAAAACTATTAACAATTTAATTCATAATATATTTTTTATCAATAAACTAGTCTGAATCTCCTTTAATAATATTACTTAATATGCCCCATACCCTTTTAGTATCGTTCATATTTTTATTTATTAGACTGGTATAGTATAATTTCTTGCTAGTTCTTATTATATCTATCAATTGGTTTTTATATACTTTATATATATGTTCAGATTCTTCAGTCCTCGGTCTAATAAATTCTCTGCATAAAGCATTTTTCTTTTTACAAGCATTTTGTAAACTTTTAGTTAACCATGGGGATTTGATAGTTGAATTATATTTGAAATGTTCATGTAGTGCATTAATAGCTCCCTCAGTTTGAAGTCGTTTTTGATTTTTGTAATGATTTTTTAGAGTCCAGATTCTCATTATTTAGTCTGTAGACAGGAAGATGATCAGTTATATCACAAATCATGAAGTCACTATGATTTGCAGATTCCATGTTGTTTGTGAAAATATTGTCAACAAGGGTAGCGCTGTGTGATGTGGTTCTACTAGGTCTTGTTCTAGTTGGATATGAACTCGTACTGTACATTCTATTAATAAACCTCAGATGAGGTATGTAATCCTTACAAATGAAAATGTTTATTACATATTCCTGAAAAATGTTTTTTCTATCCAAATCTTTCCAACCTTGAGCCTGGTGCTCTGTATAAACAACTTACTATAATGTTTTTCTTTTTTTCATTGATCATTTCTATTGAAATACATTCAAGTATATCATTTATTGCTAGAGTCATCTTTTCAATTGCTTAGATTTTTTAATGACCAAATAAAGCAGTTCCTCCACCTGATTTATTTGTTCTGTTCACCTCATTTAAATTGTAGTCATTTAACTCCAAATCCACACCTGTATCATTTTTGAGCCATGTCTCAGACAACGCTATAATGCTGAATGGTTGTACAATTGTTGCAAGTATTCTTTGATAGCCTGGAAGTTTGCATACATGCTTCTACAATTAAAGTGAATCATTGAAAATTGACTTTCAAAGTGAATGATTTTATTAAAATCATCTTCAGAGTAATAATTACAAGTTGTGTTATTAAATGAACAGGGTCTAAATGATGTTCAAAGTCTAGTGTTTCAGGTTCAGTGTTTTCAGATGATCTTATAGTCCACAATCATTTGATGTATCCCTGAGTCTGTCATAGCTGAGTTGTAATTAGATATGAGTTTACACAGCAGCCTTTCTCCCTTCATTGATCAAACAGTGCAATTATTCCTATTTTTTCAGTTCCTCTATGTCCCTAACTACCAGTACTTTAGCCTCCTCAGGTGATCCGTTCAGACGTATATTTTACAGTTCATAACCCAAGTACTTTGAATTTTGTTTTGTTTCCTTAAGTATCTGGCTTTTTTTGCAATATCAGCATTTCTTTTAATGAAGTGGTCATTCAAGTAAACATTGGTACCTTTCAACCTTTTTCCTTGTTTCATCAGTGATATCTTCTGCTTCCGATTGACGAACCTCAGGATCACAGTTGGCATGTTGTTGCCCTTTTTTGTGGGGAGAGGATGGCAGGCCTCGATCAAATTCACATCCAGAAGAATGTCCCTGGATGCACCTGTTGCTCCGCGGAGCTCACCTCCGTGTCTCTGGGCTCGCCCTCACTGCCAACAGTTCACCTTCAACTTGTTTAGTCTGAACTAAAAAACACATACAATTATGTATAAAGAAACAATGTGAATCAGGCTCAGAATTTGTATCTAACACAATTGTAATCATTTCAGAAAAGAATCTTCAATGATTACATCTGAGGCTTACAATGAGCAACATGTCAAATATGACTTTATATTCGAGTGCAAACACTGAGATCCACCAGATTCTTTGCAGTGATTTTTGCCTTGCAATACATTTAGAAATTAAACATGTTTGACCCTCAGTGTTACAAAAGTAACTAGTTACTGTAATATATTCCACTTTTCAGTAACTAAGTAGTGCAACTCATTACTTATAAAATGTTGATAATATATTACTTGTTACAATCTGAGTTACTCAAGTTACTTCCATATAAATTCATTGCTTTTATAATCTATTGAAAATGACACTTCAGGACCAAAACACCACTAACATTCTGTCTGTGGGCTTAAAGGTGAATCAGATATTAGGAGGAAAATGTGTTGTGACATCACATTGTGTAAGTGTAAATGTGACAGGATTAGTGCTGTACAAGGTCTTAACAAATGTGATTGCTCAAAGTATCTCACAGTGTAACTCAGTTACATTTTTGATTTTAGAGACAGTAATATTGTAATACAAATGTAACTAGTAATATAAAATGTATTACAATTTTAAAGGAACTGACCCAACAGTGTCAACGATAACATTGAACTGATTCACATGACAATGAAACGTTTGTATAATAAATAACTTCTAAGTCACACTGACCTCGCAAATGTTTGAGTTTCTTTTTGCATTTGGTTTTAAACTTGTCCAATTAGTGTTGACTAAAAGCACAAGAAAAACACAACAGCTTTGCCTGATATGTGTTGGAACAGAAAAAGCCAAGAAAACGAGCGAGAGAAGAGCTTTGGGCTTGTTTTTATTCACTTTTACAAGCCTGCTGGTTGTTCTGTGTCAGCCAAACTTCATGTACTGTCTTTCTTTTGTGTCTATTTGGATTTGTGGATGTAGTTTGAAGCTTCCGTGAACCAGCGTTTGTCATTCATGTCCTGAAGCACAGTCTCTGATTGGTCCAAACGCTCAGACACTGAAGGAGCAGAGTGCATAATAGATCTGTAAAAAACAACAAGAACAGAGGTGTTTTACATCGAAATAAAGTCCAATTATGTCTGAGTAGTAAAGCAAACTTTCTTTTCCTTGTAGTCAATCTACAGTGGTGTTGATTGATTGAAATGACATTAAAATGTGTTCTTAGAAGTCTTTCATTTGAAAGTCTATTCTCTGACTAAATGACTCTTGTGTGTGGCTTTAGCAGGGTTACCTGTGAGCTTCATCTCTGGAGAAGCTCTTTTCATCACTGCTTCCATGTCTTCACTAATGGGAATGGGGATCTTTTCTGTGTCCAGATTGAGATCATCTGATTGGTCCAACACTTTTTCATCACTTCCTGAATGCCAGTAGGAAACATCTGGATTCTGATGTTTGAGTTGAGTTGAAGGAGTTACTTTGACCATGTCTTATGCAGCTCTACTGTGACTCTGTACACAAGTTTCAGAGTTGAGACTGATTTGGCGATTGTGATGTTGAAAAGCTGACAGTTTGAGAGAACAGAAGGACCCTCTGTATCCACATTCATTGGACGACTTTCTCTCAATGGAAACATTTGATTGGCTCTTGAAGCTTTGTCGGTTTAAGGAAGGAGCTGTACACAGACAAAAAATAAAAGTGTTAAAGAATAGAGAAAAACATCTGTGTATTTGTGTTCTGTGAAGAACACGATCCAAGAGTATTACTAATATTAAAAAGGCTGCACCTCCATGATCAGTGAGCCAGCCAGTGTTGCTTTCCTTCGGGTCTTGCTGTTTGGTGACAGAGCTTTGGAAAACTGAAATGACATCATATACTTTAAGATCTCTATTCTTTCAACCAAAAGTCCTATTCAACTCACAGCTTGTAGTTGTTTGTTCGGTGTTGTTTCCAGGTTGTTTCTTTGTGGAGGCGACAGCAGTCAGAAGAGTTTTGGGACACAAACTCAAACTGGAGCTGGAGAACAACGCTGTGCTCATCTTGGAACAATCAGGTTTGTGCCGTTACCAAGTTAACTAGAGAACTACAAGGCAAAAAGAAAAGATGTGTTTCCAAACATAACACTATTTGTGACTAAACTGAATGACTCAAGTGTTCAGAACATTTACTGTAAGACTTTTGAAGAAGCACAAACTTCTGAAATCTTTGTTGAAAGCAGAGATTCTATGTTCTCTTCTCTCATTGTACAAGTTTTTCCTGTCCAAATCTATGTCCCATTATAATGTGAACAGTAAAAGTCAGATATATACTTGTGGGTGAGAGTCGTCTTCATCCGTCCCAATGACCTGCAGAAACACAAAGTTTAAGAATCAAAGTTTTTACAAAAGAAATGACAAGAATTGTTACCTTGAAGCACCAAGAGTGGCTCCAAACCAATCCCATGTGTGTCCTTCTTCCACGGAGCCGGCTGGTCTGAGCAGAGACTTAAGGCCAACGTCAGAAAGGTTGGAAAACATTTCAAAAGAAAACTTTTTTTAAAATATTTTTTTGGTTTATTTATTTTACACACACACAAAAAAAAAGGCCAATTTCCAAAGGTGTGACCTTCTGAGTCCACAATGTCCTGAGACCGAGACATAAGAACAAAACCACTGAGTGTGGAGACCAACAAAAGACCAAAACCTCTGAGTGTCAAGACCGAGACACAAGACCAAAACCACTGAGTGTCAAGACTGAGACACAAGACCAAAACCATGAGTGTCAAGACTGAGACACAAGACCAAAACCACTGAGTGTCAAGACTGAGACACAAGACCAAAACCACTGAGTGTCAAGACTGAGACACAAGACCAAAACCACTGAGTGTCAAGACTGAGACACAAGACCAAAACCACTGAGTGTCAAGACTGAGACACAAGACCAAAACCACTGAGTGTCAAGACTGAGACACAAGACCAAAACCACTGAGTGTCAAGACTGAGACACAAGACCAAAACCACTGAGTGTCAAGACTGAGACACAAGACCAAAACCACTGAGTGTCAAGACTGAGACACAAGACCAAAACCACTGAGTGTCAAAACTGAGACACAAGACCAAAACCACTGAGTGTCAAGACTGAGACACAAGACCTCTGAGTGTGGAGACCGAGACACAAGACCACTGAGTTTCGAGACAGAGACTTTTAAAATTCAAGACCGACACATGAACAAGACCGCAGTCTATCAGACATCATGGAGATGTTCCTGAGTGCTGTACTGTGGTCCAAGCTCCAAACCTGGGGCAACAGAGCCTTTTCCATCACTGCCCAACCCTCTGGGACAGAGACTGCACTGACCTCACCACTTGTAGGAAAAATGTCAAGACCCATCTGTTTAAATCTGTTTTTAATGATTGATTAATGTTGTAATTAACTGTTTTTATGTATTGTACCTTTGTTTAACTGCCTTTGTCTGTACAGCTATATAAATAAAATGTATTATTATTATTATTATGAAGACAGAAGCCACCTCTGCAATTTTATACACCCCCCCCACACACACACACACCACCCCACAAAATCAATCTGTTTAAGACCAGCGCTTCCTCTTGAAGCTGACTTCTGTATCATCTTCATCATCATCATCATCCCTGCCACGTTTACGGGCTGCACTAGAGGGAGGGGAGGGGGAGGGAGAGGAAGGAGGGGAGGGGGAAGGAGTGGAAGGAGGGGAGGGAAAAGAGGGGGAGGGAGAGGGAGGGGAGGGGGAGGGAGGAGAGAGGGAGGGAGGGGAGGGGAAGGGAGAGGAGGGAGGGGAGGGGGAGGGAGGAGAGAGGGAGGGAGGGGAGGGGAAGGGAGAGGAAGGAGGGGAGAAGGGAGGAGATGGGGAAGGGAGAGGAGGATGGGGAAGGAGATGAGGAGGAGAGGGGAGGGAGAAGAGGGAGGGGAGGGAGGAGAGGGGGAGGGGAAGGAAAGAGAGAGGGGAAGGGAGTGGAGGGAGGAGAGGGGAAGGGAGGGGATGGGGAGGGTAAAGAGGGAAGGGAGGGGAAGAGGGGGAGATGAGGAGGGGAAGGAGGGAGAGATGGGCAGGGGAAGGAGGGAGGAGATGGGGAGGGGAAGGAGGGAGGGGATGGGGAGGGGAAGGAGGGGATGGGAGATGGGGGAGGAGATGGGGTGAGAGAGGAGGGAGGAGAGGGGAAGGGAGAGGAGGGAGGGGATAGGAAGGGTAAAGAGGGAGGGGAGGGGAAGGAGGGAGGGGATGGGATAAAGAGGGAGGGGATGGGCAGGGAAGGAGGGAGGAGAGGGAAGGGAATGGAGGAGGAAATGGGGAGGGAGGGGAGGGGATGGGAGAGGAGGGAGGGGATGGGAAGGGGAAGGAGGGAGGAGAAGGGAGGGGAATGGAGGGAGGAAATGGGGAGAAAGGGGAGGGGATGGGAGAGGAGGGAGGGGATGGGAAGGGGAAGGAGGGAGGAGAGGGGAGGGAAAGGAGGGAGGTGAGGAGAAAGGAAGAGAGGTGAGGAGTGAGGGAGGAGGGAGGGGAGGGGGTCACAGGAACTGCAGGAGCCACACCAGCCATATGAGCCACAAGGGCCATAGGGGCCAACGGAACCATGCGAACCATAGGGGCCATGGAACCATGCGGACCATAGGAACCATCGGAGCAATAGGAACCATAGGGGCCATGGGAACCATGCGGACCATAGGAGCCATAGGAACCATAGGACCAGGGATCACAGGAGCGGCAGGCGCAGGAACCACAGGGCCAGAGCAGCAGCGTAGGCGTGGTCTTCTGTAGGACAGAACAAACATGGATAAATATGTTAAGTATTTAACAAGGAGTCGTGTGCTGAGCAGTTTAAAGCTCCATCCAGAGTCTTAGACCAGGATCTTGCAACAATTATTTAGTTCATTAATAAATCCAACACAGTCTCTGGAGAATACGTAAAAATATCCAACAAAATGTAAAAAACGTACAATAAGCACGTTTTCACAGCTTTTTTTTTACGAAAAGCTAAAGTGTAAAATGATTACATATTTTGGTTGCAACCGTGTGGCGACATGTTCTTTGGGTTTAACAGGTATGTTTAGGCTTCAAGTTACTCAAATGAGTCTAGGACTGGGGCTTAGGGCAGGTTAAGATTTACGAGTTTGTTTACTAACAGTAAATGGCTCTACTGCTCAGTAAAAGTAGTAAATTAACAGTATTATTCTTGGCCCTGATAGTACATGAAACAGTTTTCCTTTGCACCACTTACCTAAATAAACAGCTGCGTCTCCACCAGCACCTCCAGGATGTTCCAAAGGAGCCACAGCAGCAGGGCGGATGTAGTCACCTAAGACAAAACACACGTCAGTCAAGATGAAGGTTGGATTGTTCTCTGTACAATATTTGTGTCTTCTTGGAGACTAGAACAGGACAGACCAGCTGCTTCTTAACTAATAAAAAAAGCTAATAAGGCTTTACTTAAATGTTGGAACTAATGAAACATGAAAATGAGAAACTGAACGACAACGAGTCGTGTGACATTCAGCTGTTTGCTTGGGTTTTTTAATAAGGAAGTTTTAAAGATTTGAAAATAGAATTGCTAAATCAAATCTATATTGTTATAAAACCAAACGACCACAGCCCAATGAAGAAAATACATGAAGAACTGGTTCTTTCTACCTAAAACTGCTCACATATTATATATTGGTCAAGTGAGGAGGAGCTTAAAATCTGTGAATCAGAGGTGCCATGTTTGTAAAACAGCATAAAAAATCCGCGGTTGCTGCATTTGCATATTCTACATCATGTTTTGTCTGCTTCTCGTTGTACTAAGAGCCTTCATTTTTCTCTGATTTTTCACCCTGCCCCACAATTAATGTTGTATGATTTAGTCAATCACATACAGCACCGAGAAGAGCAGTCCGGAGGAGGAAAAACAGACACAGATAGGACCTAAATAAAGGTTAACCCGAACAAAAGAACAGTAGAAACAGACACAGTGTTGATTCCAAAGACACGTGTGTTCATGAAACAGTCAAAGCTAATATATTATCGAGCGCGAACTGATCGAACTCTTATACTGTTAGGTGTCTCATAACAGAAGTCATTATGTTGGTGTGTGAAATCAGAAATCGAGGTTTGTTGTTAACAAACTTTTCTAATCTTTTAATCAGTCATTTCTGAAGCTTCTGGACACGACACACGTTGTTTAGTGGCTGTAATCTTTTTAGTTGACATTTTTGAAAGGACGTCGTAACTTTACTTTACTGCGCGGCTGTTTCCTGTGTTTTTCCTGCTAAAACGCCGTTGACGCGATAAATTAGAACTCTGACCTAATTTGAGCGACGCGTAGCGTATTTATGGACGTCAGACGAGTCTCACACTGCTGCTGTAAATTGTTGGAGGAAGATCAGATTTGATTCTATTATGAGTGATTCCAGCGCGTATGACATGCTGCAGTTATGCACTGCTACTGCGATGGTGTAAACTGGGGAACATTAACAGTTTTATTAGCTCCACTTACCTGCTTCCACACCACCACCAGGATGTACCAGAGGAGCCACAGGGGCCACATGGGGGGGACCCACAGGCACAGGGGGGGAGCCACAGGGACCACCAAAGTGGTCACCTATAAGAGAACAAACAGGATCAATATGTAAGTATTTAACAACAAAGAGTCCAGGATCATATTGTTTCTATTTAGATGCAACTGGTTTGTCTGAGGGATTGTTTCATTTGTGTTCAACACATTTTCACAGCAATTTTCTTCTCTGTGGCTAATGACAAAACATTATTTAGTTCATCAATAAATCTAGTGATTCTTCTTTGACTGAATCGTGTTGGGGAAAGAACATCATCCTTCCTGGAGTTCATTTTCATGGCCCGAAATCTCATTTCCATAGCTGTAGAATTCCAGAGCCATAAAAAAGCCAANTATTGTCAATATACAGGCCACTTTACTCATTTAACATAAAGCAATAAATAAAAGGCTCCTGTCTGTGAAGAGACTTTATTTATCCCACTTCATTCAGAAACTATTGTCCAATTTCTAAAATGGCATTCTTGCGTAAGTTTTAATGAAACTAAGTTATGCAGTTTATGATTTATAAAGTCTCAGTTAGCCTTTATTGTTGGTGAACTGCTGCCACTAAACATTTAGTTCACTTTAAGATTTGACTGGTGGACATACAGCACAGTAATACTAAAATCACTAAATACAACAAATAAAATGTTAAATCTCACTTGTGTAAAGTAATCACTTCTGATTTTCTTTGATTACATCAGTACACAGAGACAAGGTCACAAAATATTACATATCACAAAGCACAAAGCAAAAACACATGTTAAACATGCTTGTGGACATTTCTATTCAATACAAATCAATGATGATAACTGCTTAACCAATAATACTTTTTATGTTATAGTATTGTTTCTGCTTCAAATCTTTTGCATACACTACAGTTTTGGTATGGTAGTATTTGACAGAAAGATTAAACCATCTCATGTACAGATGAACTCAGTCATAATTATGCGCTGTGTCAAATAGTTACAAGAAGTTTCTTTTTTGTTCGATTTGCGTTAATGGATACATTTAATGTTCTCATGACCGACTGCACTTCTCACATTTCAAAACTAAAATGGAGTTAAGATCATTAAACTGGAAATTTGAGCAAATGAACAGTTTAGCCACTGACTTTAAAGAGTAAAGATTGTAATTGTGTGGTTCTAGTTTGTAGGTGTATGTGTTTTTGTATATTTTGTCAAAGTCAAAAAACAAGACTAGAGGGAAGGACACTGTACGTTGGAGAGAGAGAGACAAGGGAGTGACTGGAGGAGGAGGAGGGAGACAAGATACAAACAACAGGGCTTAGCTTCAACATTCCCACCACTTCACATAGTCCTTGTGTTTCCGTGTTGGTCTTTAGACAGACAGTGTGGATGTCCTCACACCAGGGGGCGCCGCAGAACTCTTACACAGACATGATGTGCTCAACGAAAGCTGCAGAGGAGAGAAGGAAGAGGATCAGGTTGGGTTCTTTTACAATCAAGTCAGTGCAGAGTTACTGGATTGTGCGTTACTATTTACCATCCAAAACATACACTCAAATACAGAACAAAACGAACCTCAAGATTTACATTGGAAAAGAAAAACAGATCATATTTTCATCATCATTGTAGCAACATGCATTACTATTAAAATTATTTGTACAAAGAACCATGTACATTTGATATACTTTATGATCAAGAATCTAAATCTTTAATTTTCAAAATAATTACTTTTGTAACATGGCTACAAAAAAAAAAAAAATATATATATATATATATATATATAATATATATATATAGCTAATGTATTATTGATTAAAAGAATACAAAATAAATAACAAATGAATAAATTAAATCAAAAGTTCTTAACTCTTTATAATGTGACAAAAAAGACCAAAACTTTCTTTAAGGTCCATTGCATAGTTGGAATAGTTTGTTCTTGCAATATTGCTTTAGGATTATCAATTCATATATATAATATATAATTCATATTATTCATGATATAATAACATATTACTGATATAATAAAATATATACTGTAGTTAGTATGTTCTCTTAATAAGCAAACTTTCCCTCACGATTAATACATTTTGTTTTCTTGTTTGAAAGTAAAACTTTGTGAAAAAGTCAGGTGTTTTCTTGGACCGAGGTCCCTGTGAGTCAATATGTGACGTTAGGACAAGAGCTGAATGTGAAAGCAGTTACAAAGAGTTCCATACACACTTCCTTCCAGGGCACATGTTACCCCCTGAGGTCCCTCCTCCTCTCACACTTACTCAGGGTGGACAGCACAATACGCAGCTCAGCGCCCATGACGGTGCCGTTGCCCTCCTTGTTGAAGGTTCCCTTGGGCATGGAGTCCACCTTCTTCAGCCTCGAAGTTCAGCCTCTTGTTGGCCATGTCTGAGGAAAGCAAAGACACACTCATGGACATGTCAGAAGCACTATTCATTTATTTAATAAAGGTGCACTGTGGAAGACTTTTGGAGTGTTTACAATCTCTTCTTCTCTGTGGAGTCAATATATATTGCTAAGTTAAAAGTCAGATCTGTGGAGGGGCACACTCTCTTACTGTTGCAGGTTTATCAAGATACATTTTGAGCAAAAACAATTTCAATTTTAGATGAATGTTTAATGCTGTCCCACAGAACATTCTAGGCAAAGCAATAATATCACCATGGAGACAAGCGAGTTACGCTGTTCTTTCTTTCTTTATTTTGAGCCATAAAAAACAAATAATATAACAATGTACAAGACAATATATAATTTGTTGTACATAAATATACTGTACAAACAAAACAACAAAGGAAACATTCAGAATAACTAATACATTTATAATCATAATTAGTACCCATTTAGCCCCAAAGTGTGGGAAGAAGACAAACTTATTTCATCCACCCTAATTATTCCTATATATTAAGTTCTATGGTTGCTACTGTTAGGAATCTGATAAACTACCTTACATAAATAGTACTTAGTACTATATAGTACTATTATAGAATATATACATTATGATACATTACACACATACAATATTAGTGTTGGATAATGTGCATATGGTACCTGTTTTAGTAAGAATACTGTTCGAACCAAATTTCTCACCATGTAGCATCATATATGAATGAAGTATTATGAATAATTCCTAGTTATAAAGAGATAGACTATAAATGATGAATTAATAATAAGGATTGTATTGAACATTTTTGCTGACTTAATGGTGTCTATGGTAATAATAATTCGATTGTGTATATTATGCATTAAAAAGTCAAGATGTTGTTGTTATTCTGCTGTTAGAGCCACCACGACCACCCTCGGACTGAGTGGTCTGTGCTGTGCATGGTGAGTCAGCTGCCAGAAGGAGGCGCTTTCAGGGCTGAGAATTATGTTGAGTACAAAATATAGAGTTAATTATATATAGAGTTTGAATTATCACCAGCACAATCACCACTGCCGGTACAACAATTCAAATTAATCTCCTGAACCCATTTTAACTGTTACATAATGTTATATATTGATATAATACAAAAAATGATGACAATCATTAGTATAACTGCAATATCAATAATAGAGACATTTTGTAGATATATCTATTGTGAAGTAAGACTGCTTAATGACAGTTGTAGTTGAATCATTGCATTCAATAAGCTAAGCCACCATGCATTATTTGTGACCAGTTTTATAATAGTTCTATTTATTGAACCTGTCTAAAGTCATCTATCTATATCTATATCTATCTATATCTACTGCATATTTATGTCTATGTCTATACACACATATGTATATTTACCATAAGTATGTATCTTATTTACTTTCCATTTGTACTGTATTTTATATTTAATGATGCCTACTTTCATTATTTTTGTGGCACTTGTGAATACTTGTTACAGTCAAACACCATCCTCACTCATGGAATGTGACAAAACCATTTCCTTACATTTAACTTCAAATGGATGAATATTTGGACATAGCTTAAGTTGTAACTCCAATCGATTCTAAAGCTTAACTCCACATATCAACACACACAACTGTTTCCTTGTAGTTTTCACTGCTTGAACTTTAAAGTTACCAGACTCCCTTCTCTCTCCAAAAAGAGCTTTTGAATATTCCTGGGAAGTTTACTTGCTTTATATAACAATTGTGTAGTATAAAAATCAACTAAATCAAATCATTGTAATAGTTTAGACTGCAGAAATAATTGATTAGTATGATCATGATAGTATGATCAAGTCTTATCGCACGTTTCTGGAGTATAAAGAGGGGATGTAGTGAACTTTTAGAATGATTGCCCCATACTTCTCTACAGTAACTTAAATAAGGCAACACTAGTGAGCAATACAACATGTACAAAGCAGTGTATTCATTGTATTAATGATCGAGACACTTTTGACATTTAGTTTTGGATGTGTCTTATATGTGGTTTCCAGGTTAATTTGCGATTATTAGTTTTTCCTAAAAATTTAATTTCAGTTACTACATCTATAACAGTACCGTCTAAGTTCATTTCTAGGTCTGAATTTCCATTTTTATTTTCTAAAAAAAACAGTACTTTAGTTTTTTCTAAATTCAGCCATAATTTGTTAGTATCCATAAATATTTTGGTAACACTTTAGAATAACTACAGAATAATTAGGCTTCATAAATCATTAATAACACCTAATAAAGACTTAACTCAATATGAACAAATGATTAATTATTAGATGAAAAAGCTTATTAATGCTTAGTAACTACTGAATTACTCCAAATCCTGCCTCCTAACCCTAAATCCTAACCTTAGCTCCTTAGTTAAGTAGTTACTAAGCATTAATAAACTTTTTCATTCATTAATTCACCATTAGTTGATGAATAATTAAGGTTTTATTTATGCTTTATTCATGGTTTACTAAGGCCAATTAAGGTGTAGTTAATATAAAGTGGTACCCATTTTTAGTTACTAATTCATTATTTATAATATGTATTAAATTATTATAATTATCACTTGAATAGAATATATTGGTGTCATCCGCAAACAAAACAAATTTCAATCATTTAAAAATGTCCTTTATATATAAATTAAACAGTTTTGGGCCCAAAATGGATCCTTGTGGAACCCCACACGCGATGTCCAAACACCCAGATTCAAACTCACCCATTTTCACAAACTGCTGTCTCTTGGTTAGATAGCTTTGGATCCAGTTCAAAGCCACTCCCCTTATCCATAGCTTTCCAGTTTTTTAAACAATATTGGGTGATTAATTGTGTCAAAGGCTTTTTTAAGTCAATGAATATTCCAGCTGCAATCCTTTTTTCTATCTTCTAAACTATTCGTAATTTTCTACACTGCATCAATTATTGTCATTGATGTTGACCTTGCTGACCTAAACCCATACTGACTTTCACCAATTAGATTGCATTTATCTATAGACCAGTTCAGAGCCTACGTCATTTTGGGGGCGGAGCCGCACGGGTGCCCTCCGCAGAGTTTCCCCATAAGTTTCTATACAAAACGAGTAAGCTGTACTAACGATATTAAACGGTTAGAAAACTTAACAATTATTTCAAACGAAGCTCTGACCATTCCTTATGTGTTCCTTGGGTTTGCACCAGTTGACACATTTTATAACTCGTGATTTTTTCGGGCTAACTAGCTAGCCGCTAAAATCTATAGAAAAAATGAGGGATTACTATCAAAACAAATACATCGCCTCAGAGTCATGTAAGTATATCCTTGGAGTCTTTTATACAATAATCTTCTGTAGAAATCAGCACAAAATAATGCCACACAGGTGCAGTTTACTGTGACTCTAATTCTCCACTGATAATTGATAAATAAT
Organism: Mugilogobius chulae; assembly: GCA_038363315.1. Lineage (NCBI taxonomy): Eukaryota > Metazoa > Chordata > Actinopteri > Gobiiformes > Gobiidae > Mugilogobius > Mugilogobius chulae. The sequence goes on along the minus strand of CM076412.1, from coordinate 6,172,597 downwards.
TAACAAAACTTGCACAAAAATCTTAAGCAATGTCACGGTAACTCACCTCCTGTGCTTTTCTGCAAATTACGTCATCAAACTCATTAAGGGATATGTATGATCAAAGCTTTTCTCTTCTGCACATGAGTTTTTCCCATCAAATATAAGTAAATATTAGGTGGCTGAATGTCGGGACACTTACTAACGTCATGCTAACATTCAGTAGCTAACTGTACATGGATCTGGAGTCGCTTGCTGTTGTTAAATTGAGTTTTTAAAGAGAGTTTTGCGATTTTTTAATGAAAATGCACCTGCGTAGCTTGAAAAGCCTGAGACTGGGCACCACTCAGGGCTCCAGTTAGCGCGCACAGCCATCTTTGTTTACTAACAGTAAATGGGTCTATACATTTCTCTAATCTTTTGTTAAAAAGTTTTTCCAAAATTGTGGAAAATTGAGGGAGCAGAGAGACAGGTCTGTAGTTTGTGAAATTGTGTTTGTTGCCATTTTTATACAGTGGTATAACTTTTGCCTTTTTCATATTGTTTGGAAATGTTCCTGTTTGGAATGACTGGTTGCAGATGATCTATATCAAAACAATCTGCCAATGACTTATTTTACAAGTATTAACTATATATAACCCAGACAGGAACATTGTTTTTGTATTAAGCTTTATCTGTGTGTGATCAAAATCATGTTTGGTAGGGATTTTTTTTGGCCAAAAAAACATTAAAACTATTAACAATTTAATTCATAATATATTTTTATCAATAAACTAGTCTGAATCTCCTTTAATAATATTACTTAACATGCCCCATACCCTTTTAGTATCGTTCATATTTTTATTTATTAGACTGGTATAGTATAATTTCTTGCTAGTTCTTATTATATCTATCAATTGGTTTTTATATACTTTATATATATGTTCAGATTCTTCAGTCCTCGGTCTAATAAATTCTCTGCATAAAGCATTTTTCTTTTTACAAGCATTTTGTAAACTTTTAGTTAACCATGGGATTTGATAGTTGAATTATATTTGAAATGTTCATGTAGTGCATTAATAGCTCCCTCAGTTTGAAGTCGTTTTTGATTTTGTAATGATTTTTTAGAGTCCAGATTCTCATTATTTAGTCTGAAGACAGGAAGATGATCAGTTATATCACAAATCATGAAGTCACTATGATTTGCAGATTCCATGTTGTTTGTGAAAATATTGTCAACAAGGGTAGCGCTGTGTGATGTGGTTCTACTAGGTCTTGTTCTAGTTGGATATGAACTCGTACTGTACATTCTATTAATAAACCTCAGATGAGGTATGTAATCCTTACAAATGAAAATGTTTATTACATATTCCTGAAAAATTTTTTTCTATCCATGTTGAAAATCTTTCCAACCTTGAGCCTGGTGCTCTGTATAAACAACTTACTATAATGTTTTCTTTTTTTATTGATCATTTCTATTGAAATACATTCAAGTATATCATTTATTGCTAGAGTCATCTTTTCAATTGCTTAGATTTTTAATGACCAAATAAAGCAGTTCCTCCACCTGATTTATTTGTTCTGTTCACCTCATTTAAATTGTAGTCATTTAACTCCAAATCCACACCTGTATCATTTTTGAGCCATGTCTCAGACAACGCTATAATGCTGAATGGTTGTACAAATTGTTGCAAGTATTCTTTGATAGCCTGGAAGTTTGCATACATGCTTCTACAATTAAAGTGAATCATTGAAAATTGACTTTCAAAGTGAATGATTTTATTAAAATCATCTTCAGAGTAATAATTACAAGTTGTGTTATTAAATGAACAGGGTCTAAATGATGTTCAAAGTCTAGTGTTTCAGATTCAGTGTTTTCAGATGATCTTATAGTCCACAATCATTTGATGTATCCCTGAGTCTGTCATAGCTGAGTTGTAATTAGATATGAGTTTACACAGCAGCCTTTATCCCTTCATTGATCAAACAGTGCAATTATTCCTATTTTTTCAGTTCCTCTATGTCCCTAACTACCAGTACTTTAGCCTCCTCAGGTGATCCGTTCAGACGTATATTTTACAGTTCATAACCCAAGTACTTTGAATTTTGTTTTGTTTCCTTAAGTATCTGGCTTTTTTGCAATATCAGCATTTCTTTTAATGAAGTGGTCATTCAAGTAAACATTGGTACCTTTCAACCTTTTTCCTTGTTTCATCAGTGATATCTTCTGCTTCCGATTGACGAACCTCAGGATCACAGTTGGCATGTTGTTGCCCTTTTTTGTGGGAGAGGATGGCAGGCCTCGATCAAATTCACATCCAGAAGAATGTCCCTGGATGCACCTGTTGCTCCGCGGAGCTCACCTCTGTGTCTCTGGGCTCGCCCTCACTGCCAACAGTTCACCTTCAACTTGTTTAGTCTGAACTAAAAAACACATACAATTATGTATAAAGAAACAATGTGAATCAGGCTCAGAATTTGTATCTAACACAATTGTAATCATTTCAGAAAAGAATCTTCAATGATTACATCTGAGGCTTACAATGAGCAACATGTCAAATATGACTTTATATTCGAGTGCAAACACTGAGATCCACCAGATTCTTTGCAGTGATTTTTGCCTTGCAATACATTTAGAAATTAAACATGTTTGACCCTCAGTGTTACAAAAGTAACTAGTTACTGTAATATATTCCACTTTTCAGTAACTAAGTAGTGCAACTCATTACTTATAAAATGTTGATAATATATTACTTGTTACAATCTGAGTTACTCAAGTTACTTCCATATAAATTCATTGCTTTTATAATCTATTGAAAATGACACTTCAGACCAAAACACCACTAACATTCTGTCTGTGGGCTTAAAGGTGAATCAGATATTAGGAGGAAAATGTGTTGTGACATCACATTGTGTAAGTGTAAATGTGACAGGATTAGTGCTGTACAAGGTCTTAACAAATGTGATTGCTCAAAGTATCTCCCAGTGTAACTCAGTTACATTTTTGATTTTAGAGACAGTAATATTGTAATACAAATGTAACTAGTAATATAAAATGTATTACAATTTTAAAGGAACTGACCCAACAGTGTCAACGATAACATTGAACTGATTCACATGACAATGAAACGTTTGTATAATAAATAACTTCTAAGTCACACTGACCTCGCAAATGTTTGAGTTTCTTTTTGCATTTGGTTTTAAACTTGTCCAATTAGTGTTGACTAAAAGCACAAGAAAACACAACAGCTTTGCCTGATATGTGTTGGAACAGAAAAAGCCAAGAAAACGAGCGAGAGAAGAGCTTTGGGCTTGTTTTTATTCACTTTTACAAGCCTGCTGGTTGTTCTGTGTCAGCCAAACTTCATGTACTGTCTTTCTTTTGTGTCTATTTGGATTTGTGGATGTAGTTTGAAGCTTCTCTGAACCAGCGTTTGTCATTCATGTCCTGAAGCACAGTCTCTGATTGGTCCAAACGCTCAGACACTGAAGGAGCAGAGTGCATAATAGATCTGTAAAAAACAACAAGAACAGAGGTGTTTTACATCGAAATAAAGTCCAATTATGTCTGAGTAGTAAAGCAAACTTTCTTTTCCTTGTAGTCAATCTACAGTGGTATTGATTGAAATGACATTAAAATGTGTTCTTAGAAGTCTTTCATTTGAAAGTCTATTCTCTGACTAAATGACTCTTGTGTGTGGCTTTAGCAGGGTTACCTGTGAGCTTCATCTCTGGAGAAGCTCTTTTCATCACTGCTTCCATGTCTTCACTAATGGGAATGGGGATCTTTTCTGTGTCCAGATTGAGATCATCTGATTGGTCCAACACTTTTCATCACTTCCTGAATGCCAGTAGGAAAATCTGGATTCTGATGTTTGAGTTGAGTTGAAGGAGTTACTTTGACCATGTCTTATGCAGCTCTACTGTGGCTCCGTACACAAGTTTCAGAGTTGAGACTGATTTGGCGATTGTGATGTTGAAAAGCTGACAGTTTGAGAGAACAGAAGACCCTCTGTATCCACATCATTGGACGACTTTCTCTCAATGGAAACATTTGATTGGCTCTTGAAGCTTTGTCGGTTTTAAGGAAGGAGCTGTACACAGACAAAAAATAAAAGTGTAAAGAATAGAGAAAAACATCTGTGTATTTGTGTTCTGTGAAGAACAGATCCAAGAGTATACTAATATTAAAAAGGCTGCACCTCCATGATCAGTGAGCCAGCCAGTGTTGCTTTCCTTCGGGTCTTGCTGTTTGGTGACAGAGCTTTGGAAAACTGAAATGACATCATATACTTTAAGATCTCTATTCTTTCAACCAAAAGTCCTATTCAACTCACAGCTTGTATTGTTTGTTCGGTGTTGTTTCCAGGTTGTTTCTTTGTGGAGGCGACAGCAGTCAGAAGAGTTTTGGGACACAAACTCAAACTGGAGCTGGAGAACAACGCTTGCTCATCTTGGAACAATCAGGTTTGTGCCCTTACCAAGTTAACTAGAGAACTACAAGGCAAAAAGAAAAGATGTGTTTCCAAACATAACACTATTTGACTAAACTGAATGACTCAAGTGTTCAGAACATTTACTGTAGACTTGAAGAGCACAAACTTCTGAATCTTTGTTGAAAGCAGAGTTTCTATGTTCTCTTCTCTCATTGTACAAGTTTTTCCTGTCCAATCTATGTCCCATTATAATGTGAACAGTAAAAGTCAGATATATACTTGTGGTGAGAGTCGTCTTCATCCGTCCCAATGACCTGCAGAAACACAAAGTTTAAGAATCAAAGTTTTTACAAAAGAAATGACAAGAATTGTTACCTTGAAGCACCAAGAGTGGCTCCAAACCAATCCATGTGTGTCCTTCTTCCACGGAGCCGGCTGTCTGAGCAGAGACTTAAGGCCAACGTCAGAAAGGTTGGAAAACATTTCAAAAGAAACTTTTTTAAAATATTTTTTTGGTTTATTTATTTTACACACACACAAAAAAAGGCCAATTTCCAAAGGTGTGACCTTCTGAGTCCACAATGTCCTGAGACCGAGACATAAGAACAAAACTACTGAGTGTGGAGACCAACAAAAGACCAAAACCTGCTATGGAGACGTGTTCAAGAGACCGACGATCGACCAACACAGACCAAACCACTGAGTGTCAAGACTGAGACACAAGACCAAAACCCTGAGTCAAGAAACAGAAAAAAGACAAAGAACAAACAAAACCACTGAGTATCAAGAGACTGAGACACAAGACCAAAACCACTGAGTGTCAAGACTGAGGACACCAAGATCCAAAACCACTGAGTGTCAAGACTGAGACACAAGACCAAAACCACTGAGTGTCAAGACTAACACAAACCAAAACCACTGAGTTCAAACAGCAACACAACAAAGACCCAAAACCACTGAGTGTCAAGACTGAGACACAAGACCAAAACCACTGAGTGTCAAGACTGAGACAACAAGACCAAAACCACTGAAACGTGGTCAAGACTGAGACACAAGACCAAAACCACTGAGTGTCAAGACTGAGACACAAGACCAAAACCACTGAGTGTCAAGACTGAGACACAAGACCAAAACCACTGAGTGTCAAACTGAGACACAAGACCAAAACCACCACTGAGAGACTGTCAAGACAGAGACACAAGACCAAGACACAAGACCTCTGAGTGTGGAGACCGAGACACAAGACCACTGAGTTTCGAGACAGAGACTTTTAAAATTCAAGACCGACACATGAACAAGACCGCAGTCTATCAGACATCATGGAGATGTTCCTGAGTGCTGTACTGTGGTCCAAGCTCCAAACCTGGGGCAACAGAGCCTTTTCCATCACTGCCCAACCCTCTGGGACAGAGACTGCACTGACCTCACCACTTGTAGGAAAAATGTCAAGACCCATCTGTTTAAATCTGTTTTTAATGATTGATTAATGTTGTAATTAACTGTTTTTATGTATTGTACCTTTGTTTAACTGCCTTTGTCTGTACAGCTATATAAATAAAATGTATTATTATTATTATTATGAAGACAGAAGCCACCTCTGCAATTTTATACACCCCCCCCACACACACACACACCACCCCACAAAATCAATCTGTTTAAGACCAGCGCTTCCTCTTGAAGCTGACTTCTGTATCATCTTCATCATCATCATCATCCCTGCCACGTTTACGGGCTGCACTAGAGGGAGGGGAGGGGGGAGGAGGAAGGGAGGGGGAAGGAGGAGAGGAGAGGAGGGAAAAGAGGGGAGGGAGGAGGGAGGGAGGGAGGGAGGGGGAGGGGAGAGGGAGGGAGGGGAGGGGGAGGAGAGGAGGAAGGGAGGGGAAGGGAGGAAGGGGGAGAAGGGAGGAGATGGGGAAGGGAGAGGAGGATGGGGAAGAGGGGAGGGAGAAGAGGGAGGGAGGGAGGAGAGGGGAGGGGAAGGAAGAGGAGAGGGGAGGGAGTGGGGAGGAGAGGGAAGGGAGGGGATGGGGAGGGAGGAAGGGAGGGAGAGGAAGGAGAGAGGGAGGAGGGGGGAGAAGAGAGGAGAGAGGAGGAGGAGGGAGAGGAGGAGGGGAGGGGAGAGGGAAGGGAGGGAGGGGAGAGGGGGGGGGAGGAGGAAGGGAGGGGAGGGAAGGGGAGGAAGAGGAAGGAGGGATGGGAAGGGGAAGGAGGGAGGAGAGGGAGGGGAATGGAGGAGGAAATGGGAGGGGAGGGGATGGGAGAGGAGGGGAAGGGGATGGGAAGGGGGAGGGAGGAGGAGGAGAAAGGGAGAGGAGAAGGGAAAAGGGAGGTGAGGAGAAAGGAAGAGAGGGGAGGAGGGAGGGAGGAGGGAGGGGAGGGGGTCACAGGAACTGCAGGAGCCACACCAGCCATATGAGCCACAAGGGCCATAGGGGCCAACGGAACCATGCGAACCATAGGGGCCATGGGAACCATGCGGACCATAGGAACCATAGGAGCAATAGGAACCATAGGGCCATGGGAACCATGCGGACCATAGGAGCCATAGGAACCATAGGACCAGGATCACAGGAGCGGCAGGCGCAGGAACCACAGGGCCAGAGCAGCAGCGTAGGCGTGGTCTTCTGTAGGACAGAACAAACATGGATAAATATGTTAAGTATTTAACAAGGAGTCGTGTGCTGAGCAGTTTAAAGCTCCATCCAGAGTCTTAGACCAGGATCTTGCAACAATTATTTAGTTCATTAATAAATCCAACACAGTCTCTGGAGAAAACGTAAAAATATCCAACAAAATGTAAAAAACGTACAATAAGCACGTTTTCACAGCTTTTTTTTACGAAAAGCTAAAGTGTAAAATGATTACATATTTTGGTTGCAACCGTGTGGCGACATGTTCTTTGGGTTTAACAGGTATGTTTAGGCTTCAAGTTACTCAAATGAGTCTAGGACTGGGGCTTAGGCAGGTTAAGATTTACGAGTTTGTTTACTAACAGTAAATGGCTCTACTGCTCAGTAAAAGTAGTAAATTAACAGTATTATTCTTGGCCCTGATAGTACATAAACAGTTT
>CM076412.1:6031355-6164957 GCA_038363315.1 Mugilogobius chulae | reverse complement strand
GGTTGGATGTTCTCTGTACAATATTTGTGTCTTCTTGGAGACTAGAACAGGACAGACCAGCTGCTTCTTAACTAATAAAAGCTAATAAGGCTTTACTTAAATGTTGGAATAATGAAACATGAAAATGAGAAACTGAACGACAACGAGTCGTGCGACATTCAGCTGTTTGCTTGGGTTTTTTAATAAGGAAGTTTTTAAAGATTTGAAAATAGAATTGCTAAATCAAATCTATATTGTTATAAAACCAAACGACCACAGCCCAATGAAGAAAATACATGAAGAACTGGTTCTTTCTACCTAAAACTGCTCACACATTATATATTGGTCAAGTGAGGAGGAACTTAAAACTGTGAATCAGAGGTGCCATGTTTGTAAAACAGCATAAAAAATCCACGGTTGCTGCATTTGCATATTCTACATCATGTTTTGTCTGCTTCTCGTTGTACTAAGAGCCTTCATTTTTCTCTGATTTTTCACCCTGCCCCACAATTAATGTTGTATGATTTAGTCAATCACATACAGCACCGAGAAGAGCAGTCCGGAGGAGGAAAACAGACACAGATAGGACTAAACTAGCTCATACAAGGTGAATGTGAACAGAGGAACAGTGTTGATTCCACAGACACGTTTGTTTCATGCAAAGCTGTAAAAGAATATAGTTTATAACAGTCCGACTCTTATTCATGGAGAGAAGAGTCTCATAAAGAAGTCATTTATAAGTTGGTGTTTGAAGTCAGAAAGTTTGCGATGTGTTTTTATGCGTTTGTTGTTAACAAACTTTTTCTAATCTTTTAATCAGTCATTTCTGAAGCTTCTGGACACGATACACGTTGTTTAGTGGCTGTAATCTTTTTAGTTGACATTTTTCGAAAGGACGTCGTAACTTTACTTTACTGCGCGGCTGTTTCCTGTGTTTTTCCTGCTAAAACGCCGTTGACGCAGATAAATTAGAACTCTGACCTAATTTGAGCGACGCGTAGCGTATTTATGGACGTCAGACGAGTCTCACACTGCTGCTGTAAATTGTTGGAGGAAGATCAGATTTGATTCTATTATGAGTGATTCCAGCGCGTATGACATGCTGCAGTTATGCACTGCTACTGCGATGGTGTAAACTGGGGAACATTAACAGTTTTATTAGCACCACTTACCTGCTTCCCCACCACCACCACCAGGATGTACCAGAGGAGCCACAGGGGCTACATGGGGGGGACCACAGGAGCCACATAAGCCACAGGGACTGCAGGAGCCACAGGGGGAGAGCCACAGGAGGAGGAGCCACATGAACCGCAGGAGCCACAGGGGCCACAAAGTGGTCACCTAAAGATGAAAACAAACATGGATCAGCATGTAAGTATTTAACAACAAGGAGTCGTGTGTTGAGCAATTTTAAAGCTCGACTCGGAGTTTTAGAACAGGATCATATTTTATTCTATTTAGATGCAACTGGTTTGTCTGAGGGATTGTTTCATTTGTGTTCAACACATTTTCACACCATTTTTCTTCTCTGTGGCTAATGACAAACCATTATTTAGTTCATCAATAAATCTAGTGATTCTTCTTTGACTGAAGTGTTTTCCATGACCGTACAAAGCACATGCTTTGGACAATCCTGCTTTAAACAGACTTTAAAAGTCACATTCTGAGTTGCTCTGTTGCTTTGTCAAAGTAGTAAATGAGAGGATTATTCCTGACTCTTATGGTACATTAACAGTTTTATAAGCACCACTTACCTGCGTCTCCACCAGCACCATCAGGATGTACCACAGGAGCCACAGCAGCAGGGCGGATGTAGTCACCTAAGACAAAACACACGTCAGTCAAGAAGCTCCAAACACAATGTGAAATGTTCTGATCATTACAGCCCAGTGTGAAGAAGAAAAAAACATGAAGAACTGGTCATTTCTAGATACTGTAGAATGTCTGCAAAGTGCATTTTCCCTGAAAACACATGTTAAATGTGACTGGTTTACCATAGAACAGTACAAGCTCATAAGTGTGAGCCTCATTTGTTAGAACAGACTCATAATTGTACTTTGTGACATAATGCAGCACATTATAAAGACTTTGGATTAAATGCTGACTATTTAGACATTTAGATTTTTTACAGATTGTTACAGTGGTCTATACATATACAGTTAATTACAAAGGACAACTATTATTTTCTTTAGTAAACCATGTTCAGAGGCTTCTCTTTTCTATCACTTCAGATTTGATAAGAAGGACAGGGATAAGTCCAGATCAACGCTGTCAAGTGCTCTGGTTCAACATAAGGCCTAAGTCAGACTTTGGTGCGCCATAGACTCAGCTCTGTGCTTTATGTGGCATTACTTGACTCAGTTTAGGCCATAGACCATAAATAGTGTCAGTTTTTCACAAAAATATCCACAGAGATTTAAATAAAACATTCCATTTGGAACGAGCGCCATGTTTTACACTAAATCAGCTTTAACTTCGACGGCCAGTAAAAAAACTACACACGATTTTCCAGATATTTCTACATAAATGATTAGCTTACACCCCTAGCTGCATATTTATACCATTTTGTCCGGTTTCCACCAGTATTTTTAACAAAGTGTCGAGTGCAGTTTCTACCACTGTGACCAGTTAACGTTAGCTTAGCTTAGCTTAAGTCAAACAAACCAATGTAAAACCACCAATGTAGACTTATCTCTTATGAAAAAGTGAACTTTCAGTGTGTAGCTACTATTTCCAGCACTTTGATCTAAGCTAGTCAAAGTTTGAAAAGTTACCTCCGGCATCCAGCCAGGCCTGGAAGTCCTCGAAGTCCATGTTCAGTAAATCGTCCATGTTGAGTTGTTTGAGTTTCAAACCTGACAGACATAATGTAAACATGTGTTTAGTTTATTTGACCGATAATGATTGTAATCTGACACTATAGGGCTCCTCGCGCTGTTTAAAGGTGAAGTTTATGGAGCTAAACTCACGCACCAGTTTTTCTGCAGATCGCTCACGGTCAATGCGAGAAAGGGAAGAGTTCTGTCCTCGCGACGTTTAAATAGTCCACCCGACTCGTTCCTATGGCAACGACGCACGCTCGCGTGTTTTCGCCGGCGCGTTAATATATTTTATTTTATCTACTTATATATATGAGGTATGGACTTTTTCCTTCAAAATCTAAAACTATTGTCAATATACAGGCCACTTTACTCATTTAACATAAAGCAATAAATAAAAGGCTCCTGTCTGTGAAGAGACTTTATTTATCCCACTTCATTCAGAAACTATTGTCCAATTTCTAAAATGGCATTCTTGCGTAAGTTTTAATGAAACTGAGTTATGCAGTTTATGATTTATAAAGTCTCAGTTAGCCTTTATTGTTGGTGAACTGTTGCCACTAAACATTTAGTTCACTTTAAGATTTGACTGGTGGACATACAGCACAGTAATACTAAAATCACTAAATACAACTAATAAAATGTTAAATCTTACTTGTGTAAAGTAATCACTTCTGATTTTCATTTGTATTACATAGAACACAGAGAAAACAATCAGTCACAAAATATTACATATCACAAAGTCAAGCAATAACACATGTAAACATGCTTTGGACATTTCTATTCAATACAAATATGATGATAACTGCTTAACCAATAATACTTTTTAGTTATGTATTGTTTCTGCTTCAAATCTTTTGCATACACTTCAGTTTTGGTAGTAGTATTTGACAGAAAGATTAAACCATCTCATGTACAGATGAACTCAGTCATAATTATGTGCTGTGTCAAATAGTTACAACAAGTTTCTTTTTTGTTCGATTTGCGTTAATGGATACATTTAATGTTCTCATGACCGACTGCACTTCTCACATTTCAAAACTAAAGATAATTAAACTGGAAATTTGAACAAATGAACAGTTTAGCCACTGACTTGTAGTTTGACTTGAGGTGTGAATGATGCCATCGCACTAGAAAGATGAGGTGAGAACTGAAATGCTTATTCTCATTGAAATAGAAAGTCAACATATATTAGCTTTTCTGACACCTGTAAAACTATATTTTGTATTTACAAGTATTGTTTTTTTTTTAAATAAGTTAACTTTAAAGAGTAAAGATTGTAATTGTGTGGTTCTAGTTTGTAGGTGTATGTGTTTTTGTATATTTTGTCAAAGTCAAAAACAAACCTGGACCAGACACTAGACTAGAGAGATGAAGGACTAATCCAAACATGCTGTACGTTGGAAAAGTTTATTCTGAACTGAACAGAATGAATGTAGCTACCCTGGTTTTAACATCGAACAAAGGACTTGACGCTCCGTACTGATGTTTATGTGTCAGTGTTTATTTTTTAAGGAAACTCAGTACTGCCAATCTCTACTTTATTTTTTTTTCCAGCTGTATCACGAAATTTCATGATAACTATTAAGTAACTATCAGGTACCTGATAAATTTTTTTTTCTTTTTTATATTTTTTATATCACGTTATTCCTTATTAGTTTTACCTGATAGTATCACGTTATTACCTGATAGTATCACGTTATTACCTGATAGTATCACGTTATTACCTGATAGTTATCAGAAATTTTGTGATACAGCTGGAAAAAAAAATCAAGTAGAGATTGCAGTACTGAGCTTCTGTAATTCTTCAAGTTGAACTTTCAATTCAACATCGTAGATTACATCGACAACACATCGATAACACCTTCAACACGTGAAAACTAAAAGACAATAAAAGAGAAATGTCTCAGCTGTAATGTCTTCATATTACAACACAAATGTCTTACAAAATAAAGAATAATTACCGTGTTCGCCCATATGTAACCAGCAGTAGTTAAAGTAGCTTTTTTTAGTGCATGTTATGTCTCTTCTTAGCAGTTCTATCTCTTGCCAGTGTTGGGAGTAAGTAACTCATTACAAAAGTAACCTAACTTAATGTAATATATTCATCTTTTCAGTAACTAAGTAGTGTGACTCATTAATTATATAAAAAAGTTAACAAAATACTTCTAGTAACAATCTAACGCTAGTTATACTTGCATATAAATTAGTTGCTTTTATATTCTATTGAAAGCGACACTTCAAGACCAAAACACCACTAAAATACTGTCGGTTGGCTTAAAGGTAAATCAAATACTATGAGGAACAAATGTGACATCACATTTCCATAAATTTGATCAGTAGTCAAGTGTAAATGTAACAGGATTAGTTTTGTAATGTCTTGACAAATGTGCGTTAGCTCAAATAACACCAGTGGTGTAACTCAGTAACTTTACAAATGTACTGTACAAATGTACTGTATTACATTTTTCTCCCTGTAACGTTGTAAAATATAATGTATTACAATTTTACAGTAACCTTAACTTACCTAAACTGTTAATCACACGTTATGACACTTATACTAATCCTTTTACATTGTACACTTCATAACTGAGTCATTTATATATGATGTCACAACACCTTTTCCTCATATTTTTTTTTTCACCTTCTTGTCAGCAGACTCCACAGAAACTCTTCTATACCAGTTTCACGACTGTTTTGATCATGAAGTGTTGTTTTCAATAGAACTCCAATGCAATAAGTTTGTCTTCAAGTAGGCCTAAGGTGACCCAGATATCCCTATTAATCCAGGACAGTCAGTTCGTTTTGTTCAATACTTTTAGTTTTGTATTTGCATGTCTCTGAAGCTAGAGCTATTGTTTTAACCTTCATTAAAATCATTCCAAAATTCTCAACAGTATTTCTGGAGTTTTTTGATGAGGAAGCTATAACACGGTTTAAAAGCCCATTGTCATATTAAGAACTCACTGTAAATACTGTAATTGACTTAAATACTGAAACAGGCCTGATAAAAATGGCAAAATAGTAAAAACAAATCACATATAACTCAAGAAGGAAACCCAATGTTGAATAAATTCCATGTTTATTTATTATATGACAATGTGTCCAGTGTACACAAACATCTGACGCAGAACCTCACACTCAGAGACACGACTACAGCCCATTTTCACCTCATGGGTCCCTTTACTGTATAATACACAGGTCACGGCAATCATTGTTATATACAACGCAAAGTAATGTCCAAAAACAGCAACGGTCTGACAGTGCCAAAAAAAGATTACTTATGGAAGCACAAAACAGGGAGAGAGAAGATATATGTGTATTGATATTAAATGAGTGAAGTGTGATTGTAATCTAGTCTTCTACAGTCTTATTCTGTACAAAATAAGCCTAAGTGGGCCAAAGCGTTGTGTTTTTCCTATGAGCTATGCATGATTCCCTGATATTAACAAAGTACAATCAGTTTTGAACCAGAAAAAATGTTTTAAAATAGGTTGAAATTGTAAAGAAAATTCAGTTTACATTCAGTGTTAAGACTCAGAAATGTTTGATAAAGTGACAAAAACAAGATAATGGTAAACATTCTTTTCATATGTTACAGTTTAGATTCATTCACTTACCATCTTTGGAAAACACAATAGGCTCTGTGTACGTGTGTGCTAACTAGCCTGTTGTTTCTAAACTTTCTAACTTTTCTTTTGTTAACACCAAATGAAAATTGAAAGTAAATATTGTGTGGTTGTTTGTATGTCGTCCAAATAGCAAGATAAACAAACTTAAGCAAGAAAGAGCTACAGTTTAATTTACCTTTAAATTGTTAGTATAAAGCAGCATTAGCTAGCCTCGTGTTTCTGCCCACTTTGTGCCGCTAGCGCAACTGCGCACGCGCAAGCCAAAAGTACATCTTTTAAAATTATTAATTGTAAGTGAGTGTGCAGTTAATACTTTATTTAAAATTTGAAAAAAAAGCTAACAGTTAGCAGCCGGAACTAGCTTAATCTGGCATTTACAGGTTTGAAACAGTAATAATCTCATTTTACAATCTTGCTTTGTTGACATCCGTGAGGGGGTTTTGTGTTTAGCAATTTAGTTTTGTTTAAATAAAATTTCAAAACAAATAAACAATGTAAGAGAAATAAGTTAAAGCTAAAGCTACAAAGTGTGCTTTAAACATGTTAAAGGACCTATTTTGGCCTATTTTTATGCCTTCTTGTTACTTCTTCAAGAGTTATTTAAGGACTTGGACAGTAACCAACGGTTTTGTGTTGATGTAACGTTACCTAGACTTTAACTGTCTTTATTTGCTATTGAAAACATTTTCACCTGTCAAGTGTATTTTGTTCAAGTGGCTTTGCGGTTGGAGCGAAAATTAACTTGTTAAGAGACAGTTCATTGTGTCAAATTGATGTAAAAACAGTATATACAAATTGTCATAAAGACTGCTCTGGAAAAAAAATATGAATTCCAATTTTACTTTTAATAACTGCAAGTTGAATTTAGATATCCATTAGCTTCTATATATAATGATTCTGAAGGCAAATAAAATACTAATATTATCAAATTGTGGCCAGTGGAGAGACAAAGCATATGTGCTACACATAATGCAGTTTACAATACAACCAGCCACAGTTTACTCTTCACTGCCTACTTAAACCTGATGGAGATCGACCCTGGGCTCAGACTGCACTGGGTCCAGCTCCGGTCGTGTCTTTCTCACAGAGGACAGCTCACATTCAGCTGCTCCTCACCTCATGTGATCCCAGGACACTTGAGACTGCTCACTCTCTGATTATTTGTGATGGAAAAATGTTTGCGGAGTGCTGTAAAGTGCACTGGGGATCTGGTAAATGTTTCTTCCAACAGAAAGAATCCAGAACTTTGAAGCTGGACTAAAACTGCATCAAAGCAACACTAGTTGCAGTCTGAGCCCAAAGTAACACTAAGCTAGCAAGCTGTTGTTGTACACAGAGCCCATTGGCCGACAGTTAAATCCACAATCACAGTGCAGAAAGGTCAGAGCCTAACACACATTGTCAATATGCCACAATCATTAATAATATAACAGTATTTGGATTATAGTGACTTATCAGTGAATAAACTGTTGACTTTGAAAGAGCTCACAAGGCTGGTTGACCTGTGGCCTGCTTCCAAATCAACATCATTTCTTCACAAATAATCACAGCCAGCAGCACATTACAGAATTTAACATTTGAAATCGACCCAAAGTCCTCCAGTGTGAAGAAGGCTTAACCGTGTCTAAATCTATTTCAATCTATTTAACCAATGAGTCAAAACATGTTTCCTTTCACCCATTTGGTTTTTCACATTTAGTAAATCTGACATGATATAATGTGTCGATGGAAATGTGACAGATGATAATAATACACATTCATAAGTGTGCACCTGATTATGTTTGAAATACATGCGTCATCAGCAGAGTCGTTTGGAAATAGCAGCAAATGGGAAAGAGATTCTAACCTGTACAATATGAGTCAAAGATAGGCACTACTTTTGAATTATTATTACTCATAAAACCATATTTCTAGATAAATTATATGATTTGGGGATTTTTTTTTTTATCTTAATTTCAAGTAGTTTCAGTAGAATGAATATTAACGATAAGTGCTAAATGAATTGTAAAGAAGCAAGAGAAGTCAGAGGTGGTGTCATTTTCAAAAACATATTCAAAAGTGCAGTGTGCAGAAATTGCACTGTGTTCTACGATAGAAATATAGATGTCTTTTGTAAATAAATACATGCAGAAATAATTAAATTATTAATAAAGTTCTCGATATATCACATTTGAACAGAGGAAACTGACTAATTGATTAGCATAAGTCTAGAAGAGAAAAAAGCATGAATGGTTTAGGATGATGTAAAAAAGAGTAACTCTCCCCTGTTCAGAGCCAGATGTTTTGACAATTGTGCATTATTACAATCACAAATACATCATGTTCAGCTACTTCCTTTCATCTTTAAATTTTATGACCTTCTTACATTATTTGCTGCTGCTCCACTCACAAGATGGCTGCCGAAAACCAAACCCACAGTTGGTATTACTTAGCACAGGGTTGTCAATTCAACACTAAATAAGATTTATACTCTACAAAGTCAGTTTCAAGTTGGCTTCATTGTTGAATTGTGCACAGGAAGACTTAACATTGTACACAAACCAATACTTTATATGTCTTATGAATTCTCGTTCAGCTGTAATAGGCCTGCGTAAGGTGAATTTTGAAAGACAAGGAGCGAGTTACTCTTCAAATAAAAACATTGTGTTCTTTTAAGCCTTGCATTTATAGTGACCTGGATGTTTGAAAACCTTTCAGGACATTTACTGCATTCAGACGGTCCTCCAGATCAAAATCACTCATCCTAATCAATCGTTTCCTAAAAACCCTGTAACATTCTGTTTTGTATCAACCCCTAAACCTCAGCCTAACTCCAACCTGATAATGCAGCTTTCAGTATTTAATCGTTTTTAGAATCAGATGTGAGCCTGGTCTCATGGAAGCACGTGTCTGTATCATGCAATGTAAACATTGTGTCACGATGACGGAAAAAGGACTTTTTTTTTTCTTATATGACTCGCGCTGCTGCCTCAGTTCATTTCTATGGCAGATGTAAAACTTTGTATTATTTATGTTTAACAAAATCCTATTTTTAACAACTGCAAGGCCCAGACCCAAACCTAAACGTAACCATTTTTGCAACTTCAGACGTAAGCTTGGTTGTTAGACTCACCCAACTATAAATGGTCAAAATTTCACCAATGACCGTAATCCAGCGCTCCTCCACTGGACCAGGTTCAAAAACACGGCCTGTTAAAAGTAATTGCCCACCCCTGGTCTAGTTGACTGAGCAAACCTCTTTGATAAAAACAGCAAAACTATTCAACTGTTTTCACAGTGTGTCTACTCAACACCGTATAAGAAATAGGCACAAAATCCTTTTTTCGTCCTCATGACACTATTTATATGTCGTACTATCAGTGAGCTCGTGTTGGACACTGTAGATCCACCACAGACACGGTATGGAGCAGAGGTTTGTCAAGTACTGCTCTCCACTCCAAAGCATCTTATGACAGATAACAAAATCAGAGAAAATGTATACATTTACAATACCTACACAGCTAAGGTAAGTCGAGTTAGGATTATGGTTGGGTTTAGGGCATTACTGGGAATCAAACCAGACGTGGGCCTAGTGGAGTTCCACACAACATGGCGCTGCCCATCAGCTGCAGCTAAAGTTTGGAGAATTGTGCATCACCTGATGATGACATCACTTCCTGTTCAGTCACTGCATGAACACAAAAATCCCTTTTGCTGTGGAACTATTTCTGCTTTGAATCTGCTTTGGTAAGTCTTACTTCTGAGTTGATGCTGTTTTGTAAAACATGTTGGCTCATAAAATAGTTCATGGAAACAATTGCATGTTCTGTTTTGATTTGGAGGATTTGTCGAGTGCAATATACCGATACTTGACTTTGTTTTCATAATGTGAAGCATTAGATTGACAGAGCATAGAAAGGAATCAGAAAGAGCTTCAGAAATAGTTTCAGACAGTGTCAAGTTTGTTTTTTCTTGTAGTTAATGTCAAGCTGTATGCATAAAGCAAATTGGTGAATATTTAGCTGTAGACTGTATATTTTCTTGATAACATGGAAGCTATATGTAAAAGCTCACGACTTCTGCATTTGTAGATGTAGAAGGCTCACTGACGAATACGACTACAGCACATTAACATACATGAGATCATCTGGATTTTTGAGATGCTACTGCTTCCATTTTTTCTTCTTTTTTTTTTTCTCCTTTTGTCCATTTATAGATAACTTCCAGTACAGTACAGTGACAGCGAGACTAACAGCGCAGCAAAGGCCGGACACGGGAGACGAAGTCAAAAGATGTGGTTTGGTGTTGGAGAAAGTGGAGATGAAAAAAAGCTCAGCACAAAAGGAGACACGGATCTATGTACATCAAGTCTTTGTGTTTCTTCGTGTTCACATTCTCATCTGTCCGACTCTTCTTCTTGACAGTTTGGACCTGAAACGAAATAATAGTGTCAGAGCAAAGACACTGTGGACTTTCACTTTCACTTCAGAAGACCAGAGAGGAGGACTGGGCATTTGTAATGACATGCCCAGAGGAAAAACGGAAATGTAACAAAACGTTCATCTATTTGAGTAAATCTGGCTCTGAAAGCTTTCAAAAGACACTTGAGAGGTTACATGACTGGGGAAATCCGACTGCTCTAAAAAAGAAAAGCAGTCAGACCAGTCTGGTCCTGTTTACATGCAAGAGAGTAATGAGAAATATGCTAAATTCTATAAAAGTAGGGCTGTACAGGACACTTGCTTTTCAAACCTCATACATTTACTGGACATGTGTAGGCACGTGTTCTGGCCTCACAGCTAGAAGGTCGTGGGTTTAATTCTCACACGGATCGGACCTTTCTGTGTGGAGTTTGCACGTTTCTCCCGTGTCTGGGTGGTTTCCTCTGGGCACTCCGGTTTCCCCACCAACCAATAACATGCAGGTTAGGGAACACTTGGTGATATCGGAGGTTGAGGCGCCAGGTGTTTAGGCAAATCGCCTCTGCTGAGCTGCCCCAGGGCAGTTTACTGTCACTGAGAGGGGAGGGGACGGGTTCATCTCACTGTGAAGTGCTTTGTGACTCTGTGTCTGTGAATAGCGCTGTACAAAATAAAGATTACTTACTTACTTACTTACTTACTATGTGTTTTTAATAAAAAACAGTACATTTACACTTCTAGGCACTGATTCTTCAGCCTCTCTGTTACAAGTAAAATGACATACAGCGTTTTTCTCACAAATGTAGTGTACCTGTGTGCTTGTAAGAATAATAGTGTTAAACATGAGGCGTGTGTTTGTGCCACTTTGTGCAAGGGCTTTTTTCTGTCACTTTTTTCTTTGTTTACTCTATTTCTGGGAGTTACATTTGTCCAGCTGCAGACTCATTGGATCTAAATATAAACTACAATCCATGGCGTCTCAATCTGTGTGCCCAGGTTTACTTGTTTAAACAATCAGTTTAAACTTATTCTGTTTCCGGACTTGAATGCGACATGTCTTTGGGCCGGGTATATTAAGGTGAATTTTTTATAATAAAAACAAGTCCAGCTTTGTTGCTCTTTATTTAACATTCAGCATTCATTGTCAACTTATGTCAGACTCTCTTGTTTCAATTTAGAACCAACTCATGATCACTCTAGCGGCGGATCTATTGTGGTTAATAGAAACACTATACGTGAAGTAACAGTGTACAGACCTGATAGTTCCTGCGAGGAGCGGGTTGAACGCATACAGCCAGTCGTGCATGTCCTTTTCACTGTTGGCTTGAAGCAGGATCCCGCGATGTTCTGTGCACACGGCAAAAGTGTTCGGAGTCTGTGGAGACATGAAATAACTGTGTTTTTACTGCTTCTTCCAGACTGCACTCTCTCACTGCTCTACACCACTGTATTTAGTAAAAAAGTATAACATATACAGATTTACATGTAGTTCACTGGAAAAGGTAAAACTGATCGACAGCTTAGAAATAGAAACAGGTTTACTGACTTTCTGTTCAAAATTGCAGAACTCTTTATAGTGAAAAATACTGACTTTTTTTAAAAAAACAAGCAGATTTTAAAGTGCTTTTGTGGAATCTGGCTTGTAAAACCTGTGTCTTTTATGAGAAATTTGGCATATATTTACAATGTGGTTACTAGGTAACAGTTGTGGAATGACCTCTACATATGTCAGACTTACTGCACAAAAGACAACCATAAAACCTAATCAAAAATAACTGAAAACAAGCAAAATGTTTAGTGAAATTTATATTCTCATTCTCATTATGTTCACTATGTTTTTCTAAAAATGTAGAATGGTGGAAATTAGCTGTAAACTACAATCTGGTACAAGCATCTCTGCCATTGTGCTTAATGTAATTGTACATTGTCCTTAATAAACATTACTTTACCTAGTCTAACCTGTCAAATGCACTTCAAACCAAAAGTTTTTTCACAGTGGGTTGCATTTGCAACCTATAGAAGGATTTTCGGTTGATGTCACTTTCTACCCTACAATGTGACAGATTTTTTTATAGACCACCACACTTTTAATAAGGCATTAAACCTTTATGTAAAACTGGCGGCACACTACAGGAGTTTTGGCCCGGTTTTAAGCCCGATGTGCCCCTTTACGAAATCGGGGAGGCGTGGCCAGAGTAAGGATTTCGTAAGAGATTTATTGTCTTTTCTCTATTTATGTCTGTGTATCATCGTTAGGTTTATATGCTGCATGTGCACATAAAAAAAGAAGAAACATTGCTTCATCTGTAAATGTAACGCTTTATGCTTGTAGTCAAAGAGCGGGATTCTTTTTTATGAGCATTCCACACCTGCTCCTTAAATGATGTGCTTCGCGTTTCATTGTTAACTTTAATAACCGTGCACATGAAAGAAAACACTCTTGTTCTTCCTGCGACATGATGTGACAATTAATCGTGTTAAATGTCCTTATGTCTGTGGCCTCTTTTTTTTTGATGCATCAATAAATTGCTAAAGATTCTAAAAATTTAAGGCACGAAAAAGTTTGGTATTTTGACTATTATAGAAGAATTGCTCAAGTTTGACATTCAAAACTTTTTGCAGTTTGAACATGCCTGCTTTAAAAGATTGCCTCGCACTCATTTTTGAGCCTGGTCTAAGTGTATGTTAACCCAGTGCATTATGGTTATAGGCTCTTTTCACGGCGCTGTGGCTACACTTGTTCTGCTCTGAAAATACCTGCGAATAGTCCTTTCCAGTCCAGTTATTTCATAGAGAGAATTGGCTAATAATTAAATAGAATTAAATATCTCAATTATTTTCCACATGTTCAGACTTCACATACGAACTTAGTTGAAATTCGCTCTCTGCTTTGTGATTTGTAAATACGGATTAACTTTAGCGCATTTCTGCAAACTTACCAGATGGAATGAATGAAATGTTTTAGCCTAACTGGGACTATCCTAGCAGCAGCTTTGTCAAAAGGTATTATTGTGCGTACCTTGAGCATGGCTTGCTGGTCCTCGCTGTACTCCACCTGTGCAGACGACAGGTTGAGAATAGCGCGTTCCACTCCGTCTCTGTCGGAGTTGTAGATGTAGACGTAAGGCCTCCGCACCACCACGAACCGTTTGATCCACCCATTTGTGTTAGGCTCCAGGAAGTTCAGGTAGCCCTTCTTTGACACTATGGGACTGGAAGAACAACATGAGGACAGTTTGGATTAAGAGAGCGGACGCCACTAAGTTTATAATGTTTTGAACTTAAAGGTGGGGTAGCTCATTTTCACACTGAAAACACAATTGACATTTTAAATCTGACTTCCTGTTCTAAATCTGTCCAAACATGGTTAATATCGGCATGTATTCATCTTTGGTTGCAGTTATGACTTAAACATTTCTTAAAAACAGCAAAATTAAACTGCAGAGGACCACCCAAGCACAGCCAATCAGAGAGCAGCATTCAGCTCCTGGTTAGAACTGAAATTCTTTATTATTCAATTCAGACAGTACTCAGTCAACTAATTTTTTCACAAAGTGCTGCATTTATCATGTACTTTTTGGTGGAAAGCACAAAGTTGACTCATTTAGAACTAAAAAAGTTAGTTAGTCCAACTTTAAAAGACACATGTGAAGCATTATTTGTTGTTCTTGTCATTCAAACATGCTCCTGAGCACCAGAACAATACAAAAGTGTAATAAAACATGCATGATGTGTTTCCCACATCAGAAATGTGTTAGAGCATCATCTACTGACTACAAAGGAAATTAACCTGGCTCACGCCAGATGGATATGTGTTGAACTCCTATCTGAGTTCTCACTATATCCATATGGGACTTGACTCGCTGAAAGCGTTAGAGAAAAGGCGGGGCGTTTAGTGAAATACTTCGAGCTGATTGGGTGTGGGGTCTACCTTACAAGTACGCATTACACATAGGCTACTGCTCTTCTTTCAAAAAGAAATTACTCCGTATTTCTGCTAAAACCGCATCAAAAGCAGGAGGAACACGTACATCCACTAGAGTCGCCATCTTTGTTCAGCTTGAATGTAGGGTAGGGTTAGCACCGAGGCGCTAACAGCCGTCTTAACACCTCCGAAACACCGCTGGTTCGGACTCCCAAACCAATTGGGCGGCAGAAAGGCCAGATGGTTTATCTCGTGTTTGTGAATTCACAAATATCGCGAGATAAACCATCTGGCTGGCCAGGTTAAAAGGAAATGGCATAGTGGAAAAATTCAAAGCCTGATTTGCTAACGCTGCAGAAATGCTCCAAAGGAGTCTGGATGATGTATGAACTTAGATCTCTAACTATGACATCACAAAGCTAGGACATTCAGTACAGTGTTTTCTGAGGCTCAGAGGAGAATGAATGGTATCTCACAGACACGGGATGAATAGGATTAATTTATTGTACAAAAGAGTTTTTAGACTATTATAACTCTCTGTATATATAGTCTATTATAAAATGAGTATCTTGTTTGATTACATGTTTCTATTTTCCCAGCTGTTCTTGAATTGCCTGTTGAAACACTGGAATTTCCCCATTGTAGGACAAATAAAAAATGTCTTATCTTATATTGAAGACAATATTTGCTGTTTTAGACGCCAAGCTTAAATTAATGTTTATAAACCAACATAAGGCAAACTAAATGGGTTATTATTAGCAAAAAACGTTACACTTAATTAGTCTATTTGTCGTAAATAAAAACTGCAGTACTTAAGTGCATAATTGGAATGAACAACAACTTGCCAACAAACGCATCCTCCTACAACAGCATCTTCTGGAGACTGTCTGACTGTATACAGTGTGTACCTTAGCCAACAGGGTTAGCTATAAAACAGAGACAGTACACACCTTTGTATGTGGTATCTAGGGCTGGGCGATATGGCCAAAAAATAAAATCTCGATTTTTTGGACCACTTTGGACGATTTCGATTTTAATCGATTTTATTCGACGTCATCGATGACAGACGCTTTTTATTATGAGCTCATAATATTTTAAAGCATCTATAAAGAATGAGCCAATGAGATTAACTTGTTTTAAGTCATATTAAAACTAATAATAAGTGTTTGCTGCTGCATCTAATGCATAGGCCTGGCCTACTGTTAGCATTTGCATCTATTAGGCCCTGTTAAGATCATCATTATGATTTTGCTGTTTCATATCTAAAAGTTTTAAGTTTGCGAGTGTTCGTCTCTCACTCATGTCACTCAAACTGGTTGCCATGGTTACTCACACACGGAGGGGAAAGGGGCGGGGCCTGCTGGCTGCTGCTTTGGAGAGAGCATGGGAGAGAGACGCTGTGGACGGCTTTTAACTTTATCAGAGAAAACCTGACATAAAGCACACGCGGCAGCTCGTGGAACAGCAAAGACAAATCAAAAAGACGCTAGATTTACCGCGGGACTTTTCTAGAAAGTTACCACGAGTCTGAAGCGCGGAAAGCGGCCGAGTCACCCGCAGAGAAATGACACTCGTAACTTAATGAGATTAAGCTATATACACCACCTCCGGAAGGTTACTCGTGGCTGTTATTAAGTGATTAAAAGGTCCGCTAAACAAGCGCTAGGTTTCTGTTCGTCTGTTCTTTGAGAGAGTCGAGGGAGAGCTTTGTAAAGCCGCTGAAGGTGTCCAGGGCGCGCAGCTGGATCACAGCGGACTGAGCTCGATTTTACGATTTGGCTATTTTTCACATCGTCGATTTTCAAAGTTCCGAATTAATCGAATTAATTCGAATAATCGCCCAGCCCTAGTGGTATCATACCTGACTCTGATCTCCTGGATGTCAGGAACAAATCTTCTGCTGCGTGGTTTGGTGTCACAGGGGGCGCTGTGGGGCTTCCTTTCCTCTGGTTCTGGATGTGAGTCTACAATGGGACTGACTGCACCAGAGCGAGGTGTGGGCGGTCTGGAAGAATGCACGGACAAGTTATTTAGTGATCTAAAAATCCTCCCATTCTACACTAGTTCTACAAGCTACAATTAAAGTATTTATTCTATTACTTCACAGTGGGATTGAGGTGCCGTATTCTAAGTTAAAACAAAGCATTGAAAACATCATTTATAGTGATGAAGTCCCTCCATCCAAACTTTACAGAGCACCTTTTAGCTGCGTTACTCTCCAGCTTTTACTGTAATTCTTGTACAATATAAATATTGCCAACCATTATACACACCTTGTAGCGATGCACGGGTCAGCTTTTTTCATGACCCACCTTGCATGAACCCATTTATAATTCGTCCCAACCCACCCCAAATCCGCACTCACTAAAACTACATAAAAGTGTTACTTTGTGAGCTGCTGCAGCTGCAGGGTACGTGTCTGCAGAGGTGCGCCTCGTGAGCACGCGGTCCCAGTCTAGGCCAATCACAGTGTGCTAATACTCATAAGCATGTTTTGCACTAGAACACACTGTTTGTGGACTGTATAAAATGACCATCATTCACAGGTAACAGCATAAAACTTTAGGATTTGACTCTTGTAGTTTACGATGATGAATTTATTTGATGCTGGAGCATCATTTGTGTAGTTCAGATGTGTTTATGACTGTGTTGATAATGTGGCTGCTCCGCCACGTTTTTTGTACTTGTCTCTCGCCTTTTGTTTCCTTTTTTGTAGTTAAAAATGAATTATACTCAAAACCAAAGAGTTGTGTCTTAGTTTGTCAAACAGGCCTACAACAAAACATGCATTATATGGTGCTTATTAAACTGACGTTCACGACACACAAGTGACGTGGACAGAAAGATAGTGAGTGTGACAGTGTGACAGACCTGAGATCAGTGGGTCCGTAGCAGCCGTCCACCAGTGAAGGACACGTGGTGGAAGGAGCCATGGAGCTGAACGTAGACACTGACGGAGAGTCTTTGAGAGTGGTGACTGACATCTCTGAGATCTGGAACAAACAATAAACATGTGATCTGTGTTTGTGTGAGAACAGACTTTGAAAAGAGGACTCAGGTCAGACCTTGCTGTCACTGGCGCTGATACAAACATGGCTGTATTCTCTGTTGAAGGAGTGCATCAGCAGCCGAAGACACTGAAGACATAGAAGCAAAAGGAATGTTATTAATTGTACATAGTGTAGAACAGATTTTTGCAATTTTCTAGTTTAGATTATACCTATTGTAATGATAGTTTAAAATGAATCAAGAACAAGTTTGTGAAGAAAAGGACAGGAAAATAACAGGAAGTGGAGCAAGTCACAACCACTGAGTTATTATAATGGCTAGAGAGAGCATAGCCATGGTAACCAACAAATGTCCAGTTCCGGCAGCCATCTTGTGTTGTAGAGTTTACTAAAAATCTCAAACAAACTAATAGGAAAATCTAATTTTAAATGACTTTTTCACCAAATTCTTTGATAATTGAATCCTTTTGCATGCGCACATTTGTTTATGCTTCTGTTCAACCAAACTCTTGAAAAAAAAAAGCCAATAAATTCTTCTTTTATTGTAATAGCTGCCCAAAAAATGCCCAGACACAGACAGAAAACACTTCTCTGTATTATTTGGACCATAAATATATACAAATATGTTAAAATTACTCCCTTTAATCCATGATTATGTTATGTTTTTACATTAAATTCAATATGAAATGTACAACCATTCCCTCACAAGATGGCTGCCACAACTGCAATGGCAACAGGTCCAGCCCTCTCTCTAGTCATTACAATAACTATGAGCATTTCCCCTTAGCGTTAGGAAAAGGAAATACTCATAAGTACAGAAGTGAGCTATTTTGAATGTAAACAATATTGAACATTTGTTACTGAAATAAAATAAAATATATTTAAATAAAAATAAATATAAAATATTTGTTTAAAATGGACCTTTAATACAATTTAAATGGAGAATGTCACCGCCCAAATTTGAGCTTTAACTACCTACAAAAGAAGCAATAGTCTCATGTGTAATACTTATTTAGAATCTCTGCTTTGATTGGAAGGTCAAGATATTAAGTTATTCTAAATTTTAGAAGGAAATTTAGGTCTTATTAGTTTAATTTATAAGGACGGGCAACACAAGTTCCAGTTTTGGCATTGGAAGGGTTCATAGAAAAACAACAGACATAAATTGACTATGAAAGTAAATTTGTGAGCCTTGTTATGGAAATAAAACTCCAGATATCGATAACTGCCAATATTGGTTTGCCAAAGTGAAAAAGCAACAATATAGACAAAAAAGTTTTTTTTTTTTTCAATTCTGAATAATCGCTATAAAGTTATATTTTGTCTCACAATAACTGCATTACTAATATTTGTTATTGTTCGTCCCTCACCACCAGTGTAATGTAAAGGTGAACATGACTGACCCTCTCTGCGAGCTCTCTCTGTCTCTCAGTGGTGATTTCGGAGCAGGGCAGGACCTCCAGGTCCTCTGAGGTCTGAGAGATCTCACTCAGGTCCTCCGTCAGACAGGACTGGATGGGGTCTGCTCCGGACAGGGCGCTGGACTCCAGCTTCTCTCTCAACAGAAGAAAGTGCTTCGTCTTCTCCACCTGAGGAGCAGAAAAACACTAATACAAATACAAATACAAAAGAATAGTAAATGAGGAGTCTCCAACCTTATCTCAGAGACCTACTTTTATGACACAAAAATGACCTTGAGCTACTACTCTTCCTTTTTTGCCAAAACATATTGAGCTATATGGCATACAGTTATTATTAATATTAATTTCTTTGTGCAGAAAGTTAGGCATCCACACAGTTACATACAATGTAGCCTGTAAGCCTGTAATTATTTCCAATTTGCATTTAAGTAAGTAAAGAATAAGATATATCCTTCCATAATCCTCTGGGAGCTCCTGGTATCTCCCAAGCTCGAGGTTAGAGCCCAATGTGTTAGATATGTACAGTCCTGCTCAGCTTAGCCTATCGCTGCTCTGTCAACTATGTGAGCTTTTAGTCCACTTTTTCTTAATTCATTACTTTTAGTCAGTCTTTTTATACAAGTAAAGTTGAAACCTTCCTATTTACAGTCAAATAACTTTGTACTTCAAACTTTGATATAAAAAAAGAAAGAAAATTAATACAACTTTTAATAGGTCTGTTGAAACTTTATTAACTTATTACAGGTCTCTAATGCTATTTTTTTTATTAAAATAGTCTCATCTTTTGAAAAGGAAGTGCCAAAACCCAAAATATCCCAGTAATAGCATATAATACATAAGCTATACTGTTCTGTATATTTACTGTGCCAAAGAATATTTACAACATTTTGTGACACCTTTGATGAAGATGAAAGTTGCTGCCCAAACACGTCAGCTAATAAATCATTTCCTCCTTACATTTGTCTGATATATAGAAAAATACTCTTTGATAATTACTACTCTAAGTAGACCTCAAATCAAAGCTGCTTACTCAGGAATGGAGAGAGACAAAAGCAAGTCTCACAGTTTCTCTCTACAACTAACTTGAAGCTTACCTGATCACTGTGAGTGCTCTCTCCCAAACAACTGCTTGGCCAAGGCTGATGACCGATACGCAAAAATAGTCAAAATATCATCCCCGCCGATATATCTATAACCTATATAAAAATTACCTGTGTACCTGCCAGCTATGAAATCTGGAAGCTAGTACTAAGAACATAATCATTTTTCCAAAGCCACTACAGGTACTGTGCACGTACGTCTTGTAGAAGGCTGAGTTTCTCCAGTTCCCACTGATGCTCCAGGATGAGACTGTCACTGCGAGGTCTCCACCCAGCCAGGTTCTCCTCACCGCGGACGTACGCCACCGAAGTGTCCAGTACTCGCCTCCGCCTCCTCTGCATACCTGCACAGAGACACCATTCTCACTGTGTGCTTAGGTACTTACAGTTGGAGTAACTTTTTGTTGATTTAAAGATGAAAAGACACTCAGCCTCATTGTTTAAATCATGTAAACCTCATATTTTATCCTAAAGACATTATTTCTTTTTTAGTGGCTCATATTCTTTCACCAAAAAGTAGAACAGAGGCAAATAACAATGACATGAAGTTTGCTTTCTACAAAGTTTTTCATCAAATGCTCTGAAATCTAATGAAAACAAATAATTTCAAATGCCTATAAAAAGGGAACAGATTAATGTAGAGTAAAACATTTTTTTTCTTAACTGAAAGTAGGTCTCTTTTGATGTACAATACGCAAAGTGAGCAAAGGCTGGCAGAGAAAGAGTTCAGTAGAGAAATCTTGGAGAACACATCTGAAATAAATGATCAGACTCACGACTCACCTGGGCTTCCGATATCTGCCAAGTTACACAGACTGGCTTCATAGACTCCAGTTATCCGGTTCCTATAAAACAAATCAAATTGTTTAGTCAGTTTAAGCTATATATGTCCAAGCAGTGAATATTATGCACTTACCCGTCTGCAGCTCGGAGACTGCCCGTCCCAAACAGGTTTCGGATGGAGCGTGAGGCTGAGAGCTTCGTGTCCCGAGAGTAGAACACCATACAGATGTCTTTGGTGATGACTGCAGGCTGACTGCAGTTCTCCATCTGAAACATAGACAAAAGATCAGCTACAATCAACCATTAATATTGCAGGGTTTATAAAAATAAGGCTCAAGGGAAATGTTATGTCATTACAAGATAAAAAAGTACTTTATCATAACTTTAATGCAGTGTTCAGACCGAACAGCATTGTGTCAGAATTCGAATGTATAGGTGACTTTTAATGTCCTATATTTATGAAATGAGTGCCTCAAAGCCCCTCATTGCCACAAGAACGGGGATCAAAATAAATAGCTTTTAAACATGCGTATCAGCTTTTTTGCGGTTTGCATAGGG
Source organism: Mugilogobius chulae (assembly GCA_038363315.1). Lineage (NCBI taxonomy): Eukaryota > Metazoa > Chordata > Actinopteri > Gobiiformes > Gobiidae > Mugilogobius > Mugilogobius chulae. The sequence continues at coordinate 6,143,332 of CM076412.1, read as the reverse complement.
CTTGATGTTGCACATAGGCAGATCATGAGAGAGTGGCAAAGCCTGTCTCTGTGCTCTTCCTTACGTCGTTCAGCAGTGGTTTAAATAACACAACGACAACTTTTTAGTAAATCATTGTGAGCTCATGGTCAACCCATAACATATTCCTCATTGTTTGGTTTCAATATCCAGGCTTGCAACAAGTGACTAAGGCTTTGAAAAAAGTAAAAAACAAGCAACCTCAGCCTTTCAATAAAAAAGTTATTAAAATAACAGTCTTCATTCTGTCCTCTTGATGTGAGAGCATAGCAGCATGTCACTGCGTCACAAGAGAGCAGTGTCCGATTAGTGGTCGTTTGCGTTCAGACATTGTGCAACTGAGGCGGCAAAAGTGTTGGACATACTGTAGGTTGGAGCGTTCTTTTAGCAAAACACCACGATCATGTCAGCTGACGCGTAAACGCAGAAAAACTCACCACGCTTGACAAAAATTTGCCAAGCAAATTCACTGGATGCCTCAAAACATAAAAACCTGGACCAGACAGCGCCTGGTTTGGACCAGACGCTGTCTGGTCCAAATTGAACATTTAGCACGTTTAAAGTGAAACTAAATGCAGAATCAACTTTTTTTCACTGTCAAACTGTGTATATGGGGTCAAAATGGAAATATCTGCTGTTTCCAGGCCTTTTTTGAACTTTTTTGTCCAAACTCCCTCATTTTGCAGTTATGTGTGTAAAAACTGTGCTGCCGTGATGGTCAAACACTGCCCAGGTGGGATATACTGTATGAACTTGTCCTTCTGACACCACTGCAAAGGCAAGTTGGAAAACGGTCAACCGCTGCGAAGTGACATCATCAGTCATTTGGCTCAACTAGATCAGTGCGTGTACGAGGTGCAGAGGTGCGCTGGTTCGATTCTTAATTCAGTGTTGCATTTTTCTCATTTTCAATACTCACATGATCACAACATAAGCTCATGTGCTTATGTTGGCTAAAGCAAATGCTTCATACATATGTCTGCAAAGTTAATAAAAAATAATCTTGATGTGTGAGTAAGAAACTCGACCTGTGCACAGCCTCAGAGCTGTGAACTTCTCCGCACGTCAGGATCGCTCCCACACTAAACTCACATCACTCACAAGCTCACTGTTCATATTTTGTGCTGTCAGTCAATGTCTGTTCACACCCACTGGGCGTCTCTTAAAAGGCCTCCGGGCATCTCCCACTTTTGCGAGTCTGTTTGAGGTTCACTTGTGGGCGGAGTTTAGCCTCACTTTAACAACAATACATTTTTATGTGATCAATGATTAAAAGCAAATTCATTTCATTGTAGAGTTTGTTTTTTGTAAAAACTGGTCACATTTACTACTTTTTGTGGCATTTTACATTTTTATAGCTTTTGGGGCCACATGCAATATTAAAAAGTTCAGTTAAAAAAACAAAAAACAAAACAAACCAAATTGCACAATACGATTTGTCTGTGAAAAATTGTTTCACAGACATGTTTAGTTCCTGTTCAGATCATTTCTCTGGTGTTTTTACAACCTCAGTCTAAAATTAAAATACTATAAGATCAGGCAGTGAACGATGATTTGTTTTTCTCTGACAACAAGACTTTACAAATCAGGAGAATACTTAACCAAATGTAATATAAATGCAAAACAATTTGAGCAAGTCTGACTAACAAAACACTGGCAATATGACTCAAAAAATCTCCAAAATTGTAGTTCCATAAGTTTCCTGTTCAATTGCAGCAAATGAACACAAATTTTAAAAGTACCTCCAAATAGGCCGATAGGGTCATGTAGATCTTCTCCCCATTTGGAGTCACTCGGTTCAGTAACAGTGAGTTGTGCATGGAACTGTCCCAAGCAGCTTCGAAGCGATAAAACGTCCTGTGGTGATCCAAAAAAATACACTTTAGAGACAGAAAAGCACACAAAAGCAGCTAAACCTCCATGCTTAACACAGCCAGACAGGTTGAGTAAGCAGCTTAAACTAAAGCTACATAATATTACAGCATTTATCCCCCCAAAAAGAATAAAAGTTTAGCCATTCTCATATGAAATTGAAGTTTGCAATAGAATATTCACTTTGCAACAGAGCACCAAATCAAAAGTTTGTCAAAATTGCAGTGAGCGGGGCTTAGTTTTAGACAAACGCGTAAATTTTACATTTTGAGAAGGATCATTTTTATTATATTCACCTTATTCACTCAAGTTAATTAAAGCGTAACTTTCTAGCAAAAAAAAAACTACAAGTCATTCACTTTATTCCACCCTGCCCACTTGTCTTGGCAGTGCACTTCTGGTTTAGCTGTTGTTAGCCTAAGCTACATTAGCCACACTCAGACATCAATCCGTTGTAATGATCACATACAGTGCGTATACTCTACATATGCTGTAGCTTGTTTAAAAGGTTAACTTCTGTAGAATTCAGCCGTCAGTCGCTAATATTGCTGTTTTTACATCTATAGTATTACCTTAACTACCTTAACAACGCTATACAGAAAGTGCACTGTTAAGAAAAAAGGAATAAAGTGAATGACATGGTTTTATTTCCAGAAAGTTACACAGTTACAGGGACTTTACTCAATTTTTGCTTCTTTAAAAATGTAACCAAACAGAAATAATGAATAAGTCAGTATCAAAAGTTTAAACCAGGACTAAACCAGGTCTAAACCTGTGCTCAAAAAAATATTTGTAAGTTATTTGAAAGATGGGTCGGGGGCTGGATTTAATGCTCTAGTCTAGGTCTTAAAGGTGCTATTCCCAAGTTTTTACAAAAAAATACCTTCAAATCAATTTCTTCCAGCATAGATCTCTTGTTAATGTATCTATTCAGGTGAAAATTAGTCTGCAATATCGGTGCCTGCTGATCTAGGAAATGTTGCTGGATTGGGTATAGGCTCCATGATATCGGTTCAGCCGATATAGTTATGCCTTTAGTTGACATAATGAGACTGATTGAATGGCTGATCTTGATCCAGAACGTCTCATAATGTTTGACATTTTATTCACATTAAGTTTTTTTGTTGTGGCTTGCACTATAAATAACAGTGACATAACACTATATGACCATATTTCTTATGTTTTGAAAAGAAAAAAAGCAATTTCAGTCCTTGCACTAGTATGGGTTGATATCAGGTATAAACAGATACTTAACTGCAAAGTATCGGGATCAGTATCGGAACTGAAAAATCTGGATCGATGCATTCCTAAACTGCTGTTAGCATACCAACCTCACTCCTAACAGTTGGTGAAAAAAGTTTAAAACACATTGGGGTGAACAGTTGGGTGAACAATAGATTATTTCTGTTTGTTTACGTACATTTTTAAGAAAGACACAAATGTCGAGTATAGCACCTTTAAGTTCAATAGACTGTTGTATTATGTGACTATACAAATATGCTTAAGCTTACTCTGACGCATTTCTCTGTTGGTGCGCAGTTGAAAAGTGAAACCAAAGCAATAGAATCTTTTGCATGCGGATGATTCGACGTAGAGAGATGATGACCAGAAACAATTGGGATGAAAAGCAGGGCACAGAGCTGGGACAGTGAAATACCTATGGTCCCTCTCCAAGGCCATACTGCAGGAGACAAGATCAGTCAAAGGATAAAAGAGGCAAGAGAAGAAGAGCTGTGGTTATGCACTGTTCACTCAGTTCTTTGGTCTCATTCTGGGCTAAGATTTGCTTTAGTTAATAGAAGCTGTGCATTTTACTTGTTAACCAGTCAACGTCAAAATGATGTTCATGAAGGGTCACCTTGGTTCATGTCTGTTATCAAATGTCCCACTGTAACTGTAAGACTGTAGTAAAGATCATACTTTTTGACAAACTACAATAGTCTAGTAAAGTTACAAATACTGTATATGAATTTGCATAAGCCAGAGGTCTCCAATCATCCCAAAAATTGAAGGTAAACGGGGCTAATATGTTACAGTTTCATTTGTGAAAAAAAACAGACATAGATTGTAGCTCATTTCTATAATGTCTGTCTGGTCAGTCCAAAACCTTTGACAAACAGACTTACGTATATTTGTTTGCATGGCGTAACCTCGGGACCTTGTGTAAATTGTAATAATTATGGACGTCGTCTGAGTTTCTAAACCTGTGCGAATCGTCTGTGTCTGTAAAAAATGTCTAAATGTTTCCCTAGAATTTTTCTTTTGTAATTCTCCAAACTCTCTTCAAAAACAGTACTGAAAATACAGACTTAAGGATAAATATCATGCCAAATATTGACCCAAAGTCACGGAGATGAAAAAATGATCCAACAACCCACATTTGCAAACATATCTAACAATGCTACCGGAAGCTGCTAGCTTAACGCTAATGTGATAATCATTCCCCACTTCATAACAGAAGCACACTTTGTAGTGTCCAAACGATATATTGGTTGGCCGATGTGGGCAATTAAAGGACTATCGGTTATCGGCCAAAATCTCGGTGATACATATTTTGGGTATGTTGTACCTCGTTTTAAAGCTTAGATCTTCAGCCATTTTATTCAATCAGCAATCAGATCAATATTTTGCTCAATTAGCAGTTAGTTCATGATGCTATGACTACAACATTGCCTCACCTCGTTCACTCTTGCGACTACTTTACAGAGTGTGTTGGTAATTATTAGGGATGTCCCGATCAGGTTTTTTTGGCCCCGAGTCCGAGTCCGAGTCATTTGATTTTGATGATCTGCCGATACCGAGTCCCGATCCGATACTTTTATAAAACATTAAATGTTAAAGTAAACAAACCCAGATGACTTTTATTTTTTATTTTGTTTACCTTTTTAACATTTAGCACTAACATTTGACTTCTGTGACGTAGCTTGAACAATCAAATAATACATAATTCTTCACTTGCAGTGCAACAGTAAATATTAAATTAAAAAGGTCTAACATGAAAAAACAGCATCAACTTAAAATATCCAGCAGGCATAAGAAAACAAAAGTGCCACAGTGTTTTCAAGTAAGGCAAGTAATATGTTTTTAGAAACTGCACTGCAATCTCCAGCTTTAATTTGACAGAAAAATTACGTTTTTCTTGATGAAAACCAACATCTCTTTGCCTACTTCACGTTGTACTAAGAATCTTAATTTTTCTTCTATTTTTCACCTCGTCCCGCAATTAATAGTGTAGGATTCAGACAGCCTCTGCTCTCTCTCATACACGTGCATGCGCCTTAGCACCCAACAGGCACGCGCAGCACCGAGCAGCCGCTGGAGAGAAGCCGGAGAAAGAAAATAGACCCAGGTAGGACTAAACGGCTCATATAAAGCGATTCTGAACAGAAGGAACAGCGCTGTTTTCACAAACACGTTCGTTACAAGTTCAGCTGTAAAATAATGTGCGGTTTAAAGCAGTCCGACTCATATTTGTGGAGAAAAGAGCCTTGTAAGGACGTGATTTAAGTTTGTGTTTGAAGTCGGAAAGTTTGCGATGTTTACGGTCGTTCACGGAGCTTCTGGGCTCGGTACATGTTGTTTTAATGGTTGTAATCTTTGTAGTTGACGTATTTTGAAAGAGCATCGGAACTTTATTTGGTCTCTGCGCGGCTTTTTCTTGTGTTTTTCCTGCTGAAAAGTCCGGGAGACGCGCCGTTGACGCTGATAATAATAATAGAAGTCTGATCTATTGAGGGACGTGTAGCGTATTGACAGCCGTCAGACGAGCGTCTCACACCGCTGCTGTAAATTGTTAGAACCAAATCAAACTTGATTCCATTATGAGCGACTCCTGCGCGTATGACGGCCGTATATGACGTGCTGCTGCAGTTACGCGCTGCTACTGCTTTGAGGGTCACTGTGCCACGCGTAACTAGATATGATGTTAAAGTAAGTAATGAGAATAAATATTTCCGAGTCCTGATCGGGAGATAACGTCCGATTCCGATCGAGTCTGAAACCACGAGATCGGGGCCGATTTCCGATCACGTGATCGGATCGGGACATCCCTAGTAATTATTGGACATTCATGAACATTTGTTAATGGTCGTCATTTACGCATATTAATTACGGCGGTGTCGCGCATATTAATGAGGCTAAGTGCACCTTTAGCCTCTTGAGTTCACTTCAGTAGAACAAAAATAATGTTTTACATCACCTTCTCCTAAAAAAGTGTTTTTCTAGTTCTATTTACATCGGCGGCCATATCGGTTATCGGCACCCCCAGCATCCTCTATATCGGTATCGGTTCCCAAAAAACATATTGTTTGGGCCTTAACACTTTTTACCTTAAACTTTACTTCTCTTATATTGGTTTATTAATTTGGATATTTTAAGCAAGCGCAGAAAGACAAAACTATATATTTTTTTTAGGATTATCCTTTTCTAATCAACCAATTCTACCAACTGTTTTTTCAGCTAAAACGACCATCTAGTAACACATGCCATACCCCAAAAAATTACAAGAAGGAAAAAAAAGTCATCAAAAGCCCATACGAACCCCACCTGCGGTTTTATGACATGAACTGGAGCATTAAACATTAGTAAAAAGGAAACTATTCCTAGTGTTACATCTACATTTGCCACTTTACCGTGTTTTACTGCGGCTCTTAAATCTCCGAGCCAGCGCTGAAGTCACGTCACTGGCACCACATGTGACAGGACGTTTGGAGTTTTTGGCTACACTTCAGGTTGCAGATATTCAGGACATGGCAGCAGTTTGACTCGGCGGTGCTACTGCTGATGTCATGCGGAGCTGGATTAGCTTTTAATGGTAGTATTTGAAAACCGTGCCAGGCCTGAACTGTAAATGATGCAAGCTGCCGAGTGTTTCTGTTAATAAGCTCTGGCTGCTAAAACGGAACGCTTTCTTAGGGCGAGATGTGGGACGTGAAGCGGGGCTGTGAAGGCGATTAAGTAACACCAATCAAATATATCTATAAAGTTCATGTTCCTAAATTTGCTGAGGCCGCCGTTACTGCAGTGTCGCTACTATCGAATATATAGGGAAGAAGCCTGAAATTTAGCTTCTGTGGTTTATCTTTGGCGTTAAATGAGGCTGTAAATAATCTAAAAAACAACTCCAATAAACATTAGCAACTATTTTGTGGCCTGACTTTGCTTTTCACAAGTTTAGAAGCATAAATCAGGCTCTGAATCTGTCATTTCTGTTCGTCTGATTCACTTTCCACCTTCTTCTCTCATTCAGACGTTTCCCTGATGATGTTTGTGTGAAATATATTTGACTCTAAAGCCTGGACATTTAACTTTTACTCAGATTGACCATTTAAACAATCTGATCTGAGACTAAAATAAAAACACGACTAATGTGAAGCTTTTGTACATGACAGAAGCTCATTCTCTCATGTATTGTGATAAACACCTGAAAATCATTTTGGTTTAACTTTAGTTTGTGCTTTTATTAAACTATAAATGATTCAAAGACATTTGCTGTTGTTTTCTCCTCACACTTCTCTCTCTGCTTATTTCATAAACAAATCAAACAAAACACAGTCGAACAAAGATTTTGAATGGTTGTTAAGTTATTAACCAGATTAAAATACAAATCAATACATATGAAGCTTAATGTAAGTTTTGCCTCACTTTTAGACGGTTTAGTTTCTAGTCTGCACAAATCCACTTCTTTGGTCAAAATGGCGTCTGTCAGCCGCGAAAATGGCCTGACTTTCTTTTGTCTTTGATCATTTTTTGTCCCAGTATGCAAAAAGAATCTATTTTCTGTAGAACTTCGATAAAGTTTGATAATCCTGACCGCTGTCGTTGAACTCAATGGAACCGTCACTGCCAGCCTGAGAATATGTGAGTATGTGGTGCATGCTGGGATAGTGTGACGTCAGTAGAGGAGCTCTATTGTTATTATGTTTATTTGCAACATTTGGAAAATGGGCTGAGGGTCAGATCAGATCTCTGGAAGTTGAATAGGCCTGTTCTAAGCTAATGCAAACCTAAATGCAATTTATTTAATAATGCTAAAACAACACCATAATTGAACTAACCTGTTGATAGGGGAAAAAACTAAAAAATCATGTGAAACTTTTATGGGCCAACAATATTTCAATCAGGTGTTGAGCAGCTAAACTAACAGTTCTCATTAGGCTCCTCCCACATTGTGTAGATATGTTATTCTTGGGAACAAACCATGAAAAAGTCAGGTGTCTGAGAAAGTGACTATGTGATTACCCATGATACTAATCCTAATTTAATATATGGGATATTCATATATCCCTATCCCTCCCCCAGGACTCCCCGGCAAAAGAGATTCTGAATCTCAGTGGGACTTTCCTGGTTAAATAAAAGTCAACTGTGACTCTAATACATTTTTAAATCACTAGTTGGCATCTTATATACAGTTCCTTTAAAAGTGACAAGTTTGGTCTGCCAATCTTAGTCATGAATAATCATGATATTTTGTTTCGCAACAATGTCACAGCCTTACAGAGACCATTCTAGTGTTTGATAGTGTTCACTGATAACTAGATGCTAGTGTTGAGTCTAGTGACGGTGGGACTGGCTCCACGACACCTCCAGAAGCTGCACATGAAGCCAGCCATGCAGTTTAAGTCTGAGGACACACAGACGCAAACGAACAGCAGCGAGCTAGCAGAGCGAACATGCACAAACCACGTCTCTCTTCTGTGACGACAAAACACGTGGAACAGAAAGAGTGGGAGAAAGAGAGAGAGGAGGAGGAAATGGACACACAAATGGAGGTTTAGTGCTGTGGAAGGCAAAGTAAATGTACCTAGGCATGTCCGAATCAAGAAACTGTCTGTAAAGCAAAAAAACAACATTCAGTTAGTCACCCAAACTTGTGAGAGAGATCTTTGGAGATTTTCAGAGTGAGGTTTGAAAACAAGTCAACGTAAAAGGGAATTTGTGGTTGTCAAGCAGATACAAAGCATTCAGCCAATCGGATTCTTGCTTTTACTCACATAAGAATTTATTACATTCTTGAAAGTGAAAGTGTTTAGTATATTGTTTTAGAAGGTTGCTGAGTAATGGAGTTTCTAAAATCTAATTCTGTTCAGTTTTAGTCTCATTTTTAAGACTAAGCTTTTGCTTCCTGATTTTACATGATGACATCACATTAGGAAGTTGACTAGAACCATGGAACTAACAGAGATTGCAGGAGGTTCTTCGAGCTTTGTCTGGAAATAAGATCTAATAATCAAAGTAGTTATTCAAAAGGCTGGGCGAAAATCAATATCACAATATTCTTGAAACCAGATCACTATTTCGATTTGAACACGATTCTTGAAGAATGGCAACTTTCTTTTTGTCTTTGACAATGATCTGCTTGTTCAAAAAGTAAATGGCTAAAACAGCAGTCAAAGGCTGTGTTTCAGAGAACATACAATTTGTCACAGAGCTGAGCTCACGGTTTCATTTTCAGGACGATATTGCCCAGCCCTATAGTTATTAGTTCAATTTGATTAGTTAATAACCTAAATATATGGCTTTTAAATGTTTAATTGCTCAAAACACAACAATTGTTGTTTATCTGTCTGAATAATAGTTAAATAGGTTAATTCTATTTTTGGTGAGAAAATGAAAATGTCTCCCAGTGTGATGTCATCAGGTCAGAACTCTACTTCCTGCTCTACTTCCTGTTATTTTCAACATATTTTTTTTACACTTTTCTTCAAACTTGTTCTTGATTCATGTAAAACTATAATTTATATTTACAACAGTTTATTAATCACAAAAACCTCTCAAACACACTTGAATGAATATCAACAAAACAGAGATTTGTTGTGATTTGTGCTTTTTAGAGCCTTCTTTTCAGCTCATTTAAACTTTAACACTGACTCTATTTTACTGATGCTGTTTATGGCTGAGTGTGACTGCAGAACTTTTCTTTCAACACATTTCTGAAACAACACTGCCCTCACCTGGCTGCCCACAGAACAACAATTATACAGTTTATTTGGTGAATTACAAGTTACATTTAAATAGGAATAGGATGGGAATGAATTCCATCAATATTATGTCTTTTGTGACATAATATTATGTTATGGTCTTTACATTAGTTTGTTTTTAATTAAACTGAGCGGTTCATGAAGTCAGACCTGCTCTTTAGTGGAATGTTTATGGAATAAGTTTATGTCTTGACTTAATTATCAGTATTTAATTGCCTTGAGTACAATTAAACGACTAAAGTGAGGTGCTTTAAAATGACTTAGCAAGAGAATAAGTTAGTATTTGTATAAGATGAGTCAAAGAGTAGGATTAGTATGTCAGATGTAATGTAGTGAAATGAAACATGAAGATGTGACTGACACAATGACAACATTAAAAGCCATGAACATTGAGGAGGGTCGTACAGCCAGGAAGAACTCAATCAGAACAGATTTTTGTCAATTCTAATGGAAAACATAATCTTGTGACTCAGGAAACGCACCTCTGTGCTGTAGCTGCTGAAATAACTCTCCAGTGGAGCTGAAAGATTATTCATAATTAGGGATGGGTGACATAATGGTATCAGTATTGAATCGGCTGATATGGATCATTTTGATCAGTGTGGTTGATAGTTAGGGTTGATATTTTTAGAAAAGGCTCTCTAGTCTCTGTGTGCACATTTGTGAGTCTCAATTTGCCCTCAAAGTCTCAAATTTACCATTTCAAACAGATTAAGAGTAAAAAAATGTAAATAACGGACCAATTCTTAGAAATATGGCTCCATACTGATACATTTAGTTTGTATTTTTACTAAAGTAAAGTTTGTGATCATGAGAGTTTATAGATCTACTCTAAAATCTAATGCAAAACAAACTGCCCATGTTCAGCAAGTAAAGCACATACAGCTTGGAAGTTTGCATTTTGTCTCATTTCAGATCATGAGCTTTTTCTTACAAAAATAGTTTAGTAATTTTTAATTTTGTCTGGGTTTCATTTGGATTGTGGTCATGTGGTAAAACAACCCCGGTCCACCACTGTTAGCTTTAGCCTCTACAGGATATTGGACATTCGCAGTTGTGTTTCTCCCATGATTCTTTGCACAACAAGTGGGCGAGTGCAGAGGAATGAAACTGAATACTCTGACCATTCTGACCAGTCACAGCGGGAACTTGTAAAGTGAGCAGCGGTAGCTGAAGCTATAAAAACATTTTGCACAAAGCCTGAAAAAGTTTATGATGTAAAAATAGATAAAATAACTGCAAGATGTGATTGTTCTTAAAGCTGTTGATGCTGTTTCTGCTGAACATGAGCGGTTTGAGCTCTGTGGTCATTGCTGTTGTAATCTATGGAAATTGCTTTCTAAACTCTGCAGTATTGTTACTGCAGATTTTTCCGCTGCAGCAACAATAGAGCGGCCTCTGGGGCTGATATGCAACAGCTACAAACAGGAATACTGTCTCCAGATTTTATAATAGATCCATGGTTCAAAACCACAGGATGAAGCGAACCAACTGGAGCTCTAATGAGCACTGCCACTGATGCAGAGCGGTGGCCATTTTGACTCACCCGGACTAGTGAGAGCCGTGCTATGGGTTTTACATCAGAACTAAGCAACTTCAGTGGTAGTTCTCCAATGTGTAAATAAATCAAACCTAGGACTTATTTTTCTTCTATTTTTTGGTTTTCTTTTTTTTTTATTAAAATAAGACAATAAAAGTAAATTGAAAAACTTTTACATTGCCATATATAAAACTAAAGACTTACAATTTAACAATTTTGAACAAGGTCAAAATGTTTGTATTTCTTCTTTAAAATGTATGTATATGTCAACTAGAGGTCAAAATCAGATATCAGCTCAAAACACCTACATCGACCCATCCCTAATCACAATCAAATCTGAATATTTAAAGTGCTCAAATACATAGTGTTCAAATAAATGTCTTTGTTTCATTAGTTTAGTTTTCAGTTCTCCTGGACACATAAACAACAGCTCTGGACAGAATCTAATATTTAAACAAATCACAAATCCAATGGCAATCACATTACAATCTGAACCTAATCTCAATTCACTCTTCAGCATACACTCATCTAATAAATTGTCCTAAATAGGATGAGAAAATTGTCTTTGCTTGGATGAATAAAGTTGTATTAGTGTTGTGGCCTAGTGACTATGTTTGGTCTGAATGAGAGACGTACCTGTCCTCTGGTAATGGTCGGACATAACCTGCAGACAAAATGTTCAACGATAAAATATTTGGATCGACAATGGTCTCGTCCGATTCTGGAGTGGTGCGGAGACGTCCTGAACACACACACAAAGGATTTATTTTTATTAAAACGTGTATTCTTGGTTATATTTGACAAAACATTCAACATCAACAAGACTGCAGCTCACCTACGACTAGTTCTCTGATATCTCTCCATTCGATGTCTCCTGTGGACTCGTGAACGATCGTCACAGCTATTCTCCTCTGCAGACCCTGAGAAACGTGAGTCAAGTGAGTGACCTGTGCTTAGAATACATACTGTATGTAATGCAACAGTTAGAGCTGGACAATACCTGGTGAAGCAGGAAAGTGCCGTGGCAGGGCATTCCTCCTCTGTGATCCACCACTGCAGGGATGTAACTGAGGAAAGACCACATCAAATCTGGATTAATAAATACTTGGTTCTCATGCATAAATGTTTAACTCTGCGCCACATTCATGCCTTGCTCTTAAACGGCAAAGTTCCTTCTTGAAATTAGAGAAACTAACTTTTTTAGTTATAAATTTGTAAACTGTGTTTTCGATTAGATAAAAAAGTGTTTGTGTTATAGCAGAAATACGGAGTGTTTTCTTTTTGAAAGAAAAGCAAAGGTGTTCATCTGACATTTCTGCCCTACAAAGGAAAAACGCAGTAACTGGGCATTTTTATCAAAAAACAAAGCTGTTTTTTATCATCTGTTTTACTTACTGTAAAAATTTTATGTCTCAAGTCAACTCTGCACCGTTTTTTAAGAAATCTTGATGTCAAAATTGCAGTAAGTGCAAATTCCTCAGTAAAACAGAGGAAAAGTGCAGTAACTCTGTTTGAAATCATTGTTAGAACATTCTGAGCTGCAGTTACTGCACTTTACCTTTGTTTTACTGAGGAATTTGGCTCAAATCGCAGTAACTGCAAAATGTTTTTATGTCTCATTTAAAATTAAAAATAGTGTAGACTTGAAACTTTCACAATTTATTATTTAACACATAAAAAATAAAACTTATGAACTTGATTGGTAAAAAATCTCCCCAAATGGGTTTTCTCAGAAGACCTCATTTGCAGTTTTTAAGTACATATTTGAGCTAAAAGTAAAATGTATTTTAATGGTTTTTAATTGCTAAGTATTTACACACCCTATGGTGTAATATAAACACACAAACCTTGGTGTAACTCTGACAAACACAAAAGAGACAACGTCACAACTTTATAGTCGTTTTTCTCAGTTTAACTGAAAGCGCAGATACTGCTTTTTCCTTTGTAGGGCAGATTTGTTCTATCCCACGTGGACATTGAATAAGTCATTATGATTCGTTGTCGTGATTGGCTAAGCACAAATAGAGTAGACCGCACACCCAGTCAGTTCAAAGTATTTCTTTAAACATTCCACCTTTTCCCCAGCACTTTTAGAGTAGGAAGTTCCAAATGGATAATGTGGAAGAACTCAAATCAGAGTTCAACACACAGTATCCATCTAGCGTAAGCCAGGTTATGATGATACGGCTCAACTTATAAGATAAAAGCTGGAGGTGGGAGTCCATCAGAGGCAATCAGGTGCTGCTCCAGTATAAACAAATGCTAAGTCAGAGAGCTACATGTAACAAACGTGTTGTCCAGAAGTCTGAAAAGTAGTCTGAGGGACACTGATCATAATATAAAAGTCTTTCATACAATGCAATGGTAGTGAAGAAGATCTATTGTAGTTGAGACACGAGTTATGATCAGTGTGCCTGGAACGATTTTTTCAGAGCTAAAGCTGTATAGGCCTTTTGCCACAGTAGGAACTTTTTTTCAGTTCCTTGTACTTTTTAACTTCCAGACCCCATTTTAGGCGTGTTCATACAGAGCAGGAACTATGAACTGAAGCCACACTTGGGGAAATTTTTTTAGCTCCCTTTCTGGGGCAGGTATTTTTAGTCAGACCAGGAAACTTTTGATGACACAAGCACATTTACAACACTAACTTTATTTGGAAAAATGTTTTACACATTTTCACATTTAGACGATCTCTCCTGATCCTTGAGAAAAATGACTTAAAAGCAGCAGCTCCCATAATACATTTTTAGATTTGTAAATAGTCACTGTTATTAGGAAATGGGTAATTGTGCTTTAATGTTAATGTCGGTGATGTTTTTAGCTTGTGTACATCATAACTGTATGTGTAATAGAAAAAAATAACTTTTGTTTTCCCAACATCACTTTATAACTTATTTAAATGTTCTAGCCTGTGCCGATATTATTGCTAAAGCCAGTTATCCCACTTTCACAAACTGTTGCTGTGTGAACACAAACTTGGGAACAAGGTAGTTCCTCTGACTAAACAGGGACTGAAGGAACATAGGGATTTAGTTGTTGGTACTTTCATGTGCGAAAACACCTAATGTGTGCTGGTAACAGACTGAATACTCACTCTCCATTTGCCTCCAGTTCACAGATCTCAAAGAAAACCATGAGGTCGTATTTGCTGTGACAGGGCCCGGACTGAGGTCGAGTCAGTGCTGACAGTTTTGTGGCTGGAACTGAAATGAAACCGAGAGAAAACAAAGTCACATCATACACGATCTAAACAGGTCCACAGCAGATGGGAAGAGACAGGGAGGAAGAGAGGAGTGAAGGGAGAAGAGGGGAGAGAAGAAAGAGAGAACGAGAGAGAGTAAGAGAATATGGGAGAAAGAGAGAGAGAAAGCACCCTTGGTAACACCGAGTGAAAGTAATGTCAGGAAAAGATAAATGGAGCCTTAAAAGAGAGGTAAGATACTGTAATTCGTTGTGGATTAAAGTAGCTTAGTGCCAGATCTACTCAGAAACCTCGACAGTAACTCTTATTAAATATTCCTATGGGTTTGATTTATACTCAAATTTGTTATATTTTTATTATTTTCTCTGGATTGTAGAAGGGGTGCGTTGGGCCTATTACATCGTCTCTTGTGCTGTTCTAGTTTTGCTCTTGTAGATCTGACTCTAAACATTCAAAAGGAGCACGTTGCCAAGGTGATTGTACACACACTATACAGTCATTGTAAAGTACAGTTTGTATGGCAGTAATCAAAAGTTCAGAGGAATGCAAAGGAAACCACCACTCAAGTTCAAAGCCACACACTGGAGTCAATCCAACTACAGGATCCTGGGGCATTCTTGTCACTTTATACCAAAAATGTATTAGTGTTATAGTAAATGATGCCGTGATGATACCTCCTGGTGCGTATCACACACTGGATCTTACTGTTTTGGTATATGTATGCCACCAGTTCCATCTGGTGGTTTAACAAATGTACTGCAGCCTTAGCCTACATTATGAGACCTGACTGTTCTTGATCACATTCACAAGTGTCCAATATGTTTGCCTATTTTGATTTTTTGATTTGGATCTTTTTCACATAATAATGGCACTGACGATCAGTCTTAAATATAAAAAAAAACAGTCAAATATGTTTACAGCAGTGTTTTTCACACTTAAACATGGTAAAGCAGTATCCACAAAGGTGTATTTTGGTTAATTTCATGCATAACTTGACACACTCCACCTGTGTCCTTTAAACACTTTGACACTTATTTTGCCCTTGGCGCTCAGGTCTGATTGTGAGACACTTCCCTCCAGCACATCTGCCTATATGAGAAGTGAGCAGCGCAACAACATCACAGGAACAAAACGTTGTCTTCAGTTAAGAAAAGGACGGCAAAATACAATATAAACTTTGCCTCAAAAACATGTTTTCTGTTTTCTTTTCACAATAATCTGTTTAAGCTAAAATCCTACATTACAAGAGGATCAGAGTGAAGTGACTCAAGTGAAACCTGAGCTCCTCTCCTTCATGCACTCTCACAGAGCAAATGAGGCTACTCATAGACACACTGAAGCGACCAGGCTGGACCACAGCCTCGCTACACTGATGTGTGCCGAAGAAGGCAATAGTTTTGATGTTAAACAAACAAAAAAAAACTATCATGTGAATCAACTTTTCAACTGAATCAAATAGTTCACTTTTTCCGGTGATCTTAATTTACTGCTCACTTGTTACATTGGCAGATGAGTGCACATTTCTCCACACAGAGGTTCACCCAGTGAAATAGTTTCAGTGAGATCTGACTCTGACAACAGAAGAAATCACATTGTCACCATCAGCATCGAGGGCAAAACAGGGCTCTTTGTGTTAAAAGATTGTTTAAATTCCAGGAAATTGTGTCAGCTGTGAGTAAATTGTAATTTGCATTTTGGTGCTTTTTGACAACATATGTGGAAAGATTCTGGCTTACAACTCACATTTTTTGCTCTAATTTTGAACTTTTTTGTGTCCCTTTCTTTATAGTTGATACGTTAATTAACACTAAGCTAAATATTTACCACACCAGACTATCACCCAGACTAAGTAAAAAAGCAGTCTAGTTTCAAATACCAGATTGTAACTCTACTCTTTACATTCCATTCCATAAAGAGAGTACATCACTTGGTACAAAAAGACAAGAAGTCTCCAGAACCTGTTGGATGTGACTTGTTGTAAAAGACCAACCGGGCGTCTGCGCTTTAATAACTGAACAGATAGAGATGGGCGGAGCCGGGAGCTGAGCCCGTTCCTGCGCCTCTATGATGAATGAAGCGGCCAGGCCGGCGGCAGAAAGGGCGTGTCCCGACAGAGAGTCCACCAAAGCCCCGTTCAGCACGTCCGGGACCAGGTATCGGATCAGGTCCAGGGCTTTCTCGCGGTCCGGAGAGGTGTCAGAGTCTGCTGCTCGTACCCAACAACATGAAGCTAGAGCGTGACATGACTAGTAGCAGGACAGTGACACACATGCACATTGAGTTATTAGAATGACGAGAGACGCTGTGGCTTCTGTTCTCAAACTTTTTATTCCAGGTGATCCACTTTTTTTAATTGGTCATTCTCCCAGGGCCCAGCTTTTTTATTATGTCCTTTTTTGTAGCCTATTTTTAATAACTAGTTCAATAAAAATATTTTAGAAAACAGACTTTCTCTTTGTACCTTCACTGTTAGTCATAAGTAAGCGTTTTGATGAGGAAACTATTTCATACATTTTCCTCTCTAATTGCAAGTTTTACATGCTAATTATTATTTACCATACACCATTTGAATGTGCGTTTTCTCATCATTTTAACAGCTAGCTGAGTTGCAAAGTCGTTGTAATGCATCAGTCTAGCCTTTTTGGGTTCCATTTTCAATATTTAAAGTGGTTATTTTAACCTAATTAGTTAAAATAGTTTTAGGGCCATAGACTTAAAGGAAGTATTTTATCATATCATTTAGAGTTGTGCTATTCATTCACCACTATTATTATTAGATTTTCTGAACATATAAATTGGTGTAATTTTAGTGCTTTTCACGTAGGTATTGGTTTATATGTGTCTGTCTACAATATACACTAGAGACCTGCATCGGGCGGGAATTCCCGCGGGACCCACGGGACCCGTGAGCAAACCCTCGGGATCGGGCGGTTTAACGTTGCCTCGGGCGGGAGCGAGCGGTCAGGCCAAACACCTCGGGTCCCGACCTGACCCGCGCTCTCTCCGCTGTCTTCAAAATATTGCTTAGCAAGAAAGAAATACCGCTTTGTGCGTGCTGCTGGTCAACAGAGAGACGCAACACGGACACCTGCGAGGTGCAGACACGTAAACTCGTTGCTGTATTTCCTAGTCTAGCGTGCGTATCGGTGCATCATCTGTGCGTCCTCGCGCCAGCAGCAGCCGCAGCACGGACGTAAGCTTTCCCAGAGGAATGAATGAAGGACTGGCTTTTACGCACGGGGAGATGGAGATAATACACACGGAGTTTGGGCAAATAAAGTGTTTGTTTAGCAGAATCTGGAGGTGTGAGGAGCTTTGTATTTCAGGTAAGAAATACACAGACATCATGGCTTTATGATTGAATGTGTCAAATGAACATAATTGCCTTGTTGCAGATTATTTAGGCTGGTGCCTAATCATTTTAAAACTAGATGCAGGAGTTATGCAGAGTTTAGTCATTTGTGTTCATGTTGTGATGCCCTGGGGCCGCCACGCAACCTCCGTGTCACCAAAAAAAAAAAAAAAAGTCGGGAGCTTCTCGGGCGGGCAGGCACACGGGGGCCTCGGGATCGGGCGGGAACGTCATGAAAATCTAGTCCCGTGCAGGTCTCTAATATACACCTCCAAAACATTTACATTACCTTGGCTAAAATGTTACATTTTATCAAAATAAAATGTTAGTTGTAGCAGCCGTTATTACAATAATATATTTGTGATGCTGATACATTTTGTTGGATTGTGAATAGAAATATTCAACTTAAAAACATTGCACTGGGCTGGAGTTTATACAGAATTTAACTCTGTTTATCAGTATTTACACCATACAGATACAATCACTGATCATTACTGTGTTTACCTCCAACTATAGGTTCTGTTAAAGTCACATCACAACATTCTACAGGCGTGAAAGTGGAGCTTAAGTTATGAAAAGAATATTGTTTAAATGCAGAACGTGAATGCAACCTAATGCTATAAAAGCCATATTTACTAATTTGACATTTTTCACATTAGTTTTGGTAAAACATTCAATTAAAACACAATTACGTAAAGGTTCAATTATCAATGTATTTAGAGGAAAATTGTGGTTTAAAAGTTTGCATGAGTAGAATTTTCCTACAGATCAGGAAGCTGGAAGTGGATATTTATTACCACGGTTACGCTGTCTCAAGTCATTCTAATAAGTGAATGGACGTACATTTAAAAACATGAAGCAGGATGAAGCAGAGAGAAGCGGGGACGTACCGGGTTTGGACAGAGGCATGACTCGAGGGAACTGTCTCCTGCAGGGCCGGAGTGGACTGTGGACCAGAGAACAGACCACAACAAGACTTCAGTTTACTCCAGGTCCTGAGGTCAAAGGGCTTTAATTTTCTTACCTCATGACGTCTTTGCAGAGCGGGAGAAAAGGCTGTTTTGGTAGTGTCCAAACACCTCAACACGATTGGTTGAGTCTTGATGTAGTCAACAAATGATTTGGTGACTTCAACAGCAATCTAAAGGGAAAATATAATTATGATTTTTAAAAAAACAGTTACTGCAGCATGTATGTTAAGGTTACAGGCAGTCCTATTCATGTACTGCTGGGTTTCACTCATGTGACCTGAGTGACACATGAAATACAGACTGGGGGAAGCAGAACCGGATCTAACCTTTCAGGGGCCCTATGCAAAAATCAGCTTTGGGGCCCTTCGAGTCTTTTCTATGAACTTTAATCAGTCAAGTTAAAGCAGCATTTAAATGGACTTATTTCTCACAATAAAGAGATAATGTAAGCTCCTGCCCCAGAAACTTTTATAACAAAACAGATGCATTTTCACTAAATCTGGAGTGGGCTTTTTTTAGACCAACAAATGTTTTACAATAGTAAATTCATGTGTAATTTAATGTATTTTATGATTAATATATGATTGCACTTCTCCACTTCTCAAGTTTGTCTTGGTGTGAGCCTCTGCTCCTCTTGGTGTGAGCCTCTGCTCCTCCTGTGAGCTCCGCCTCTCTTCTCTCTTCACACTGACACTGTAACAGCTGATAAACTGCATCATCGCACTGGACTTTATGGACAAAAATGTGAAAATTTGCAGAACATGTATTTTTGTCCAAATTGTTCCCAGAGTCTTAGATTTTGCGTTCTGTGCTGAGAATGATCAGACATTGTTTCTGCTTCTGTCAGTCTTGAGCGCAGCACAGGTGAAGCATCTGTGGCTGTGAATATAATAAATGATCTTGTGCTGCAGATGTTCTGCTACACTGAATCAAACCTCCAAAAGACTGGAAGCTTATCATTTTTGTCATTTTTTCTCTACAATTAGACCGGTTAGCACAACCATAGACTGAACAGAATGTCGCCATGTTGAAGAGGTAAAGTGAGTGAAACGCAGTTCTAACTGGCTTTAACCTAGGCTCTTCTTTCTCTTAAATGTGGTTGGCAGGTTTATACCAGATAACAGTCTCTGAATTATTCTTAACTTTCCTTTATTTCGAGCTATGCTTATGACTATGGAAAAAACATATGGGATCCCGTGGTTGCATTTCCATGACGCTATCTGAAACCCAGCAATTCCACACTCCTAGAGCCAAATTTAACAAAAACAAGTAAAATGCTTAGTGAAATATTAAATCTTATCATATTCACTTTACTTTACTGGAAATTGCCGCTTCTAACTTGTGGTATACAATTTTAAGAAAGAGCACTTCCATGGAAACAAGCAGGATTTATTGGCTAAAGCGTGTGTGTACCTTTAACTAAGAAAATACATGAGGTAAATGAGCAAAACATGTTACTGCTGTAGAAATAAACTTCAAATGAAATAGTTCTGTTTAGTTACATTTGATGCATGTGTATGTCTTACATTCTGGACATGATAAAAGCCGAGAGGTGGGCCGCGTCCTGTGTTCTTTAGAGGTTCAGTTGAAAAGGCTTCATCGTGACGGTGGATGAAGCTGTAAAGAAAAACAATACACTTTAAACACCAGGACACATGTATAATTAAATGAAAACGTATAATTAAAACATTCCCAAAGTGCTCACTTGAACTGGCAGAAGATGTCGGCGTACTCTGCAGAGATGCTGGAGGCCTGGAGGACCGTGACTCTGAAAGTGAACAGATTTCCCACCTGCAGATGCTCCAGACAGGCCTCCTCCAGACCGCCTTTCCCTGGGCTGTCCTCGTCTGCATCAGCTGTGACACAAAACAGCACTGTTAACACCAACGACACATAATTTATAGCCATTGATCAAGTACTTTTCCCACGAGGGCTATCTTCAAATCCAGACTAGTGACAAAGGCCTGGACCACAATATTTGAAATTCTCTTTTTTGTAAGTAGATTTTAAGCAAATATAGGGTATTTTGTCTGTTATTGTGTCTATTTATTTATGAAATAAATTCTAATCAAATTTGGCGGGAGAAGAATATGTCCTTAATGCCTTTGGAGATGCTTTCATCATATGTTCTCAAAGGTTCTTTTGAGAAAATTGCTAGCTTCCTTTTTTAGGGACTGACTGAAGCTAATATATTGACATGCCAGTGTTGAAAGTAAAGCATGGTATTTTGATAAAGGAAAGACACATTTCATTATAATTGAAATTTACTTAAATAATAGTCAATTTCTCCTGTTGCTTGTTGCCCAGCGGCCTGCAAAAATACATAAATTAGGTGTGTCTGAAGCTTGAGACAAAACTAGTGGCTAATAACCAGGAAATTACGGTACATATCTATTAAAGGGGACCTTTTTCAAACAATACACTTTCCTCAATTTTTAGTCATGTTCTAACAGTGTCTCTCATCATTCAATTAACTCAGATTTGTATTTGGATTAATTCATGCTTGTTTGAGTAATCTTCATTGCCCTGCAGCTGATGCTTGTCTTTTCCTAAATACACGGAGAAAACACAAAAGATCTTATTTAAATTGCCTGTGTCTTATATGACTACTGATAACTTCTAATATTATTTTTATATACATTTTTGTAAAGTATATTCTAAAACAACAACTTTTGTGTTCTTACAAATGCTCCTGACTGTTCTTAGGATTTGTTCCTCTAAAAAAAATACTCTCATTTAATAACAAATAAGAAGACCCATAATGCCTGGCTATGATGCAACACAGGGCCAGCAACTTGCTTTAAATGATGCTTTTTTTCCATGACAAAGTGCATTGAACTTACAGACTGGACTGGACTCACGTCTAAAATAAAATTACCCGCACATGTGTTGTTGTTCACTTCATCAGCAGAGGGCACCATCTCCGCGCTCTGGCCCTCTCCCTCCACAATGCGCAGCTCCTCCTGGGACACGCCTTTACGGGACAGTCCCACCGAGCACGACTCCGACTGGAACTGGAAGGAGCAAACAATAATAAGACATAGTTAGGTCTAAAGGTGTGAATTCTCATAGTGTGGAGGTAATACAGACGAGCCTCCAAAAGCTGTGCACAAAATAATGAGTCTGAAATTCACTTTACATTATATATATTCAATTTAGTACTTTTAATGAGTTTAATGCCTACCATCATTTGTTATTTGTATTCCACATGTGAATCTAAACTGCATAAACGGTAAATACACATAGGCTATTAAAAAGATAGTACATAGGTAACTCAAGTAAAAGCCTCAGTTTTAAAGAAATATACAAGCATATACAAATAATGTTTTTTCTTGTCAAAATTAGTTACCCCACCTTTAAAGGTGCACTGCACAACTTTTTGGTTAAAAATAAACTTTAATAAATGGATATTTTTGTCATTTAGATGCCTTAGTTACACTAAATAATTAATAAAAATCTGCGTTTTTACTTGGAGTGGGCTTGCATAGTCACTAAACAGTCTATTATTTGGCTTGCAGGAGGGCCCGAACACGTCTGTTTCCACAGAAAAGTGGTTCCTTTAGCTGATTTTGTTATCATGGCAAAAAATATATTTATCTCCATTCAGACAGACCCAAAGTATAGTTTTAACTTTCTAATTCTACTGAATTGTGTAGATTACTTTTCACCTTCAGAAAGTTACAAAGTGCACCTTTAAGTGAAGTCTGGAGCAGTTGCTTGGTTAGTACTTAGTACACTTGGACAAGTATGAACACTTGACATGAGTCCAATAGAACCAGGTTCACCTCTGCTCTGATGTGTATTAAAGTATGAAGACGTGTGAATTTTGTGTGCAGTACCTTCTCGTACTGCTGGTCTTCAAAGGAGATCTTGGCGGTTCCAGACTGCCTCACTCCTGAGCCGTAGTCCGGAGCCTCTTCATCGGCTGGAGGGAAACACAGAGCACCTTCACCTCACTCCCTCAAGAAGTCACACACAATCTGTACTTTCTAATCACTAAACAGCTGTCAGACAAAACAATATGACCCCTGACGAGTAAAGTAACACAATGTCACATGTTAATACGGTCAGTAACATTCTTCTTCTGTACAACTTACTTTCAGAACACGAGTGACTGATTATTGCTAAATAAAGTGTCTGACTGAGCGAGGGACTAAGGTGGGACGTTTAATGAAATACTTCAAGCTGGTTGGGTGACTTGTCAACAACATGATCAGTTGCTTCAGGAGGACGGCTTTCTTTTCAAACAGATTACAGGCATAACATCTTGAACTAAAAACACTGTTGAGTAAGTTTAGAGCAGATATTTATCTTTGAAATGAAGAAAAGACGATCCTACTGGACTAGGACTCTGAGGAGAACGACACATGCAGCGAGTCTAGAAACGTCCTCTTCTGTGAGCGAGTGAAAAGTGTCAGAGGAAGTCAAACTACTGGTTTTCTTCAATATAATCTCTGCTCCATGAAAGAGGCTGAATCTATAGAATCTGCATCAGAAAGTAGAAAACGTCTGTACCACAGCTTTTGTTGGTTTAAAGATGAAAAAGACACTCGTCCTCATTGTTTTAATCATGTAAACCTCATATTTTTTTATTCTAAAGACATTATTTTATTGTAGTGGCTATTTTCTTTCATCAAAAAGTAGAACAAACGCAAACAACACTGACATGAAGTTTGTATTAGAAAAAAAAAGCACTGAAATCTAATGTAAACAAGACATTTCAAACGCTTAGGAAAAGAGAACAGATTAATGTAGAATAACTATTCTTTTTTTAACTGAAAGTAGCAACACAGTCTCCAGAGAAAACGTACATACAATGAAATGTCAAAAACGTACGATAAACACGTTTTCACACTTTTTTACGTAAATATGTTATGAAAAGCCAAACATAAAAAAAAAAAAAAAATAACTAAAATTTGTTTAGAATTAGGACTGGGGCTTGGACTAGGTTAATCAAAGAAAATGTCGCCAAGTGTCTTCAACCAAAATTCGTGGTTATTTTAAGTTTTGGCTTTTCGTAACATATTGACGTAAAAAAGATGTGAAAACGTGCTTATTGTACATTTTTAACATTTTGTTGTATATCTACGTTTTCTCCAGAGAATGGACTGGAAAGTAGACACTTGTAGGTCTCATTTAATGTACAACATGTCATGAGTTGAACAGGTGGTGGTCATAATGCTCTCTGTCTGACATCCAGGCTTAGTTATTAGTACAATGTCTATGATCCTTACCTGATATGGCCTGCACTGCTACCCTCAGAAAACCTTTGACTTCTCCTCTCTCGTTCACAATGGCCACGCGATGGACCAGAGGAACCGGGTAGAGCAGGTTACTCAGATACACAAAAGCCCTGCGGAAACAGACACAACGGGGACAAAATTATAATGTGGGACTAAAAAAAGATTCTTACTGGACTTGACAACGGAACACAGAGCGGTAAAGCAACAGAACAAAAGGTTGGACGGCTCTTGCGATGGCCATGGATACACCCTAACAGGGATGTCAGCATTATTAGATTAGTCCAGAATTGTGATTATTCAAGTTACAAGATTATCGCAAGAAAAAAAAAAAGGCAATTTTTAAAGCAAAATAAAATCTATGAGCAAAATATTAGAGTTTGGGCCCATTTCGCGTGCTACGGCTAAGCTAGCTCCGATTTGCCTGATACCTGTGGATGTCCTTCTCATTCTATTCATTACTAACAGAAATTTGCAGAGATGCGCTAATTAATCAATATTTAAATATCACAAAGCACGGAGCAGATAGTAACTCGATATGCCCTCGAGTTTCACATTAGAGGTAAATATTCACTAATGTGTTTATAAAAACGAGTATACTTGTGTAATGCTAAATGCTAACAAACAAATTAACCTAAATAAAGTAAACAATTAAAAAAAAAACATTAATTGCCAGGCGGGTTGTTTTTGTAAAAAGTTAGATCAGTTTGTAGAGTATAAGCTAATGCTAATACAACTATAGTTAGCATTATCATTAGCTTCAAGACACAAACAGCACATCAGCTGTGAATGATTATCTGAATGTAACGTGTTTCCCTTTGTGTCAATTAAATATTAATTTCTTTTAGAGTGTTTCAGCTAGTTTTCCATAAAAGAAAGAACAGAAGGAACTGTCTGCGGTGTTTTCAGACTGGAGCTAGCCGAGTCGCAGCGTGAAAAGGGACTCCAGGCAGCAGCTGAATTTATAGTAAAAAAATGACCAATATTTTTGCACAGATGTGGTATACCACAAATAAATACATTTAGTTTTTATTTTGTTCTATACTGAAAGGTAAGTTTGTAATCAATTTGCCATTCCAGGAGAGCAAATAACATATCAACATTGGCCAAAAAAAAAAAAAAAAGCCCATCCAAAAATGTGCCAGTTTAAATGCAATTCATTTTTAATTATGAATTTTTTTTCTTTTATTTCAACCCAAAAAACAAATTGAAGGGCTGGCATTATACATTTTTACCCCATGTTATGTTATTTCCATGGCTGGTGTTGTGTTTTACTATATTTACATGATCTTAATCCTTCATATTATAAACAATGTATTTTTTGGGTCAACCTAAAAACACACTGTTCCATCATGTGATGTCATTAAAGTGGTAAGCCAAAAAGTGCTCCACTGTGTTTTTAAAGTCCAAACACCCTAACCCGCATACCCTTCCAAAATCTTTAAAATTAACCAAATGAACGTAACCTAATATCCTAATCCTAATCCTAACCTTGCCCTGAAGTAAATGTTCTAAAATATAAACTTTTGCTAGCATAGCCACTATGAAAAGTGATGCGGTTTGTGCTGCTGCACAAGTGGGTTGTGGAAAAAAATCTGAATCACTAGAGTCATGTGAATCCTTTCAGTCTTGAAAAGACCTAATTTTGAAAGATGCAGCTAATGTTTTAGCTTTGTTTAAACTAATTGATTTCTCTTGCAACTGAAATCTGACTTTTTGTAACAATTTCAACTCATGAAAAGAAAAGACAACAACTCAGTCTGTATTGAGCCTAAATGCTTCACATAATGACATCACAAGATAGAACAAAGCTTTTTGAGCTTTCCAGAAAGATACAGCAGGATTACTCAAACATTTGTGAATGAAATAAAACACAACCTTGGGGATGTTTTTTGATGAGGTGACAATATTCTAACTTTGCCTAAAAGCTTACACAAGTAAACTGCCTGAATAAGGACTTTTAATATTTTTGCTACAGTAAGATTTTTCCTTCATAAAGTTTAACTTAAGAAGAATGAAAGAAATTAAAACATTTGACTGATATTTGGTCGTGACAATTGTGTTTTTTGTCTTGCAATAATCGTAACAATACAATTTGACATTGTGACATCCCTGCACCATGATTAGCAACTTTCAGCAATGTTTTGTCAATTTTATTAACATAACAATCGTAGACCATTTTAAAGAATCATTCATGGACCATTCAAGGACCAATCGTTTCGAAGCCAATAAACATTTACAACGGAAAAGTGTAAAAAAAATAAGGCATAATATGACAAGATTGGTGAGGTGCAAATAAGGCATGCTCAGGACAAAAATGTGAACAAAAATACTTGGAATATTTAAGGAACCATAAGCAAATGAAATCACATGTTTCAGCCGTAATAATAAAAAAAAAACTGCCAAAAGCTCCGGACTGGACAAGAACACATCAACTCAAGGTGCACCTCATGATGTCACTGAAGTTGCGCAAAAATAAATGAAAAATGCTTTGTGCTCTGGCATGCCTAAAAGAGACCGCTGCAGGAGAAACCAGCTCTTTCAACTTGAGATGTTTGGCACAAAACAGAAGGCTATCAATGTACAAAATGTATAGATTTACTGGAAGAATTTCAAAGTCATCTGTAAGACATGTCAGTGCTTGGGATGGTGAACACGGTTGAAATCAAAGACATTTCTACATCTACACAAGCAGATATTGAGCGAGCGTCAACATTGCTTGGACGTTTAATGTAAATAAAGTGGTGGCCCTGAGAGCAAAAGCAAAAAGCAGTCAATCTAAAATAAAGAAATTGTTGGTTGGCTAAAGACATGTTCTGTTGATTGATTGACGAAAAAGGGGCGTAGCCAAAAGGTTTGTGAAAATATTTAGGTCAAATTGACTTTGCAAGACTATAAATGACATGGGAGTCTTTGCAAAAACTAATTTTATATCAAAAATAAGGACACTGTATTTAAATATAAGAAGTAGGATTAAGCTTGTGTTTTAATCATCAGTCAGTCCATGTCTTCTTTCTCCTTTATGTTGATGTTCCCAAACATTTTATAATAAATTATTTTAAAATATAATAAATAACGTGACTGAAACCTGTTCTCTCAGAGAAACTTGAAGCTACAACTGATCATGTGAAACATCAGTGTCTTAAACTGATTCTGTCATTTTCTGGCGCTGAAAAATCACCAGCATTTTCCCACTGAAAAATATAGTAAAACTAAAACTTTGGGACATTCATTATAGAGGTAAATGAGTTTTATGCCTCAATCTAAAATATTATAGCCAAAGGAGCAACATTTGGAACAAGCAAGAGGAGGCTCTCCTCCAAGCCTCCAAGACTAAAGATACACGTTTTTGCTTTTTATTCCTCCAACTAAAACAAGTGTTTATTTTTAGCAAATACATTGGACAGCCAGCTTTTAACATTTCTATTTCACATCTTGTAGTCTAACCCCAGAAATCTGAATGATTTGATCGCAGACAGCTAAAGCTGTACAGTGGACACCAGTTAGGACGACTAAAAGACCAATCACTGACAAAAACACTCCACTGATTATTTGAGTTGAGTGAAAACAAAACCATGTCTGGTTCCTGATTTAGTTGGATTTGATCCAGTGAATGGGTCAGACAGGCCAGGCAAGTGAGTGAAAGTGTACGTCAACTCAAAAAGTGTGAAAATAATGGCATCAAGCCAACATAAGTGCTAAAACTAATGTGGCATCTTCTATTATCTTCTATTTTCTGCTGTCAATGTAGATATGTACGGTACTGTTTGTCCTGTAGACTAAATGAACTACAGTTTAACATTCATCTGAGCTTTAGTAGTAGTTTTGACAGGTATAGAATTTATTTGAATTGTGTAACATATTTCACCTGTTTCAAGATATTTCTAAGAAATTTGAGCTTGAAAATATTTGACCAATGATATAAGTAAAAATGTCTTATGTCTCTGGAAATGATTTAACCTGAAATAAGAAAAAATGTAAAAGCAAGGCAGAGACACGTTAAGACTTAAAAAATATTTCTATTCTTCTTATGTTTATCAAGTCACTAAATCTTAAATCATGTTAAGGATTCGCAAAGTCCATTATGGACCCATTGGCCTTTTTACTACAGTATATTCTTCTACTTTGTCTACCATCAGATCAAATTACACTATCTTGGACAAAGATAAAAAGAAAGTCATAAGCTTCTTTGTAGAGACTTAGACTCAGTTTATACTCTAAAGCTGATTGGATTTCTGTATAGTCGTAAGGGCTCTGTCAAATACAAGTTATTATAGGTTCCTAAAGCTCATTTTTAGTTACATTACCTTCACCTTTTGAAAAGGAAAAGAATCTGCCCAATCTAGTGTAATTCAGGCCCTAACTGCAAAGACCAGCGTTATTGCTGCAGATACAGTATCCTCCCCAAAAAAATTCAGGCAAAAATTAGATTTTTTTTTCTTCTGTGCAGAGCTTGTTCTCACTTATGCTTAGAGTCAACTAGAATCAAAGACTAAAAGCACAATGCCTCAGCTTTGCAAAGAGTTCAGACACAGTTTCACTTTGAATTTTACATTATTTTACATTTACATCCTGCCCTGTGGTGGATCAGCAGTTAGACAAATGTTCCCGATGTGAAAGAGCTAGTTTCCCGTCAGCCTGCTCCGAAACCTCACCAACCTGCCCACTACACTGAACAAAGGCGCGCGGTCGTAAAACGGGTCCAGGCCTTCGCAGGAGCCACGGCCCACCAGCCTCTCTTCATCATCCTCATCATCACCAACAACACCAACATCATCATCATCATCCAGCTCCAAGCAAGAATCATCCAAAAATATGTCCTGGTCCAGGTCATCCAGCGCCTCCAGCTCCTCGGCCCCGCCCCCGTCCCCGTCCCGCTGCGTGTCGGCCAGCTCGGTGACCTCGGACGTGGACGGGGTGGGGGACGGGGTGGGGTCGCTCATGCGCTGGCTCATGCACGTGTTGAACAGGGGTTTCTGGTGCGGCCACACACGCACACACAGAACACACACACACACACAACCGGGTTAGTACAGTGAGAGGAAGAAGAAGAAGCAGCAGAGGCAGAAGAAGAAGAGAGGAGCAGGAGGAGGTACACTGTGGGTTAATCATGATCAAATGTGAGTGAGAGAGAAGAGAGACAGAAGAAGAGAGGAGAGAGAGCAATGAGGAGAGAGAGAGAAGAAGAGAGGAGAGAGGGAAGAGAGGAAAGAGAGAAGAAGAGAGGCGCAGGAGGTACACTGTGGGCTAATCATGATCAAATGTGAGTGAGAGAGAAGAGAGAAAGAGAGAAGAAGAGAGGAGAGAGAGAGAGCAAAGAGGAGAGAGAGAAGAAAAGAGACAAGAGAGAGAGAAGAGAGAAGAAGAGAAGAGAGAGAAGATAGGAGAGAGAGAGCAAAGAGGAGAGAGAAGAAAAGAGACGAGAGAGAAGAGAGGGCAGAGAAAAGAAGACAGAGGAGAGAGAGAGAGAGAGAGAGAGAGAAGGGAGGAGAGAGAGAGAGCAAAGAGGAGAGAGAAGAAGAGAGACGAGACAGAGAAGAAGAGGGGGAAGCAAAGAGGAGAGAAAGAAGAAGAGAGGGGAGAGAGAAGAAGACAGGGGATAGAGAAGAAGAGAGGGGAGAGAGAGCAAAGAGGAGAGAAAGAAGAAGAGAGGGGAGAGAGAAGAAGACAGGGGATAGAGAAGAAGAGAGGGGAGAGAGAGCAAAGAGGAGAGAAAGAAGAAGAGAGGGGAGAGAGAAGAAGACAGTGGAGAGAGAGAGAGAGCAAAGAGGAGAGAGAGAGAGAGAGAAAGACAGAGCGGTAGAGTGAGAGCAATAGAAAGTGTACTGGACAATACATTACACTGGACATACTTCATCTTTCTTCAGTACACTTCTCTTCACGACAAATTATAAAATAAAATATATAGCAATTGAAGTAGTTTGAAATTTTAGCCTCGAAGTGTCCCTTTATAATCCCACCTTCAGAGAATGACCCTATTCCATTAAATATATGACGTAATTCACAAAAACAATCCTACGTTTTTAGTGTCATTTCTTTTCGGAAGGTTTAGTTTGAATCTTGTGCGTCGGGACAGAGATTAAGAGATATTTTAATGAAGAGTCCTCCTGCAGAGCTGAATGAGAAGTCTGTTACAGTTACATAATCCCAGGACAGATTAGGAGGCTCTGTGCCAAAGTGTGTATGAAAAAAAAAAAAAAAACTCAGCAGATTTTGAGTGGGAGGTAAGAACAGAAATCCTTCAAAAATATTTCTTTTCTCTGTCAGCAGCGTAACATTTGTGTAATCCTCATGAAGAGAATATTGTGGAAAAGAAGTGGAAAAATTTGTGTTGTCATAAAAAAAAAAAAAAATGATAATCTGCTTTAATACCAATAAAAGTAAACCCCAATCAGACTAATAGGTTGTGTTTATGTGCATTTTTAATGTACAGATAAAAAAGTTTTGATAATCATTTTAGTATTGGGCAATCTCACTTTCTTAGGGCTGCAGCTAACGATTAATTTGGGTTTTTTCTTCAACGTAGCATGGGAACATTTTGGAGATGCCAGGCTTATGAACCCCACACGTGGACAAAATGGTTGGTAGCGCTCTGTTAATGAAAGAAAAACTCACAATGGTCACTGAAATACTTGAAACATACAAAAGTAACTATAGGTAAAAATGTGTTGAAAATGAAACAGTCAAAGTGAGCTATTACTTTGGAATAGTTTATCTACAGAATTATAAGAACACTCTGTGTAATCCTCAATGAGACTTGAGCACCTGTCACACTCTGCTGTGTCAGGTTTGAAGAGTCTTCTCCAGACGCATGTTACAGCTCATTCCACATGTTCAATGGAACAGACAGCTGAGCTCATTGAAGACCACTTCAGAATAGTCCACTGCTTTTCTCTGAGTCGTTCTTGGCTGTTTTGGGTTTACCGTTGGAAGCCCCATGACCTGCGTCTGAGACCAAACCTTCAGAAACTAGGCAGCACATTTCTCTCCAAAATGCCTTGATGGTGTTGAGATTTCATTGTACCTGCACAGATTCAACACACCCAGTGTAGATGCAGCAAAGCAGCTCCAGTGTTCTTTTCTTGGTTTGTTTGATTTTTGTGTCTATGAACATAGAGTTGATGTGTCTCACCAAAACATTTCAGTTTTGTCCCAAACAGACATTTCCCCAGAAGCTCTGTGGCTTCTCAACATGCATTTTGCAAATTCTAGTGATTTTCAATTTAATTTTGACTATCATAAGTTTTTCTTTCATTAACAGAAGGATACCAACAATTTTGTCCAAGTGTGTATATAAAGACTAGTTAGCGATTATTCAGTTACTAAATTGGTTGACAGTTATTTCCATATTGATCAGTTGCAATTAAAGTAATACTACACAAGTTTGAAGTTCTAAATGACACGTCACTATGGAAACAAGACCACATCGTTCTGACACAATTTTTTTTAATGCAAACAAAAAAGCAGCAGCTGACCACCTCCCAGTGCAATAAACTGGCCTAATTAGACTGTACTTTCAGGTTAAGGTTGGTTAAAGTTGTTTTTATAATGATAATGTACAGTTACATTACAGTAAATACAAAGGCAAACATGCTTCAAAAAAATTGTAGCTTTACAGGTAATTTCCATTTGAGGCCAGAGCACTAACGGCTTTACCAGTGTGTCGTCCAGTGTTCTGTAGATTCAAAAATCCTCATTTGTGTTTGATTTGTGTTTCATTTACCTCCCAACCAGCCTGAACCAGGGGAAGCGGTCATAAAAGGGGTCTCCTCCGGTCAGGGCGTTGTCACTCTCCTCTGTGGAGCTGTTGGGTACTTCAGCCGCGCGATCGTACATGTCCCGCATCAGATCCAGCCTTTGTCTGCCAGAAAACGACACAATTAGTACTTTAAAGACTGTGATTTCTGCCGCTCCACACAGTGCTTGTCCAAACCATCTCCGTCTAAATCTGACTCGATCCTGGTATAAGTTGGATTTACCTGAGTTTTTCCAGAGTCCAGTAGTGAGTGGCTCCGTTCTTCTGGTCTTGCACCTCTACAGCCACGATGGTGCGAGGGAAGTGGTGTCTCTCTCTGTCGCTGTTCACCTCTGGAGGGAGAAAGTCCGGGGGCAGGGGTGAGTACAGCGAGTCTGTCAGCAGCACGAACTGGAACTGGACCTGAAAAATCACATACACAAAACACAAGATAGATTTGAAAAATACAGAGGCTCACTACTGCCAATCTCCCTTTTTTTAGCTGATGATAATGATAAAAACTTAAGTCAGGTCAAGTCCCAAGTCAAAGAGAGACAAGTCCAAGTCAAGTCCAAGTCAAAGAGAGACAAGTCCAAGTCAAGTCCCAAGTCAAAGTGAGACAAGTCTGAGTCAAGTCCAAGTCAAAGTGAGACAAGTCTGAGTCAAGTCCAAGTCAAAGAGAGACAAGTCCAAGTCAAGTCCCAAGTCAAAGAGAGACAAGTCCAAGTCAAGTCCCAAGTCAAAGAGAGACAAGTCCAAGTCAAGTCAAAGAGAGACAAGTCCAAGTCAAGTCCCAAGTCAAAGAGAGACATGTCCAAATCAAGTCCCAAGTCAAAGAGAGACAAGTCCAAGTCAAGTCCCAAGTCAAAGAGAGACAAGCCCAAGTCAAGTTCATCAAGTAGGAAAAAGAGACAAGTCCAAGTCAAGTCCCAAGTCAAAGAGAGACAAGTCCAAGTCAAGTCCCAAGTCAAAGTGGAGACAAGTCCAAGTCAAGTCCAAGTCAAAGAGAGACAAGTCCAAGTCAAGTCCAAGTCAAAGAGAGACAAGTCCAAGTCAAGTCCAAGTCAAAGAGAGACAAGTCCAAGTCAAGTCTAAGTCAAAGAGAGACAAGTCCTCAAGTCAAGTGCCAAGTTAAGGAGAGACACCCCTACCGTACACAGAGTGCGAGTTTAGTTCTGGTTGAGACGAGTCTCGCAAGACTTAGAAAGTGCTTAAAATCAATGCGCCCTTATACACAGACCTTCTCTGAGGCCGCAGGAATCAATCAGGAAGCTTTGGGAAAATAAACTCGTCTCGTAGTCAATGTAAGAGAGGCGACAGAGTCCAAGTAAAAGAGAGACAAGTCAAGACAAGAGAAGTAATTCCAAGTTAAAGAGAAACAAGTCCAAATCATGTCCAAATACAAAGAAAGGCAAGTCCAAGTCAATCCCAAAGCAAAAGAGACAAGTCCAGGTCAAGTCCCAAGTCAAAGAGAGACAAGTCCAAGTCAAGTTATCTTAAAACAGTGCTTTTCTTTCAAAAATTGACATTTTTAAGTGACCCCAAACTTTTGAACAGTTGTGTAAAATCTCAATCATCAGCTGCAGTAATAACAAGGTTAAGTTAAAAAGTACATTCACAATTGGTCTCCTTTAAGTTCCAAGAAGATTTCAAACCTTTTTCTTGAGCTCCACACTGATAGCATTAGCCTCCTTCAGGAAGATGGCGTTGCCCCACAAAAGGTCGCGCAGAGAGGTGAACTGATAACACCTCCACTTTCGGAAACCCCACAAGGCCAACTCTCTCTCCCGCTCGCTCCACTGAACTGGAAGACAAAGCAGTAATATTTACAGTAGTTAACATTAGCGTTGGCTTAGCAGCTCCATTAGAAACCTACCTTCTTCCTCTGGCTCCTCCTCCTCCTCTGAGCATCTGGGTTGCAACGGTTCACTTGTTTTTGAAGGGCCTCCAGTTTGCTCTCGTAGTCCTAAACAGTTCATAAAATAATAAAAGCGGCAGTTAGGAAGAATTTATGAAGTCATTTCAGTAAACATAAGCCGAAGCTGCAGTGAGTAAATATTCATGCCAATCCTGTTCATTGTTCGCAGAGGGAGATGAAATTTTTATTGTGATTTTGTATTTGTTTTATACAGAATAGGTTCAATATACTATTACATATAAAAATGAGTTACAGTAATGATTAGAGAGAGTAACGTCCAGCGCCAACAGCAGCTCAAGTATTCGATCCAGATTTTTTTCAGTTAAAATGCTAACATTATTTAAATGCATTGTTTGTTTTAATAAAGTGGATTTAAAATGTGCGAAATGACCTTTTAGACATTTAAGCAGATTGGCCTCATTTATGAAAGTTTTCTTAAAAGAGAGATATGCAACAATCAGCTTCTACTGATTATCAACGTTTTAAAACTTCAGAGCCCTGATTCTAGTAACAGTGGCCCACACAGAGGCTCCTTGGAGGCGCTGTTAGTTCTGCTAAAGGAGACTTTGCCTGTGTTTTTATCACAACGGATCACTCTTTTAGGTTCCAATATTTTAAGCACAATAATTTGCTAAAGGAAATAACCTTGAACCATTTAAGACTTAAAATATTTCACTGTAAAATAGGAGAAAAAATGTCTAAAACAGAAAAATGTTTGTTCAGTTGTTTTGTTCTTGTTCAGTCAAAATTCTAATTCCTACATGGTAGCAGGTTATATAGAGGGATTATTTGTTTCTCAACACGGGAGATAGAGAGAGCCACGACTGATTGACACAAGCTGTAGTAGCAACACTAGCCAGTCCAGTTAGCTAACAAGAGTTTACTGCTGTGCGGAAACAAATGTTATGCTGCTAAATTCAACATTTGTGAATGTGAGCGAAAAAACACAGAGAAAAACACTGTCTCAAGCTTCAGGAGCTGCAACAAAATGGAACGAGATGTTGTTGTTTTTATCAAAGAAGTTTCCCCAGTTAACTACGTAGATGAACAGCGTATCTGCCTGCAGGGGACATGCGCAGTAGAGCGGAAAGTGACCAATAATCCCTCTATATGTTCATAAGTTATGTAATGAATTAAAGAGGAAAAAGTTAAAGCACAGGCAAAATCTCCTCGATGTGGTCCACTCCAGAACAGAGCAAAGAAAGTTTGTAATATGTGATCTTTCTATTCTATCCTCTTGAACAAAGAGTATTTAGTAGGCCTATATACTTGCAATTATTAATAACGTGCTGTTTAGCGGAGTGTGTAAAAGAAAAAACATTTACCAGTCTTTGCTGCTCCAGGAGGTTGTTTGCTTCTTCTCTCTCTTTGCGATACTGATCTTCCAGCTCCTGGAGCCTAAAGCCACAAACACAGACAAAAGCCATTTACGCTTCTATTTCCACACGTCTCACATCACTTCACAACCTTTTACTCTGAGGTTTTGTAATTAGATACAAAGATCACTAGCCCTGTCACTATAAGTTAAGCCTCTTCCTTCATTCCAAATCAAAGACAAAACACATCTGGCTTTTTCTACAATCATTTCTGTCAATTTAAATCATTGTGGTTTTGATCTGTGTTATTTGAATACCCTTTACTTGTTGAGTGTCTAGACCATGAGTGGTTGTAAAAATGGCCACATTACTTATGCATTCCATATATCTGTATCTTTAGCCTGTCTGTCCATGGGAGTGAGTCTATCCTTCACTGTGGTTCTCCTCCAGGTTTCTCTTTTTCACGCTGCTTTTTCCCCTTTTGAGTTTTTCCTTGCCGAGGAGGGTTTAAGGACAAAGTCATTGGGATAGGCTCCAGTTACTCGCATTAGTGCAACGTTAACATGCATGTAACTTGCATGTAACTTGCAGCATTGTAATAGCAAGGTGTAAAATGTAAGTTTCCTCTTGTTGACGTAGTGAGAGCCCTGGAGTAGACAGATTTCTGGTAACTAATGGTGCGTTCAAACCGGACAGCGTATTTGCGTTTTTGCGTCTTGAGCTTTTGAATTTGGGGTTCATATTGGCGTGTGGGGCGTCTGTTGGCACATCTTCATGTCTCTGAAGATATGGCGTCTTGCGAAGTGGAAGCTTAAACCTGTGGCGAAAGCAGGAGTCGTGAAAATCCATCTTCAGACGCATTGGAATTCAACGTCAGCCAATCTGAGACCACACTCCTGTGATGCTGCTGTTCTCTTCTCACGTCAAGGGGAAAGGATTACTGTTTACTGAAGTCTTTTAATAATTTTTTTAACGAAAGGTCGCTTCTTTGTCCGGTCTGAATGCAGCATGACACATATTATTCTTATTCTCATGACGAGTGTAGATTACCTTTGCTCCATCTCTTGCTTCATGTCGATGCCCTGTTTGTCCAGCAGCTCTCTCTGAGCAAAGGCCCAGTCCACAGGCTCTGCGGGCGTCTCAGCGCAGGGCGTCCTCTCCCGCTCCGCTCGAGCCTGCACTGGGTGGTTGAACCGGAAAACATGGCTCTTACCCAGAATAATGCGATTTCCTACACACATAGAAGGAATTGTTAGTTATATTTAGTAGTATGATTAATGCTGGACCACAATCATCCGTGTGGCAATATGTTGTCTTTTTTGCACGTTCCTCATACGGTGTCTCTTTCATAAAAGCAAGATTCAGTTTCTCTTGTATGTAGCCAAATGAATGCACAAACTATTTCTACTTTTCACAATGCATAACCAGAAGTAGGCATTTAAATATGTTTGACTTCATCCTACCTCTCACAAGTCCTTTGGCTTATGGTTAATATATTCACATACATTTATGGATACAATTACAGTTTAAGAGCATCTTTTTACAGATGGCAAAGTGAAACTGGAGTAAACCATCCAAGCACATCCAATCAGAGCTAGCCTTTTTCTGTCTATCAGAAATACAATACTTTATTATTCGATTTAGATGGTACACAGCACTTTGTGATTTTGTCACAGTGTTACGTTTGCAACATATTTTTTAGTAGACAAAGATATGAAATAGAACACACGCCTATAGTTCAATATACAATAGAGTAATAATCTGTGTCATATAAGCCCATGTGAGCGCATGACACTCAAATCAACTGTTCACTTATTCAATCAGGACTGCATGGTTTTGTGTTGAAACTAGACTAAAACTAGGTTTCTATGCATTTCAGAAGATTTTTAGAGAAATATAAAACCTCAGGTACACCAAGATTTTTTGATATCAGTTTATAAAACACAACACTTTATTTGGCCACAAAAAAGCTTTACAAAGACTATTACCGTATTTCAGACTATAAGACGCTCTGGAGTTTAAGCTGTACAAGCCACATTTTTTATTTGACAACTGCACCAACTCAAACTGTGACTTTGATTAGCTGTGTAATTAGTTGTGTATATTTAGAGTTGTATAGTTTGCACAAAGCAGGTCACAGTCGTCTCTCTGACCTGATTTGAGGACTGTGGGCTCGGTGACTCTCTTTCCGTTCACATAGGTCTCTGCTCCTTCACACGGCTCCAGGATCACAGCTGCACACACACACACACACATACAGACAGTTTAATTTCCTGTCTGTAAACACGTGGGCCATTACAAGCCGCAGTAAACCACAGGAGCAGGCTTATCTCACTTTCTCCACTGGCGTCTGATGAACTGGTGAAGGTGCAGTGCTCCTCTTTGATGAAGTGTCCACTGAGAACGATGTCCTGACGGCTGCTGGCATCTTCACGCCCAACTCTGCAAGGCCATTGGAGACAGTGTGTCAATATATACTGTACATTACTTAAAATCTATTTCCCCCATGCAGATCTATTGTGTCGCACAGAAGCATGGATCAAGCTCTGAGGTAACACGTTTTCGCACATGAAAGTACCAAGAACTAAGTCACAACGCTCCTGCAGTCCCTGTTTATTCAGCAGAAATAACTCTAATGTTTGTGTTCACACAGCAACACTTGTTGAAAGTGAGTCTAACTGGCTTTACCATCTAAAGACCCCTGATAGCTCAGCTGCGTACAGGAATCCTTCCTCTGGAACTGGAAACTGGGAGGTTCTCTCAAACCCCTGAGGAGAGCAGATTATGTCGAATGTGTGAATTGGGAAAGGTTGAGAGCGAAGTGCATTTTTTGTTATAGGATGAATTCAGGATGAATTCCTGAATTCATCCTTTTTATGATGAATTCAGGAATCCTCTGTTTGATGAATTGTTTATTAAAAATCCTGAAATGTTCTTTTTTGATGATGATGAGAAGATGAGACTGTTATTTGATTGTTATGTTTACAAATTGACTATTTGTTTCAAAAGCCTGGAAGAAGGGGCAGACTAATTTGTTTAAGTGAGAACATTTGTTTGTTGCATAATGTCTGGATACTGACCCATGTTTAACTATGGTGTCTTATAAGCCTTGAAGGGCTGGGAATTTGTATGTGCAAGACACAATAATAAAAAATGTATTCAATTCAATTCAATTCATATATAGTCTCCTGCGTTTAAATAAGTAATTAAATAGTGTTAGCAAAACAAACTTTTTTTTCCATTCCACACACAAGTATGAAGCACAAAAGCTAGAAGTATCATGTTTTTTTTTCATGTAGGAACTATTTGCTGTTCTTGTAACCTGTCTCTGGCCCCTTTTCAAAGAGGCCAATGTGGGGACCAACTTAGCTCCTGCTCTGGGGCAAGTTCTTTTCTCTAAGACCGAGAACCTTTCAGTAATGCTGCCTGGTAGGTCGGAAAGTTTTTGTTAAAATAATAATGGCATTAAAGTTTACTGATGGTGGTGAGAGATGAACGGATGCAGAGGTACAAACACTAATGAGTATGCTAACGAGGAGGTACAGTGGGGCTTTGAGGGACCTAGAAAAAACGTGCAAATCTTTAGCAAGCAAGCTGATGAGCTTACAAAAGTTGGTATTGATCACACAGCTAAGCACTGCTGCAAGAAAAAAAAACTGAAACAAGACTATATGATAATCAAGGACCACAACAGAGAAAACACCAAATGGTTTCTCATCCTCGACATTATTTTGGCACACCATCCAGTTTACACTGCAACATAAGTGTCTGACGTCACCAAATGTCCCCTGGATCCTTTTGAGCAATGTGAATGCTTAGTTCTAGGTAATTGACCCAATGAAAGAAGGGTTGTAGAAGTGTTCCTAATGCCTGGTTCTTGGCACTCTTATGTGTGAAAACACCTAATGCTGTAGCAGAGAAGAAAACCCAGTGGCACATTTTGTCTTCAATACAAGAGGCAGATGTGAGTTTTGCTCATCACACACTTTTCTCTGTCAGGTTTTGGATTAAAAGCAGCGCAAACAGAAGAAGACGTCAGGAGACAACCTTATCTCGATGCAACATTGATTATTCTAGGTGAGTCCAGATTCACTTACTTCTTCTAATGAGAAACATCAGCTTTCACAAAGAACACGTATTCTAAAGTTGTGCGAGTGTGTGTACATGAGGGTGTAACCGTGCAGTGCTCTATACCTGTACAACCGTGCTATTTACAACCTTGCATGCATTAATCACAAATAAATATACAACTTGTTGATTGCATAAGAAGAGTCAGTGTATATATTTTATCTGTGTATCCCACCTGGTGATTCCATCTTTAATGTAGTACAGGAGACATTCAGACATCAGTGGGTCTTCATTTAGATTCACCAAGTGCGGAGTCTGAAACAAAAACACATTTTTAATAACTAAAATCAATTGTTTTGATGAGTCGTATGTTCTTTTTACCAGAATATGTGTAGGCAAAAGACGAGAAGAGACACAAGACTGGGTTCACATTAACTAAATTTAGGCCTCAACTATTCTTCTTTTATTAACTTGTATATCTTTAGCACTACTTTTTTTAATCTTCTAAAGAAACATAACTCATTTAGCTTTCTATGGGTCCAAGTCAAAAGTATAAAGTTCTTGCTATATACTTGTACAGTAAAATGATAAGCAGATAATTTCCCATGTGCGCACAATCGTTTCATTTTATCTTGTGAGATTGTAAAGGTACATATGTTTCATATCATAAGTTTCTATCATTAGTGTTGGGAATGGGCCAAGATTGTGCACACACATAGAAAATGATCTTGGGAGATTACTGAGATGTACATTTTTGAGAAGCTGTAGCTCCAAAAAGAATTGTTATCAAACAAACACTATCATTTGTGTTAGGTTAGGGTTATTCATATTCATGTTAGAATGCCGTTATCTTCCTGGACTGTCTTCAAGTGTTAGTTTGTAGAGGGATTATTGATCAATGTCACTGTCCGATTACTGCGCAGGCTTCATGCAGAAAGAGCCGCTGTCCATTTGGTTAGCTGTTGAAACTTCTTTGATTAAAACAACTAAACAGGATGAGAGCAGACGTCTGTCTCCTGAAGCTTGAGACAGTGTTTATCTCACCGTTTTTAAACTCTGGATGTAACGTTTATGGGTCGAGGGGTTGAATTTTATTCACAAATGTTGATTTCGCAACATGACTTTTGTTTTCCCACAGTGATAAACTCCTGTAGTTAGCTGACAACTGTGCTGACTTGACTTGTTTCCACAGCTTGTGTCAATCAGCTGCACAGTTTTCCTTTTATTTTCTATGCAAAATGAGTACGTAGTACTAAAGACACTAAACTGTTTGTAAACTCAACAATGACTTTTTCCTGATGTGTTCCATAGGTTTGCACCAGCTGACACTCTTTAGATAATTATTCATTTGTGATTTCTGAGGGATAAACAGCTAGCTGATAAATGCTAACGGGTTTAAGAACATGAGGGACTGCTAATGCTAACGGTTAACAAAGCAAATACAGTGGTTGCCCCAGAGTCATGGAAAAATATCATAAGCCCGGAGTCTTTCATGCAATAACTCAGTAGAAATCAGCACAAAAATAATGCCACACAGTTGAAGTTTGCTGTAAGTCTGTAGTTCTCCACTTTGTGGATAATTCATGAACACAAATGACACAAAAATCTTTATCAATGTCGTGTTAACTCTCCAGTACTTTTCTGCAAATTACGTAGTCAAACTCATCAGGGGATTTATACTAGGTTTTTCCACCAAGCACGACTAAAAATCGAACTCAGTAAAAATAAAATATTGAATAACTGTCATTCACACAGTCTGACTATAACAAATGATGCCAAAATCTTGTGTCTCGTCTTGTCTTGTGAAAATTCTTGACCTACACAGCAATGCACAAGAAAGAGAAATCCTCAAAGGCAAAACAGCAAACGATTAGAGTTCATTAAAAGCATGCATCTCTCTGTCTCCCGCTGTGTTTAAAATCAATGGCTAAAGCTAACGACATTCAGGCGACAGAAGCGTTATCAGTGCTTTCCACCCAAACCTCCAGCAGGGCCTTGGGTGCCTGGAGTGATGAGATATTGGAGATGAAAAATGGCTAGTTTAATAGAAAGTCTGCAGGAGAAATAGATCTAGCCGTTTAATCAGGAAAGATAAAAGAATCACCGAAGAGAAGACACAGCAGTTCAGAGCTACAAACCTCATTGGGCGAAAAAAGACCGACTGTGTCAATAAATACAGGCTCTGGTTTTCTAGGACTATCTGACAGCTTTAGGTAAAATACATGGGGTTAATAATGTGTTTTCAAATGTTTCAAGTTGGTAAATAAATGATTTTCTCACCTTTTGGGAGAAAATACCCCCAAGTTCCACCGTCTTCTCGCATCGCAACACCCATTTCAGCAAGCAACGCCTCTCTACAGAAAGGAACGAAACAGAAACATTTTAAACACATTATCATTTTGGATGTACATTTAGCTGCTATTGTTAGCCAGTTTCATTTAAACTTTGTGAAACCATCTGACATCGCATCACTGGGGTGTTGTTTGCTTCACAGTAGGAGTTTTTTTATATAACCAATCACTGCTTTTTGGTTGTTAATCCAGGAAGTAGAGCATTAACATGTGTGACAGTGATCATTGCTGTTTTTGTGAGATAAACATACAAATTAAAAGGTACAGCATCAATTCTAAGTTAGTATCGAGGTCAAAGGAAGAGAAAATATACAGTCTGCTAACTCTACTCAGTTTAGTTCTGGTCAACAAACAGTTTCGCTCATGTTAATGATTGGCTGATTGTACTTCCTGTGTTTGGAAACTGTCTGCAGTTCTGTGATACCTGACCTGGCTGCAGACCTCGTTGATCCCGCCCAGCTCTTGCTAAGAGACAGAAAAAGCTCACTTATTAAAGGCCTAACGTCCATATTTGGCAACTCTTGACTTTTCAAAAGCCATAAACTTATTCAATTACTTGATAAACATACAAATTAAAAGGTACTAATTACCAGCTCTAATATAACCCTAATCTTACCCATCTTTGGGGTATAAATGTTGAAAATGATATATATTTGATAGCATAGTCATGCACAAGAGGTTACTATAAATGGAATTACAGAGTACAGAGAGGTGGTTTCAGGTCTGTAGCAAGAGGTAGTTCCACCTGCAGAGGGAGGTAGAGTACTTGCCTGTTAAAGACCAATGATACAGAAACAATGGTACTGTAAAAAAAACTAAAATGTTTTGTATTTAACTATGACTCTATCTCTGATCAGCACTGAATAACCAAATGACAATTTTAGCCATTTTTTCTATGTATTTTGTTATTTGTAGTAAACTATGACGTGGATTAGTCATTAACATTTTGTTTATTTAATACACAACATTAATCTAAAACCAGCTTAGAAATATCAACAGGTTAATGCTAGAATGTCCGAGAGGGACGATGATTAAGACTAGGGGAAAAGTTTGAGAAAGGGAACGGTTACAGATAAAAAAATATAACAGTATAGGCCATTTCAGCAACAGAAATAAATTAATTTCTATGGCAACCAGCTCACTTACGTCCCCCAGATCGACTACTGTCTAGCACTAACCGTGGTATTAGGTGTAGTTCCTGTTCAAACCTGTAGAATTTTTGACGTGCAAGAAAGCTGTTTTTTTTGTCAAAGAGGTGTGCATGCAATTTTAACCCTCATTGAGTATTGTAACTAAATACCACAAGAGGGCAGGGATAGGTGGTAGGTGAAAACTGAAACTTTGATTTATTCTTTCTTAAGCCATGGCGATCAAAATATTTTCAAGAAATAAACTGACATAAGTTACTGTACTAAAATTGCAGCACTGCTAAATGCCACTGCCAGTATTACAGACAGGTTT
Organism: Mugilogobius chulae; assembly: GCA_038363315.1. Lineage (NCBI taxonomy): Eukaryota > Metazoa > Chordata > Actinopteri > Gobiiformes > Gobiidae > Mugilogobius > Mugilogobius chulae. The sequence continues at coordinate 6,100,309 of CM076412.1, read as the reverse complement.
GAACACATTTCTATTGACATAATACGTTTTAATTTGATTAAATTACCGTTCCATTCTGATGGCTTCTGTTCTGCGAAGTTTCTCTCCCAAGTCTCATTGAGTTCTGCAATGATTTTCTCCGTTTCCTGAGAACAAAAAAAAAAAAAGAAGAATATGTCAGATTTGAGCATACGGAATCAAGGACGCAACTGAAAGTTATGTATAAAAGTGACAGGATAACTCACTTCAAATGTATTTTGGCATGGAAAAAAAAATGTAACTAATGAACAAAGTAGAGAGGTGTAAATATGCGGCTCACTCAGAAAATTTGAACAATTTTTATATTTAGTGAAATTACATTAAAGTTTTCTAGGGGGTGGACCCTCAGACCCCCATACTTACATTAAACTTATTATATCAAATGTTTTTGTAATACATGGCTCATGGGTCTTAGTAGTTTTAAGGTCTGTGTTGTAAAATAGAATTTAAAAAAATTAACTCTGCCCTCTTGTGGGAGTGAATCTTCATGTGGTGAGCCTCTTCAAGGATCCCCTGGTACAGAAAGTCTACCACCCTTATGGATATGGCCTTTGACTCTATTAATATTGATTTGATTGTAAGTCTTTGAACACAAACAATAGTCTGGACTCTTTGTTTGTCAGAGGTTTTGTACTTTTAGCTTCTGATTCTGCTGTTGAATCTAATCATAGGTGCGAACAAGCTCTGTTAAAAGGAAAAACAAGATTACTGCACAGCAGTAAAGCTGATGTTTGCAGTTAGAACAAGAGAGTTTCAAACACTTTACAGTTATGTCTATTTTTATATTACTGTAACTACACAATTTTAAATGTGTTTATATTGTAATTTGTTACTTTATTGTGTTAAAATCTATATACTCTTGTATTAGCATGCACAAAGCAGTAGAGGGGTATATTTTGAGGGTATTTTTTTTTATTTTTTTGTATGTTTAGGCACAAACTGATCCGGGCAAGGTACTGTAATGTAATACATTATATAAACAGGTACAGGGAAAAAAATGTATTACATTTGTACTAAAAAATATAACTTTGAGATACTTTGAGCTAATCATGCATTTGTTAAGACATTGTACATTAATATCCTGTTACATTTACACTTGATTACTAATTAATGTCTAGAAAAGTGAACCTTTTCCTCATATTGTTTATTTCAACTTTAAGTCGACAGACACACAACTCAGAATGTAACTAGTAATATATTGTTATTCAACTTAGTTACTCAAAAGAGGAATATATTAGAGTAACCCTTTTTTCTTGGCTTTCTATGCCTAAGACAGAAATGTCTGGAAAAATAAAACTGAAACTGAAACCTGTTCCTTTGTAATGAGTTACTCCCAACACTGATCCGAGAATAGTTGATTTGACAACTACAACAACTACACAAAAACAACAAATCTGATGATGAACAAAATGAAAAAACATAGGAAAAGGCCAATTTTAATGCATGTGAGTTGTATGCATTACGGGAATCGTGCTATGTAAATTTTTCCCCTTATTCTTCTTTACCTTGAGCCTCTCGATGGCCTCCTCACTCCCAGGACTGAACATGATGCGGTCGTGGAGGCTGGCGATGGACCCTGCTCGACTGGACAGAGCGACAGAGACGGAGAGGGCTCATCCCGGTCATGGCATTGGTCACTGTGGAAAATCCCTTATTGTTATTGTTCTGGAAATCGGACCCGTCTGTCAGAACGGACGGGGGCCACATACGGATGGACGGAATGGGATGAGGAGAAAAGTACAGAAAGTAGTCAAAGGAAAGGGCAGAGAAGAGAGAAAGGAGATATGTGTCTTGAAACAAATCTAATTGACAGAGTGAAATTTGATCTTAGGTGGACACAAGCTCGGGCGACATCAGCGGAAAGCCAGGCAGAAAGAGAACTTAAAAATAAAACCAAGTCATCCAGTTTAGCAAGGCTTAGGCAAAATGCAGGAAACAGAAACAAAACCTAGATGCAGAGGACACATAAGCCATAGTTTATACTGGTAGTTTTCACAATATTCACACCTAGTTAGAGTCGTCTCTTCAAGGATTTATCATACTACTACTCTTATGAGACTGCTTATCGATCCGGTCTTTCTTATCGATACTTTTACTTGCATATTTTTCTACAAAGGAATAAATGTTTTTTCTAAGCAAAGATTTTAAAATAAAACCCAAGAAAGACAACAACAAAATAACTATAGCCAACTAAGTTCATAATATTTATTTTTCACAGTGTTAATTTTAAAGTGTAGTTACACAGGTTGAATTGAAAAGGCTACAACAGCACATTCCAAAGCTGCGCAAGTGATTAGAGCCACTGTATGTGTTCAGTACATCTTGTGAAAAGATGTGGCAGATTAGGCGCAATACCACGAACACGGACCTGTGTATCATTCTTCCTCGCTGACGGTTTTCAAGCATCCCGTATCCGTGGCATATTGGCACTGCTCTGTCTCAGTGAGGACTTGTCCACTCTTCCTCTGTTTGTTGTTTGGCCTGCCCAATCAAAGCCCGGACAGGAGCGCTGTGCACAAACACAAGCGGATAGACGCGGAAATGTACCGATATCGCGCAGTGCACGATCAAAGCAAGTAGAAGTGTGCAATATTTCGAATTTTTTATAATATCGTGATTGCTGTCTTGATGAATGGCACTACTGGCGCATGCATATATTGTGAGCCTCGGGGTCTATAAAGCCTTTTTTTCTTTCCGCACTCCTAATGCGCTCTTTATGTGCGTTTTCTTCTACTCTGGACGAGTTATCTCTCACTTTCTCTCTCTCCTCCGCCTCCTCTAATGGGTCCCACAACTGTCAGCTGTGTCAGCCCGAAGTAAGCTGTGCCCGCATCTCGGAGCGCAAGAATTATCTGCCTCAAAGCGAGCTGTGCCCCCTTTGTAGCATATACGGACAGTTCATTGTGCTGTGCCTGCATCTTGCATAGCGCACAGACAGATGGCGCCGGAGAATGCTGTTTGTTTGCCCCGTACTTATCGCCTCAAAGCGCGCAGTTCCGACTTCTCCAAGCGCAGACCGTCACCTGCAGCAAACTTTCTGGATCAAACAGCTTTTTGGTCTTTGACAGCAGTATGGTTTGTGGGATACGGAGAAGAAGAGAAAGGTCGGGTCAGCGAGCAGGTGACCACAGGGCTTAACCAGCGCTTCACGTGTTTCCTTCAGAGTGTGTGTCGGACAGAATTGTCAGAGCGACAGACTCCGCCTATCACGCACGCGCAAAAAGATTGTGACTTTTTTAATTGTAAAGAATAGGCTAATAGTTAGATTTTATTAGTCTATAAGTATGTATAAATAAATAGCCAAAAGACCTCCAGACCACTGATCCCAACCTTGGTTGTACGGTATTATTTCATTGTCTGCATATCGTAATCTAGATATGTCAAAAAATTGAGATATTAATTTTTGTCAATATCGCTCAGCCCTAGCGAAACGTGCTCCCTCAGGACCCATGAAAGAACCGATAGGAGCTTATTGATCCAGTGAATTGTTAAGCTGTAGCACCAGCGCTGTTATGAAACCAGGTCTCTGTACCCATCTCTATACGTGGTACCACAAATATTTGGGTGTCGAAGTACCACCAGATCAAAATTTTAACTATACTAGGGTCAAAATGGTTTAATAGAAAAGTCAAGTCAGTCTCCGACCTCTGGACTCCACAACGAAAGGCCTGCAACCTTCTTCCTGCTAAAATAAGTGATTTTTATGTAAATTGTTGTAAATAAATACAGTATATATGGACCAGCTGTGCCTGTGAAACACTCACAAGAATACATCTTCATCCACTAACACCTTTGGCGCTGCTTTGATTGATTTGTGAAACTGCAGTGTGTAACAGTCGCCTCTGGATCTACAGTTTTACACTATTCCTCTCTCATGTTTCAGACTTATATTGCCACGACATCTTAAAAGCTACTTCATCAAACCCGAAGCTGCTGCCATGGTAACGTAGAGCAATAAAACGTGAAAATCCTATCACTGTCATCCATCAGTGCTCGGACTGCTGCCTGTCAGGAGAGGCCATTATTACAACCATTTGTGCGCCGTAAGTGAAGTCGTACTGCGCGTTATGGGAAAACTGTCCAAATGTTACACACCACTGAGGACCAATAAGATGCAAGATATTAAAGGTTAGATCAGCCGCCGACAGAAGGTGATACAGCCAAGCGGAGCAAGTCATGCCACAGGATTTAGAAGATTTAAACGTTCACTCTACAACACCACATTGTGCCATGGAGTAAACTCAATTAGAAAACACAATAAGACTACAATTGAAAAGAAGGTGTTGACTGTTTGCTCGTAGATAGAGAAAGGATTAAGCTAGCATGAGTTTAACACTATTAGCATGAGTGATTGGCATTATTAGTATTGGTATTGGACAATATTTTTTACAATATTGGTATCTATCAACTGATGTGAACAAAATTATAAATCAAAATTATCTAAAGCTTAGCAAAACTAATATACTTCCTTTAGTTATTCTTCAAAAACGAGCAGTTAGGATTGTGCATAAAGTGATTCAGGGAGCAAACAAATCCTTCATTTTTACAGTCTAGATGGCTAAAATTTGAAGACTTGGTGGAAAGCAAGAAATTATCAACTGCCTCCAAACATTTAAAATGTCTTTAGCGATAGAGAAGTGTGTTCTAATTTCAGAGGAACGGCAAAATTCAAACTTGCTGAGGTGCACACAACAAGAAAAACTTTTTGTGTTTTCGTCTGTGGGGTCACATTATAGAACGGGCTCAACAAAAACTACGGCAATGTTCAAATATGAATCAATTAAAAAATTGTATAAACTTTATATCCTAACTCGATTTAGTGAGTGAAATATAATGGTAAGAGTGGCAAAATGTTATATTTTGGTTGTAATAGTACACTAACTGTGTACAATAATATTATGGCTATTGTAAAAATAACAATGATGATAGAAGAAGACAGAAAAGGAAAATATCATACATTCAGTTAATATTGAGAATAATGAATTTAAGTGAATGGAAACTGGATGAAATTGTTGAAAGTAAACTAGAAGAAAGGGGTGGGATTTAGGTTTTCTTTCTATGGCTTGTAATGTAGGCCTACTACATGCTTTATGAACATACTCAAATAAAATGTATTTCATTTCATTTCAAAATCAGTGTCGATACTTTTAAAGTGTGTGCCCACATGTCAGTCCCAATTTGTTTGTTATTTGGAACCGAGCTAAAATGGAACTAAAAGCTAAAATATGGCTGCATATTTGTTTAATAATGCCATTATTTTTTGCTTCTCAGATAAACAGTGTTGGAGAGTAAGGGAAATTAGGAATACACGTAGCCTACTGCCGCTACGTATTCAAAATACTATTTATGAGTACTTGCATTCAGTTACAGTTACTGATGCTTTGTCTTCTAACAAATTGGAGGATAAAGCATTTCTTAAAAAAAAAAAAAAAAACATAACATGCATTATATCGACAAGTCCTGGGACATTTTAAACCACAAAACTCAACTACTCAACTACATATGACATACAAAACATATTACATATAAAATACACGTCACTGGTTCGCCTCATTTCGGGGGTTGGGCTCATTGTGGTGTTGTAGTGAACAAAATAAATAAAAATAGCTCATAAACAACTGCTTGGATGCCACAAGCGCAAAAGCAAAAATAAACTTTAGTCAAATACACACATTTCAAAACCTCCAGATCTGCACCAGTGCCTCGAAACGCTGGAGGAGGGAAAAGAGAGAGAGAAGGGGTGGGGGAGTGAGAGAGAGAGAGAAAGGTAGAGGAAGATAGAGAGAGACAGCGAGAGAAAAGAAGAACATGAGTGAGACCAGGAGAGAGAGAGAGGGAGAGAAAGAGAGGGTGAGAGAGAGAGATAGAGAGAGAGAGGGGGGGCAGATGAGGGAGAGAAAGAGAGGGTGAGAGAGAGAGAGGGAGAGAGAGGGGTGTGTGTGAGAGAGAGAGAGAGAGAGGAGGGGGGCAGATGAGGGAGAGAAAGAGAGGGTGAGAGAGAGAGAGGGAGAGAGAGAGGGGGGGGGCAGATGAGGGAGAGAGAGAGAGAGAGAGAGAGAGAGAGGGGAGGGAAAGAGAAGGGTGTGAGAGAGAGAGAGAGAGAGAGAGAGAGGGGGGGCAGATGAGGAGAGAAAGAGAGGGTGAGAGAGAAGAGAGAGAGAGGGGGGGGCAGATGAGGGAGAGAAAGAGAGAGAAAAGAGAGAAAGAGAAGAAGAAAAAGAGATAGAGAGAGGGAGGGAGAGGAGCAGGAGAGAGAGAGAGGGGAGAGAGAAAGAGAGGGTGAGAGATAGATAGAGAGAGAGAGAGAGAGAGAGAGAGGAGAGGAGGGGGGGCAGATGAGGAAGTGAGAGAGAGAGAGAGAGAGAGAGAAAGAGAGGGAGGGAAAGAGAAGGTGTGTGAGAGAGAGAGAGAAGGGAGAGGAAGACAAAGGGACACAAAGAGAGGGTGAGGGAGAGAGAGAGAGAGAAAAGGAGAACAAGAGAGCAAGACAAGGAGAGAGAGAGACAAAAAGAGAGAAAGAGAAGAAGAAAAGAGATAGAGAGAGGGAGGCAGAGGAGCAGGAGAGAGAGAAAGAGAGAGCGAGAGAGAGAGGCAGAGGAGCAGGAGAGAGAGAGAGAGAGAAGACAGACAGAGACATTCAGATGCCAATAAAAGTCATGTAACAGTCCGTCTTTGTGCTGCACTCTGCTGTTTCCTCAAGCACTCGAGTGGGTGGATTCTCTATTTTAACATCGTCTGGAAACGGAGAATCTACAACTGTGTGGAGCAAACATTAGCTTCAGACTTCGACGATTAAAGCCGTGTATCCAATTCCATACGCTTCTGGAAGATGTAAAAAGTGCTTCTAAATTCATCACAGTGAATATTTATGAAGCTAAAAATGCATTAGGCAGTGCTTCTCAAACTTTTTACACCAAATACTAACATTTTTGTCATTCTCATCTGGGTTTACAGTTAATTTGCAGACCTATCTTATATAGTTTATGTGTGAATGTTTCCAGAAGTCTAATGTGATGTTTGGAAGAGTGTCTTACACTCGATGATGTCGCCCAGGCCCTGAGCGTACAGCAGGTCTTTGAGGCGGGACACTTCCTCCTTCAGCTCCCTCACCAGACGGTTGTTTGGATCTTCATTGATGACGGCGTTACAGCGAATCTGCTTAGCGCGGTCGGCGTACCTGTGAGGTCAGAGGTCACATCACGGACTTAACGAAATGTCAGGCGATATTTCATTACAATATTGTGCACTACCACTACAATTTACACTGAACTCTGAACGTTAGAGAAGTCCTCTCTCATTTTGGTCCAACAGCTCACACACTCCATCTGTGGGTCATTGTGCTGTGCTAAAACTGAACTGAAAGTGTCTTTTTATTGTGACTAAGGCAATGTTCTTGTGTCTGTCAAATCAGCGCCTTGGTATGCCACATCGGTGAGAACGTGGGATAGATTGTCTCAGCAAAGGAGAAGTGCTCACTAACACACATTTACACACATTTGTTGACAAGAAAAGGGAGAAATGGCTGTTTTGTGTTTATACACAATGTTTTTTTATCTTTGATTCAGCTCAATAAATATAGAAGCAAAAACAAGAGTGTAGAAAGCAAGAAAAGCAGTTTATTTTAAAATAAAGTTTCAACCCTAATAAATGTAGTTTTCTATCTAATCAGACCCAAAAACTAAAGCCCGAGTTGACCTGGGCCCCACATCAACCGTATTACCTGAGCCTGACCCGGTCCAAGACCTTAAGCCAGTGCTTCTCAAAGTGTGGGGCGTGCCCGTTTATGGGGGTACAGAAAGTGTCGGCACAGTGCCGATAAATGCGCATAAAAACACTCCTAATACGAGTGGAAGCACCAAACACAAAGAAACACCACCTCCACGTGACAACAGCTGCTGCAGCAAGCGGAGCTGCAACCTCCTGTCAAAAGAAAGGCTACTGATGCAGATAAGACAAATGCACCACGTGCTTAATCGCGCCTAATTATTTTGTCAACATTAACGCAGGCACGTGACGCATGAATGAAAGTGCCCCACACTGCTGCTGCTGTTACATCCCTTTCTCTCGCTCTTGTAAACAGTCCACAAACAGATCTCTTCCAATGCAGTTATCACAGTGGACACAAGGAAAAATGTATCAGGATATACATGTATCGTGATATGTATCATATGTATGAGTATACAGTATGTATCACATCAGATGGCTCTTGGCGATACAAGCAAGCACGGCAAACGCAAGGTTTGTTTCGTTTTGATCTCGATCTCTCAATTTTTTAATTAATGGCCCATCCCTAATTGACAGTAAGCTCTATCTGAGCCATACCAGTCTCAGGATGTGTGCTGCTGAAACACAACAGCAGAAGCCTGCTTTCTCTTTATTCTGGCTCCAGGATCTTTTTTTCTTCATGGCACATCATGAGGAAAAAAAGCTCTTGGATTCTATTTCTGCTTTCTACGCATGCCAGACATGCTGCTCTATACACGTGTCACACATGGACTGTGTGGCAAGCGCAGCAGGTTTCACACATGCAGCCAAAGCGCTGTGGTGTGTAGTGCGTTTGGGCACTAACACATTACACACTGCTAATTCAATGCGCACACCTGAGCACATGTATCATGACAAAAAAGATGCCTGAACCAGTTTGAAACCATGATGAACTTTTTAGTCACATTTATAAATCTTGCTTGCCTTATGCATTGTAACTGAAAATGTATCTAATGTGCTCATCTTTTCAAATGTCTTTTTTGTTTTTTAATAACCGCTCAACTCAACATAACCATAGAGCGATGAAATAACACTCAGCATACTGTTCGTGCATTATTCAAATGAGTTCACATGTTTTTCTAATCTGTTCAGTCTCATTCACCCACACAGAGCAGCAGCTGGAGAAAAGTGACTGAAGTGTGAGTTTGTGCAATCCCTTTAGGTGCGTGTGTTACATAACGCTGCTGCTGCTGCTGCTGCTGCTGCTGTGTCATGTCTCACACTCACATGAACAGGCTTTAGAAGGACTACCTGAGAGTGCTGAGGGTTTCATCGTAGTTTATGTCGGCTGGACTCAGAGCTGCCACCATCGCCGTTCGAGAATTCCCACCTGCCAAAATGCAAAAAATACTGGATTAGAGACAGTAAGATTTTGTTGATATGAAGATATACAAAAAATGTTTGCTTTGTTACCTAAAAAAGTAATAGGTTGTGTTCACTTTGTAGAATGTGCTGATGTGATGTCCTTAACTTATGTCCTATTCGCATGACAAATTATTTACCTCAGGACGTCTGTAAACTGTAAATTACCCCGTGACGTCTGAGTTTATTTACAGGCATTCGCACGGTGATATTCGATGTTTGTAATTTTCTCGTTTTTTACAGATTTTCCAAAAATGGCGACAGATAGTTTATGGCAACGACCTTTTACCTCATTCATGAAATGAGCGTTTCTTGTGTTTTTGGTTTGCTTTAATATGAATCAGCCGAACTTACCTGAGCTGCGGCAGCAAATGTAGCTCCTTGTCACGTTGTGATCGTCGTTCAAAATCACATCCACAACATCAGATTTCTTATAAAACAGCTTAAGTCTCTCTCTTTTAATCCATTTACGGTGATAAAATCCAAACATCCAAACTTTGGATCATTCTGTCCACTGTTCTGTCCAAACTTTTCCTCAAACATCCATCTTCTTGACGTTCTGTTGCTACGACAACAAGGTTGTTGTACTTATGTTTCACAGACTTTTAATCATAGTTTGATAAATTATTTTGTTCAAATCTGAAGGTAAAATAAGCCGCAGATTCAATAGTAATTCATTTCTAAACCGTTCACAGATTGAAAACACAGACATACGCATTCGCACGGCTTTAGAATTACATGAGGGCGTCTGAGTTTGGAGAATTACAGGAGGTAAAATTCGGGGGAAACTTTACAGACATTTTTACAGACATGGACGATTCACACAGGAGTAGAAACTCAGGAGACGTCCGTAATTATTACAATTTACATGAGGTCCAAGGTAAAAATTAGGCCGTGCAAATAGAACTTCATTTGCTTATTTAGGGACTGTGTATGTAGTATTTCATCCAGTGGAATGGAGATCACCAGATAAAAAACATGTGAACTAACTTTTTAGGTATTAACCTAACATTATGACATTCTACAACTTGAACAAGCCTATTAAGTTCTTTAGTATACATTTGCACACAAACTTGCGTTCTTCATAGACATATAAATAATAAACGTGCATTGACTCTCAGGCACTTAGCATCTGAGCTAGTCCAGCCTGATTTGAAGAACTCTTGAGCAGTGTCTTGTGCTTGTTCCTAGAGTCATTCTGGTTGGTCCACAAAAAACTAAAGCTTTGAAAAGGGTTGAGCAAAAATTGAAAGATCAAGATTGATGGTGCGTTCCAGTAGTCCTCGGAGGTCGTAACTCGGACCTCGAAGTGATGCTTTCTCCGAGTGTTGTGTGTTCCAGTGGTCAAGTCGGATTACTTTTATAGTAATGAGCCAATCCAGTAATAAATAGCTTGGAAACTGCCCAGAACAGCCAAAATACAGATCTCTTTATGTCAGTTTATCAACTCTCTCCGAGGATCCGAGTGAGAACTCTGAGTTTGAGGGCTGTTCCAGTGAGAATTTACAAGTCGGAACTCAGATGATCCGAGCTCCGAGTACCACTGGAACGCACAGTCATATTAAATTGTCTGTTTTACAATGGGTTACCATGGAAACAATCTCTCTAATAGTCAACTCATTCCTCATTTCTACAAGCTCATGTTTACATAAAAAAAAACTACTTTACCCAAGTTTTCTCTGAGCAGCCATGTTAGGACTGAATCTCTGTATGGTATGAAACTTTCCACCTTTTTCTTCTTTTTATTCTGCAAAAAAATAATAATAATTAGATATTGTTTTGGCCCGCCAATGTCTAGTTAGAAGCTCATCTTACCTTGTTTGACCCAGAGTCCTACAAAGCAAAGAACAAATGTTTTATTACATAACATTATTCTTTCATTTTACATTGATTTTAAACGCAAACCAACTTACCACTTCTGCCAAAGCTGAGATGACTTTTCCCAATGTGGTGAGAGATTTGTTGATATTAGCTCCTTCCTGTAAGCAAAAAGAGAAACTATTGAAAACATGAAATGCTAGTTTGCTATAGAGCTCCTAGATCATGGTAACCCATTTTAGTTGATGTGGATGTCAAAGTCCAGGTTAAGTTCCAGTTTTATAGTTGAAGTGGGTTTATATAGTTAAACCAGTAGAAGAAAGTTAAGTTACGTTAAGTTAACAAAGTTTGTGAATGCCAAAAATGTTTGTAAGAACATGTCAGGAATGAAGCCCATTGTTCATAAGTCAAAATATATTTTGTATTACTTTTAACTAGGGATGCACCGATCCAGCTTTTTCAGTTCCGATACCGATCCCGATATTTTTTGCTTTAACTATCTGCCGATGCTCGATATCAACCGATACAAGTGTAATTAATGAAATAGCTTTTTTTTCTTATAATAACATAATAAATTAGGTCATATTGTTTTATGTAACTGTTATTTAAGGTGCAAGTCACTATTTCACAACTTAATCTGAATAAAATGTCCAATTATATGAAGCGTTCTGGATCAACACCAGCCAACAAATTCGTCTCATTATGTCCAATTAAAGGCACAAGCATGATATCGGCTGAACTGATATCATGGAGCCGATACCCGATCCCAGTATCGGATCGGTGCATCCCTACTTTTAACTAATAAAAAGCAACACAAAGAAGTCATATTATATCATATGAAGCCATAAAAAACATAAAAAGCTAATTTAACTAACTGATTAATCAAAAAATGTGTAGATTTTAGTTGAACTAAAGAATAATCCATAAATGAAGCGATAAGAAAATAATTAGCTGCAGCCCTACTTTCAAGACACTATTTGTAGCACTAAGTATTTAATAAAAAGTGGCTGAACCGGTGCTGGGTTTGGGTTTGTCTGGGTTTGTAAAACAATCGCGAGAGACAGCTGTGAAAAGTCACTGAAGCACAGTGCAAGTGACCAAGGCTGGAAATAAAACTAGAATCTATTTAATTCGATTTATCGCTCAGCCCTAATATAAAAGCTACATTCAGAGGTCACGTGTGAAGTGTGAAGTCAGTCATACATGTACCTTAAGTCTGGTCCCTTTAGCTCCTGTTGAGTCGGCTCTCTCACTGCCGGCCAAGTCCACCAGACTGATTTTACTGACCTGAGAAACAACACAACCAAATGAGAATCAATCTACAAAACATGCACTTAAACTGTTTTAGTTACCTTCTCTGACACATTCTCAGTGTCAGCGTCATGGCGTCTCTGAGTGAAGATGATATTGAAGACGGCGTGTGAGCGACTGCTGGTTTCATTCATGTTTGTGGCCGCCACAGTCCTGCAACACAAGACATACATAATGTAAGACAACGTTTTAAGGAAGACAAGTCATCGCATCAGAAAACCTTCATTTGTTTTTTGAAGCTGTGTGAAAGGGAAATGGAAAGAAATGCCTTATGTCTAATTCTTGATATTTAGATTTTCACTGTAGGAACTAGTTTAGTAGTAGTAGAGACCAGTCTTAGTCTTTAGAGACCGACCACATTTCATTAGCACCATGCTCTGCTAAACTTGCACCAAGAGCCAGAGGAAGATGGGACATCCTGAGTTTTCTTTTTATTTCTGATCCGTAAAAACAAGCAACATTTAGAAGTAGAAACTAAAACAATAACTCACTGTCAACAAATGTATTTTAATAATAACAAAGCACTCAAAGTTACTTATCATTATTGTATTATTCCTTCACTCTGCACAGCGTCACTGATTTCAAAGCATTTCTGACAGATTCTAAGAGAATTTGTCTTAACTCTTTCCCTGCCAATGCTAAACAATTTCCGTCATTGGCTTTTTATTCTCTGCGTCGATGTGGGGCTCTCTGATACACGTGCTGACTTTGTCTACTGTCAAATACATGATGCAGTTTCACAATTTGACCAGCAGAGGGGGGAATAGTGTGAGCACAAGATTCTAAAGGGAAGATTCTTTTCAAACAGATTACAGACAAGACATCTTGAACTAAAAACACAGCTGGGTAAGTTTAGAGCAGATATTTGATCTTTAAAATGAAGAAAAGAATATTACTTAAAAATGTGCAAAAAGGCCTGGCAGGGAAGGAGGGTCAAAGTGAGAATAAGACAGAAAATTGGACTAATAAATACAGCCTTCCATTCCTATTTTTTCTGTGTCGGTTGAGCTGTGTACCTGGCCTTGTTGCCCGAGTCCATCAGGTCCTGGATGTCGTTGTAGGAGGTTACAGCCAGTTTGGACAGGTCCTCCACGTACGGCCCCAGCAGAGGGTGCTCCCGGACACGCAGGTTCCCTTTGTTCTTGGGGTTCAGCAGGTCCCTCACACGCTCACAGTAGATTTCCATGTAGCTCACCTGTCCACAGTTACACAAGATCATTTTACTGGCAGCCAATGGGATTTCAAATGAATCAGAGAGAGAGAGAGAGACTTTACCTCAACTGAATAGGACAGGCTGTTGTCTGTGTTTTCATTGATTTTACTGAAAAGATCTTCACACATCTAGAAAGAGAAAAGGACATTGATTAGTGTTTCTTGTGGTTAGTTTCTGGTCGACGTGAAGTGGACATTTTGTCAATTAGACCAATCCATATACGGTATACATACTAGTAAACTGACTCATACAACACTTGAGCCAATGTTAAAGTGCAATAAGATCATCCTTTTGTTTGTGGCATTGATACTGCAATTATGACACATGTAGAGGTAATTCCACAACCGTTACCTTAGCGAACATACTGCAAACAACATTCACATAAATGACAGTTACAATATGACAAATGATAAAACCTGAAAATGTTTCAGTTGTGTGTAAACTGTCTTTATTTGTCTTATTATTATGTATTTTCCATTTTTTCTCGAGTCTTTCATTGAGAAACATTGGCATCAGCACAAGTTTACTCTTTTCCTCGCTCCCTCCTCTTCTTCAAGAGTCTGCATGTGTCTGTGCACAGAATCAAAGCAGAGCTGTGTTATGGAATCTAAATGTTCATTCATCCTTTATGTTACTTGCTCCTTTGATGTCTGTTTAAGAAGCCACAAGACAGTAGGAGACTTATGAAAACTCTAAATGCTAATGTTGAGTCACACCTTGTGTTGCTGGGCCTTTGTTGTATGCATAAATAACTCAGGTTTCTCAGGAAGTAACTGTTGTATGCAAACTAACCTATTGTCTCTCCTCTGAGATACCTCCAACATCTGTAAGCTTTGATGACAAACTCTTTAGACAACTCTAAAGATTTAGATTTGTCCACATGGATACAAACATTCTACAACAGCTGAGCTGTTCAATAGAGTCATTTCAATCTCTTAGTGACTGGAGTTTCCCATAAGGTCTGGAGCGAGAAGCGGACACACATGTGATAATACACACACCTACTCTCTTCTGTCCTCGGCATTTGAAACGTAAAGAGCAGATTACCCATATTTATATTTTACATGATGAGCAATGACGCGTTTGCTCCACATTTCACAGCTCTGTTGTGTGACGTGCCGTTATGAATGACATGAATGAAACCTGATATTTATGTCACTGTGTGTGCTCACTTTCCACATTCACAGAGCTAAGTCACAGTGTGGGTTTGAGTATTTTATCCAAACCCAGTGTGGATAAAAAGATAAAACAGTGCATGTTCTGTTAACACTTATACCACACTGTCCTTGCACAATCTGCAGCAGAGGATGAGATTCTGATCGAGAGGGAAACACATCAGTCTATGCCTAAAGCCGTTTGAAGTGTTTGTGGGAGGAGCTTAGATGGTAAGCTTCACTTTATTTTTTTTTTATTAATATTTTATGTGATTAAATATAAATGACATACAAAACAAACAGACAAACAAACAAAAAACAAAAAAAACATACAGACGCACATACAAGTTACACACACATATAAACAAAATTAATACAAAAAAAAAAAAAATTAAAAAAAAAAGAAGATGGGGGGGGGGGGGGGGGGTTACAGTATATTCTCAAACTTCTCGCAGATTTTAGATTTGGAGTTTTAGTTATACAAAATTTGTGTTTATTATCCACGTTTTTTGGTGTAGTTTATAGACTATAAAGCTTTACTTTAGAAAGTAGATTATAATTATAATTATATTTATTATTATATTTTATATATATTTTTATTCATGTTATTTTCTTTTTGACATTATTATTACTATTTTTTATTTATTTATTTATTTTTTTTTTACTTTTACTTGATTATAAAGAAACATTTTTTCAGGTTACATTTGTTTTTGCGTAGTTTGAGAATCCTGTGTTGAGCAACACTTTTTAGTGATTCTAACTTTTTCTAAGCAACAGGAAAATTTTACAGGAGCACCTTAATTCTCTTAATATTCTGGACCCTAGTACCGGCCCAAAATATACTTCCCAAGCTGCTAATCAAATTGAATGCATCTTAATGACATATTACACACCTCATTCCAATAATACATCCAATTGATCAATCTGTTCATTAAATATAAGGTTCCAAAGCTGCTCCATTCCGATATTGAATTTCGTCCCCTTTTCATTAATAATTTCTTCCATAGCTAAAGTATCATAAAAATCTTGTAACCAGTTCTCTATTGAGAAACAGTTTGGTTTACGATGTTTCCAGTTAATCAAAATTATTCTTTTAGCAACTATGAATGCAAGATTAGCGATTTTGTAGTGTAATTTTGTGGACAATTGCACAGCTCTACAACCTAACAGACATATACTTGGGCAAGGAGAAAACTGAATTCGGAGCAGCTTAGCAACCACATGAACAATTTTAACCCAGAATGCCTTAACATCTGGACATTGCCAAAACATGTGAAATAATGTTCCTCGCTGTCCACAACCTCCCCAACAAAGATCTGAAGAGCAGGGGTCTATTTTCTTGAGTTTGGCTGGAGTCAGGTATGCTCTATGCAATGTTTTGAGTTGAATTATTTTCAATCTAACAGATTTTGACATTTTGATTGCATCTCTCCATATTTGATTCCATTGTAAAGTGGAAATTTGGTCACCAATGTCTTGTTCCCATTGGGACTGTGTTTTAGAATTTAAAGTTTCATTCAGAGAAACAAGCATTTTATACAATCCTGAGACTGTTCCTTTATTTATAAACAGCTCTCTGAATTTATTATCTATCCGCGTATTATAATTAAGATATGTTTTGGGCAACTTTGAAAAAATTGATGCTAGTTGGGCATATTGCATAAACATATTTGGTCCTAGTTCATATTTTCTGGCTAAGACATCAAAAGATAGTAACATTCCATTTTCTATTATGTCAGAAATTTGACAAATGTTTTGTTGTTGCCATATCCTATTTTTCAATGTATTACCTGCTGCCGTGAAAGCCATATTATGCCATATAGGACACGATGCAAGAACAATTTTAGATTTATCCAAGCTTCACTTTAAAGGGGAACTTT
Organism: Mugilogobius chulae; assembly: GCA_038363315.1. Lineage (NCBI taxonomy): Eukaryota > Metazoa > Chordata > Actinopteri > Gobiiformes > Gobiidae > Mugilogobius > Mugilogobius chulae. The sequence goes on along the minus strand of CM076412.1, from coordinate 6,083,789 downwards.
TATGAAACATCAACTTTTCTGAGTTTTGGATCATGTTAACTCTTTCACTGCCAGCCCTATTCTCACTTTCCACCCCTTCCCTGCCAGGACTTTTTGCTAATTTTAAGCAATATTCACAGCTCCACAAAAAACCTTGTGCAACTGGAATTATGACATGTTATACATCAAATGAGACCTGCAAGTGTCTACTTTCATTTAAAAAAATAAATGTTATTCTACATTATTCCGTGTTCTTTTTATAGGCATTTGAAATTCGTTGTTTCATTACATTTCAGTGTTTGACGAGAAACTTCTGAGATAACGTCCTTTTTCTAAATCAAACTTCATGTCATTGTTATTTTTGTCGGTTCTACTTTTTAGTGAAAGAATATGAGCCAGTACAATGAAATAATGTTTTTAGGATAAAAATACAAGCTTCACGTGATTAAAACAATGAGGACGAGTGTCTTTTTCATCTTTAAACCAACAAAACCTGTGTTACAGACGAGGAGACATCACGGTAGTTTTTCTACTTTCTGATGCAGATTCTATAGATTCAGACGCTTTTACGGGGCAAAGATTATTCTTAAACCCTTCAAACATGAAGAAATACAGTAGTTTGACTTACTCTGACACTTTTGGATCGCTCACAGAAGAAAAAGTTTAGTTTTTCTCCTCCAGACTCGCTGCATGTGTCATTCTCCTCAGAATCCTAGTCCAGTAGGATCGTCTTTTCTTCATTTTAAAGATCAAATATCTGCTCTAAACTTACTCAACAATGTTTTTAGTCCAAGATGTGTTGCCTGTAATCCGTTTGAAAAGAATCACGATCCTTTAGAGGCAGATGATCATGTAAACACAGCCGACTGCGCTGCCTAATGTAAACAGGAAAGACGTGCATTTTTCCGGTCCTTGGCTTCCTCTGCGCCCTTGTGCTAATGTGATACTGCACTCCGGTGGTGAATATATGAAAGTGCAACATGATTGTTTACTACTGGTGCACCGAACACGTGCGTCAGAGAGCCATCTATCGCCGCATATAAAAAAAAGCTTATGACGACAATTGTCGTCATTGGCAGGCTACGGTTGGGTTCGTTATGACGACACTTGTCGTCATTGGCAGGGAAAGAGTTAAAAGAGTGTTCCCTCATCATTTATTCACCCAAAACTGCATTCGGCTTAACTCCTGCATGTTTGAGTAATCTTGCATTGTCCTGCAGCTAATGCTCCAGTGCTCACAAAATTCCTGTCTTCACCTACCACCTATCCCCGCCCACTTGTCTGTATTTACTTGCGATTACTCACAGATGTAGTTTCTGAGTAAAACGTGTACGGTTCAAAATTGTCATGTAACCACCAAAATCTGTGGCTTTTTAAGGTTAAATTTTACCATTAAGAGGCGGGGCTTATCAATTCTGCAATTTTAAACAGGAAGTCAATGAACCTGTTTCTATATCTAAGCCGTTTTAGCCCCTTTTTGTGTTTGATACTGAACAAAATGTGAATTATTGATCTGCGCACACCATAGTTTCTTCTTAAATACAAACATAAAGATGCTAACTAGTATTGTGGCTTAAATTTCCTTTGTTCCTCTAACGCTTGCATATCAAAACCACATCAAACGTGTTATTAGTACCAGTGGGATGATTCCTTGCTGATCTTTGACGTCCTGTTTGCCCATCATGGTGTAGGACTTCCCAGCTCCGGTCTGTCCGTAGGCAAAGATGCAGACGTTGTAGCCTTCGAAGGCGTGAAGCAGCATCTCCTCCCCGATGTCTTTGTACACCAGCATCTGAGAGGCATAGTTCTCGTCCTCGGGCTGTGGGCACATCCGTACTCACAGTTAGAAATGTGAATAAAGAACAGAATCAAGAACAGTGATGGAGCAGGGCAAGATTTTCACTTTATCAGGATGAGAAAGTAACAAGGAGAACATTTTGTGCTCAAAGTTAATGGGAAGAGAGATGAGGAGAAATGAAAATGAGCTCATTTAGTTGAGGTTAAAATTAAGGCTGGACATGTTACAGATTAGTCAGAAGGATAGTGTGTCCGAAAGAAGGGTTCATTTATCAAGCATTTGCTCATGTGCAAAATACAGGTTAGGGCAGGGGTCGGCAACCTTTAATGTTCAAAGAGCCATATTGGACCAAAAAAATGTAAAGCCTTATATCAGTCTTACAATGAATGCAACAGATGCTGTAAGTGTTTATATAAGCTTTGACAACCTGTTATCAAAATAATAAGTCGGATACAAATGCAAAATGAGCTTTCATGATTACCATATTATCCTACTACAACTCGCTCTGGAGTGTAAGTGCACAAGCCAAAACACACATATTAGGAGAAAAAAACGTGTATAAGTGGCACCAGACAACCAGTGGCACTTTTTTGCGGGTAATTATTACATAAATCGACACTACGAACAGACGCGGGCCGCGTTTATCAATCCCGCTCCAGCTCGAGCCTTTTTGACATGGAGGCCAAGAACATGAGGCAAAACTGCAAGATGCCGATCAAAACATAACTAAACTCTGCAAAAATCAGATTTTATATTATCATTCAATCATGTGTCCATTGGCCTTCAATGAGCGATGTGACTGAAGAGCTTACCTGAGACAAAGTTCCACACGTCTCTTTCCGCTAAATCCAGCTGATTTTGCCCAACTCCGCCTGTTATTTCTTGCCTTTGTGCGTAAAATACAGTCTTTCATTCATTCCTAGGTAAAGTTTTCCCCTGCGCTGCTTCTGCTGTTTATCTGCGAGTTCTCAATCGTCTGTGAACGGCTTTAAACGCTTTATTATCTCCCGGGTTGCAATAAAACTGCCGCATTTGCAATGAAAGCAAATGATTCGGTCCAAAAACTGTTGAATCCTGTGTTCTATCGTTCTGTTGGCGACCCCTGGGTTAGGGGGAGCAAAAAGGGTTAGGGTGGAAATGCTAAAAAATGCTGACGTGGTGTAAATTGGTTTTGTGAAAGATGTCAAAAAGATGCTTCCACAGCCTTCATCACAGATCTAGACAGAAGCAAAACGAACAAAAACTCATAGCCAACGCACTAAAAGTTTGATGTTTTATTGTTGCTATGACAATGTTTTGCGTGAACTGTAACTTGGACATTCTAGTTTGGTGTGAATGGGATTGTCAGGGATTCTACAAGATTTGCTTGTGGAGTCTGCATCGCCAGCAGTCTTGTTGTTACAGGAGAACCAGCGAATCAGTGCGCAGGAACATCGTGCGGAAAACCGAAAATGACGCTTACGGAAAAACAGTAGCCGAGCGTGGATTGTTGTTGTTTCCTTGAGATTCAAATGGGATGTGTGTACGAAGGACAAAATATTATGTATCACTCAGCCCTATCTCTGTCTAACAAATTAAAGTTAATAATAAAATGATTACTTCTGTTGGAGACTTACCGTAGTGTGGGACCAGTAGGAGTAATCAAAGTTGAAGCTCTTGTTGTCTTTGGCTTGTTTGGGGTTGATGATGGCTGAAAGACACACATGGAAACACAGATCAGACACAGGTACAGCTGACCACAGTTTATCACCGAGAAAGAGACAAAGAGAAGATACAGTACTGCAACATATAAGTGACCGTAAAGCATCCTTATTATACACAGAGCAATCACAGTTATATTAAAAAGACAATATAATGTAGTTTACATTTGTCTGTTGAAAAGTGTTCACATTGGCTTCATTCATATTATTAAAGCTAGTGTCATTTCTCTTTTTTCAATTCCTCAACTCCTCAGCTCCCTGAAGAAGGTAAGTGAAGAAGTCCCCAGAAGAGACACAGCAAGGAGAGAGGAGACGAGGACAGAGGAGACAAGGAGATAAGTAGAGAGGCGGCAGAGCCCAGAGTCCTCTGAGCTTTGGAACATGACTTAAAAATGTCTAATACTGACAGCAGAGGAGAGCAGAGTTTGAGCAGATGAGAGGAAGTGAGGACATGGAGTTGAGTCGAGGTCAGAGCAGTGTTCTCTATCACCAAACCCACATTAGAAATAAGAACTTCTTACATAATGTTTACTTTGCAAACTAAAAGTTAAGTAAATTAATATAGGGCCCAACCGTTACATCGGTTGGCCAATATTTTCAGTCGATATGAACCTTACAAAAAATAATTTTGGGCATGTTGTACCTGGTTTTAAAGCTTATTTTTCCAGAATACAACCATTCTCTTCAATAAGCAATCAAATCAATATTTAGTAAAGTTATTAAATTTATCTGGGGAGTTGTTTCTTGTTGTACTGTACCTGAACGCAGCACCAGGCTGATGCTCTCCATCCCTGCATTATACTAGTGCGCTCTGAAGCCAGCATTCCAAAAACACCTTCATCACAGATGACACCACAACAGCCAAAGGACTTATTTCATCAAAGGTCAGTGTGGAGAAGAGGGACAATCCAAGTCAGAAAGGACACACGACTGCTGTCACCAACAAGAAGAAGTTTTCTCATTACGGACAGTTGTTTGGAGTGTGGATTGAAGGAATTATTTTGTTTGTTGCTTAATTGTAATTTTCTACATATTGAACACAAAAAACAGATAAGATACTTCTTAGATGCTTGCTGTATATTTTTTTCCTGTTGGGCTCTTCTATAAAAGGATTGGCAGAATATGCCAGCAGTGGTTGGCGGAGGTGACAGTGTGCTGCCATCTTGGATTGGGAGGAACTTTACCTGCAGTTACACTGACTGACCATTGACTTGACCTCAACAGACTATGGCAGCAGAGAGCACTCTAGAGGCTGATATGCAGTTTCACCATAGAACCCAATGAATTAAAGGAAAATAGTCTTTTTAGTAGCTGTCCACTGTAGTGACCACGATGCATCAGAGGGTTAATAAACTATAAGAGAAAACATGGACATAGTTTTTTTAATGGCTTCATTTACTGTTAGTAAACAAAGACGGCTGCGTAAAAAGGATATTTGTGTGAATCAAACCTGAAAAATTGCTAATATTCTCCTCTTTTATGACTTAAAAGGGCAGCTGAAAAAAATACAAGCTTCCAAATTTCAGACGAGGCCCAAAGTTGCTCTAAAGAAATGGGCTAGGCCACTCTGAAGTTGAAAGAAGTAGGTTGGCAAAAACTGACTGATGCATTAAATAAAGAATTATGATAGGACAATTTCATCAAAAAAGCAGATTGTCAGAGAGATGAGCGACAACATTTTATTTTATGACGATATTACCAACCTAACCACAAATTATAATGTATAGTAGTACAGTTTATGTCTTTTCTCTTTCAGCGACATTCCCTTTCTATTATCAGAGCATTACAAACGTTGACAGATCACTTTGTTTTCTGTCTCTGTGATGAATGTGCTCTGAGCCGTTTGCTGGATTCTTAATTTGTAATCTGTCACTTTGGGGCTTCGTGAAAAAATTCCATTATCCATCTGACTTTGTGCTAAAAGTGAATGTTGAATCAATGCTCTAATGAAGACAGAACGTTTGTATGAGGAGCTGTAGCTGACTTATTGATTTTACATTTTGAACATGTGAGACTAAACTAACATAACTTTGTCACATCCAAGCTTGAGAAAAACAATGACTTATATTTAATGACCAAGAAGAGTGTTGCTATGGTAACCTAAAGTGCAGTTCCAGCTCCATGTTGTGTGTTCAAGCTGTTATTGAAGTGTTACAAGATCAAATCTCTGCCAATCAGGTATCGGTCTCTGTTCAGCCGATATCCTTTGACTGGATTTAATAAAACTATTTACAGCCTGAAGTTGATGTTATAATGTGAGAGAAACTAAACGTAGAATTAACTTTTTTTTTCACTGTCAAACTGTGTAGATGAGGTCAAAATGTAATTATCTACTGTTTCCGGAACATTTATGTGCAAACTCGCTCATTTTGCAGTTATGTGTGCAAAAACCGTGACTGTGCTATACCACGAAGGTCAAACACTGTCACAGCTGAGCCGCCCAGGTGGAATATAAAAACTCAGTAGTGGAGTGTTGGAAAACGGCCGCCTGCTGTGAAATGACCTCATCAATCATTTAATAAGCGGGTGGTGCGAGAGTTGCTTCTGTGTTTCTTTTTACTCATTTTAGAACAGCTCACATGAGCTCATGTGAGTGTGTAAAAAAACGTTTCTTTCACATGTCTGCAAAGTTAATAAAAAGAATCTTGAAGTGCAAATAAGCAACTAAACCTCAGCAGCTGTAAACCTCACCACACGTCAGGATGGCTTTCACACAAAACTCACATCACTCACAAGCTCACTGTCCATATTTCATGCAGCTAATTATTGTTTATTCACACCCACTGGGCATCTCTTAAAAGACATCTCCCACTTTTGGGAGCCTGTTTGAAGTGTGGGCGGAGTAAGTCTTTGACCACGTGTTTAGCTTCACTCTAAGGCTCGTGCACATAGGACGCGATCTGTCGCGGCAGTTTTGTCTAGTGGAGCGAGAAGATGCACAAACCAACGAGGAAGTGGGCGGGAACAGCAGTCGTGAAATATATTTAACTAACAAACTCAATGATTGTGGTGTAAGTGAGAACTAATCCTGTTGGGATCAGCCCAAAACACCACCGTCTCCTCGTTTCCTTGGTCAAATGAAGACCTGTGCTCTCCCTTCACGTCGCGCCAGTTGAAAAAAATCCATCTGGAGCGAGCGCAGCAGCCTCTTACAAAGCTGTCATTTCTTCGCTCTGATTGGCGGCTCAATAGGCCGCTCCTCTTGCCAGCCCCTCCTACATTCAGTTGCAGAAGGGTCTGGAACCAAAGACAGAGCCAATCACTTCGTCATCCAAAACGATCCAATCTCAAATGGCTGCTCCCTTCCCCACACCTCACCAATTTCAAAACTTTTTTTTCTAATGTTTCAAGATGGTGGTGTATCACAGTGGTTCCCAACCTGGGGGGCAGGCCCCCCAGAGGGGCGCCTGAGGTTCCAGGAGGTCCCCATAGCTTTGTTTGGTCAGAGGGTCAAGTTCTAAAAGTAGTTATAAGTGAAACTTTATTAGTAAAAAACACAAATCTAAGCCCTAAAACACCACAATAGTTGTTTATTTGGCTGAAATTAATGTTTTTAATTCTAATTTTTATCATACAATAACAATTTAGAGGCCACCGGTTTAAACAGGGGGGGCTCAACAAATTTCCCATTCAGTTAGGGGAGGCTTCGAGGAAAAAAGGTTGGGAACCACTGGTGTAGCTGATAGTTTATTTTTTCGGCTCTTGCTTTAGTTTTGAACAGTTTGGAACGTTTCACTTCTACTGAAAAAATCCTTGCGCGATAACACCCGGTTTAGCGTGACAGTGTTTCAGTAGAATTTCCGTATTTTCTGTGATTGGTTGACTCAGCTCTGAAACACGGCGGTCTGATTAGAACCTCACGTCTTTGTAAAGTTGTCTGTCAAAGTGTGTACAGTGGTCCCTCGTTTATCGCGGGGGTTACGTTCCAAAAATAACCCATGATAGGCGAAACCCGCGAAATAGAGATCTTCATTTTTTACCAGTAATTTCAGTTGATAACCTGCCTGGTGCTGATGTTTAGTGTCTTTTGTACAGGTAATAATGCGCTGAACACATGATTCATCGTAAGATACAACAGCTCGACACGTTTATGTGACGTTTAAAGAGGGACGGTGCTGTGCGCGTTCGTCTGCTCTGCTTTTGACACGTTGCCCGTCCCGCTGCGCTCCACAGCCGACCACAGAGCCACGGATCACACGGGCTCCAGAGCCGACAAGAAACACATCCGGACTAGACAAATGATGTTCCAGCGTGAACAAACTTATCATGGTAACTACGAGCTCAAAGAGTCAAATCCTCACCTGGAGAAACGTCCGAGCGTCAGGTCAGCTTCCCCTGCATGATCCAAACTGTCTAAGTTTTCTAAAAGAGCTTCTGTGCTGTTGCCTGTGAATGCTGCGATATGATCCAGTCCACAAACAGTGCGTTTGAGAGAAAAGCACGATTACAGCGCACGTCTATGGGACCGCGCACAATAAAAAAAAAAAAAAAAAGAAGCAAAATTGCACACACACAAAAAAATCTGCGTAACAGCGAAGCCGCGGAAAGTGAACCGCGATAGAGAGAGGGACCACTGTAGTTACTGGCTGGTCAGACAATCGCTCCTCTGCTGACAGACACATACACATGAATGGGATTTCATTGCATCATATGTGCATCAATAAAGTTGATTGGGTTGACAAGTCACCCAATCAGCTTAAAGTATTTACTTAAACGTGAATCATGTTAGCTAAAAAAAAACCAAAACATAAATGCATATTTTTGATATAATTTAGAACATTTAGCAGTCTTGAATGTGGACTTGGTGTGCCTTCTCTAAAAGCTAAAGCCCATATTGATTGAATAAAACAGATTACATGTCATATGATACTTGTATGAATACTACACCATGTTCAGCCGCGGTTTTACTGATGCTAGCTATCAAATCATTTCTGTCTCTCTCTCTCTCTGTCCCGGTGATCCAGTGCATTTAGAGGCTAATGCAGGTGTGGTCAATCGAGGAGGAAAGGGCCGTGAGCAAAGTGCACTCTGCAGTTAGTGTGTACACAGTTCTATTTCCGCTGGTTTAGTGTTTCAGAGCAGGTCTGTGTGATGACAGTGAGCGGCAAATGTGCTGATGAATCCAGGACTGCGGCACTGTTCCAAACCAAAACAAAACATACAGTAAACAGAACACAGTTTACTCGAGGAGATGGACTGTCTGCAGTGTGTTGTGAATACAGAGATTTTGTTTTAGTGCTTTCTTTTTGTTTACAGGTTTAAGATACAAGTCTTTAGTTTTTTTTAAACTGATTGTCAAAATTGTTCTTAAGGTCACAGTTGTAAGATGTGACAATTTTTGATTAATTCAAGTTTTCTCAGAATAAACATTATAATTAAAGTTAGCATCAGAGACATCATTAACTAATCATTTTAACGTGATTATATAGATTTGGAGCAGGTTTCATGTTTATTTGTTTGTTTTGACCATTAAATAAATGTAAAACATTTATTTAGTATGAAAATCCAACTACCTTGCATTTCTGCACAAATACGTCAAAGTAAAGGTTAATAGGTACACATCAGTAACTTCCATATAAACCCAGTTGTAACTCAACTTGAATGAGTTGTGCTGGAAATACACTTAATTGACCAGAAACATCTTAAAAGAGGTGAACTGTTTAGCTTCACACACTTAAACATGGTAAGGCATGAGACGCTTTCCCATTTTGCTCATGGTTTTGTTGAAATTGCTCGTTTTATCCATAAAAGTGCAACTTCTGCCATTGTGTTGACCATACCTGTTTGTCAAAGCCTGATCCCCTCAGATCTCAGAAGCTAAGCAAGATAGGGCCTGGTTAGTACTTGGATGGGAGATCGCTGGAACACCAGGTGTCACAGTGGGACGACAAAAGTGGATTGTCGTTGTGTCCTTGGGCAAGACACTTAACCCACACTGCCTCAGTGTCTGCGTACACTGGGTGAGTGGATCCCTGACTGTAAAAGTGCTTTGAGTGCCTTGTAAGGTGGAAAAGTGCATATAAATAGAGACCATTTACCATTTAATTGTTTTGCGTCATCTTGTCTACTGGAGGAATATGGCGTTGTGCTGTTCGTGTTGTAGCAACAGAGCAGAGCTGCTGATTACGCATCTACTAATGTAGGTAATGTCTTATGGTTGTGACAGCCTGTTACTTTTGTAAAAAAAAAAAAGAATCATAAAAATATATAAACTGTGCACATGGTGAGGCCAATAAAATATTGGCCAATAGAAAACAAGGCAGCTTCATAACATGTCAGTCAAACCCACGGTGTTCCAAAGCAAGTCACAGGCCAAGAACAGTGGAGGGTGTGGCTCTGGGCGGAGGATTATGGTGATAAAAACTCAATTGTGAACTCATCCTTGCATGTGACAATTTGTCTTTTTGACAAATTTGTCATATCATGATAAAACGTTTTTAATGAATCCAGATTTAAGCTTTATTCTTCTTGCTATAGAAAAACAACCTTTAGTTTAGAGAATAGTTGTTTTTTTATCAAGTGTTTTAGGTCTTTATCATACAACCTTTAATAAGAAAACTGTCTCTTTTACGCCAACATTACCTCACTTTAGAACCTAAACTATTCGATTCGATTAGCCCTAGTAAACAGACCCGTTTTTGCCTCTGTTCAGTGGTGCTCTTGCCGTCAGCACACACCTGCCTCTCCTCTGGCTGCAGGATGACTTCTTTTGCTTACTCATCCTGGATTGAACGATGGGTGATTCATACAAAATGGTGTGTGTAAGCTCCGCCGGCGGAAGAGCAGGGCGGGTAATCAGCTCAGAGACATGGACAGGCAGCGTTTAGAGAGAGAGGCGTTTCTAGTGCTGGATGTGAGCGTGAGGTTAGGTCAGTTAAGTCCAGCTGAGACACACACATTTAGAAGCTTTTATTAGACAACAAAACGTCTCCGATCCCCGACCACGGTGCGTTTACTACCTGTCAGGATCTTTTATGGGGTTAGTCTGAGGGACAGAAAGCACAAGATAGATTTTAGTCCTTTATACAAGCTATTGAAAGTTGTGGCTTTATAAATTTCACTGTATTGTACAAATTGTTTTGTTTATTGTGTTGTCTAAAATAGGGCTCTCCAAATGGCAGCTCGCATGTTTCTTTTGGTCTCCATAGCGATGCTGCAAACTTACACTTACTTAAAGGAGACTCTGTTTTTGCACTTGTTATACCTGCCTTCTCTCATTAGTAGTTTACTCAAAGATTCATTAAGATTAGTTTGTGCATGTTTGTGTTGAACCTGAAGCGCCACTTCTATAGCACTTCTATAGTTTTGCACAGGAAGTTAATGGACCTCTTTCTATTTCTAAGCTGTTTTTCAAAAAACAAAATGTAAATTACTGATCTTCAAACGTTATATTTTCTTCCTAAATACCCAGAAAACACACAATAGGTCCCTTTAAGAAAATGATGAACTTGTATTAGTCATTATGACTTTGCTTAAAATGAGTCAAAATCATGCAAAGGGAAATGGTCTATTTATATACACTGGAAAAAGCCCATCTTCAAACAAGTAAAAAAAAAACTTAAAACAAGTCCAAATCTGCTTGAAATAAGTGAAAAATCTGCCAATGAACAAGTACATTTTGTCTTATTTATTATTAAGACTTTTTTTACCTTTTGTGCTTGAAATAAGCAAAAAAGGCTCATATCTAGCAAATAATTACTAGTTTGTTAGGCTCAGAAGTGTGTTTACCTCAAATCTAGTATTTTGACATGTTATGCTTAAAATAAGAAATTATCTAGAATAAGATTAGTGTTTTTCAGCAATCTTTCTTTCAAGGCACTCAAAGCGCTTTACAATCTAGGATCCAAGACACTGCGCAGTGAGGGTTTTGTGTCTTGCCAAAGGACACAACAACAATCCACTCTTGTCGTCCCACTGTGGCACCTGGTGTTCCAGCGGTCTCCCATCCAAGTACTAAACAGGCCCTAACTTACTTAGCTTCTGAGATCGAACGGGATCAGGCTTTGACAAACAAACAGGTATGATCACATCCAGAAAAAGGGTTCCAAAAATGACAGTTTTGTTTCTTGGCCACATCGCCCAGCCTGAACTATAACCCCTGATGTACTGAGCGTGAGTTTGGATTTTCTAGCGGACCGCAGTGATCTGAACATTCTAGAATAAATCCACTTGAATGTGCGTGACTTGGGTAAATACGGACTGCAACTGGTGTGATAGGCACTTTGCAAGAAACCTGCTCGTGTCCTGAACTGAACTTTTCTATGTCACTTCAAAGTAACTAGATTCAATACTAGTTGTAGTTCATATCTGATTTTGAATTATTTTGACCCACCCTGTCTAATTGACTTGACTACATTTGACTTTTAGGTTTACTTCTGCTTCCTGTGTGTGTGCGCTGTGGAAGGAGCACAGCAGTAAAACATGGAGGATGTACGTGTGTATTATGAGGTGAAGTGCCCCACGTCAGCCTGAACTCAGTGACTGCATGTGGAAGCACCGCTGTGACGTGTGCGCAGCTCAACAGAACACTTCCATTTAGTCCTGGAGGTTGTGTGATTGGCTCGTTCATGTGGCCTTGATACTGTAAAAATGGAACAGAAGGTAAAATGTTTGATTAGCTTTCTTCAGTCCAAGCAATTAAAACATCTGATTGTTTTCGAAAAAAACTGTGAAAACCAAGATTTTAAGTAGAGCTGGTTTCAATTTTGTTTAACCTTTTCAAAAACAGAGTAAAAATGTCTGCATGAACATAAAGGAAGAACACTTTTAATATATTAATGGCTGCTGCTCCAAACCACACGTTTATACTGACAAAGGATTGGCTGTTGATCTTCATTCAAACCTCGACCAAATAATGGACTATTCAACGTGACTGAAAGTGTCTGTGTCTAATAATAGATCTCTTTATTTGCTTTTAGCTGTCATTAGCTTGCATCTGGCTTCTTGTGAAAAACTCTTCTAAACTCATTGAGGTGAAAAAAGATGAGGCTCGTAATGCATTAGGGAAGTGAGAAACATGTGTAAACTTTTAGGTCCATATGACAGATTAGCATGTTTTTCTAATTGTGAAAATGCAAAGACATTTCACAGTTTCATGGAGTTGAACACAATTAAAGTGTTATAAGAAATTCTCTTTTGTCACATCATGTTTGTTAGGGTTGTTCCCATACCGATACTAGTATAGATAAAAACGAGTACTCATAACAGATCTCCAGTCCGATATCGTCCTGTATTGTCCTGAATGTAGCAAAGTTTTCTTCTGGTGGCTAATGCTACAGCTAACGCTCAGTTCAGCTGGAAAAGACTCTGTGGAGACTCTTCATAGTTTAACTATAAACATACTTCAAATATACAGACAAACATCCGTGTTATCTCTGTGATGTTTCATTTAACCTTTACAGAAGAAGGACTGTGGCTAAACTCTAAAAATGGTCCAACAGCAGTGCTAGCTAGCGGCGCTAACAGGCTAACATGCTAACTCAGACTTTTGTTCAGATTGCATTTAATAAAGCCAATTTATACTTCATCAGTCGTCTGAACTTTATTCAGCCGCCGGCGGTGGTTTGTTCTTGTCACATCAGCTGAGCAGAACTTCAGCAAAGCTCTGCGGCAGCTCAGCTCTGATTGGCTAGTTTTTTCCAAAGTGAGTGTAGAATTCACTGCTGAATCTTTTGACAGTTGTGTGCTGCCCGCGTATTTAGCATCCAAACATGCTGCTCGTCTCCCCCCAGTCAGTACAAAGTAGCCTCTGGTCGTGAACTGATAACGTCCCAACGTTTGGCTGTTTGTTTGCTCCACATTTCAGACAGAGCCTGTTGTTAATAGAAGATTGAATAATCAACAAAATAACGGGCTAGTGACGAGGTCAAAACCACAAGAGAATGATCCAAATCTCAGAATCATTTCTCAATCATACTCCTCTGACTAGACTTTGCTTTTTTTTTTTTTTGCTAACACTTAATGATTGACTTCTTCAGAACAACTCCAATCTAAATCATCTGCTAATTGTTGCTATCAGTCTTGGCATTTGTAGCTTGTCCTTTAAATGTTCTCTTTAGCTCGTCTCTTGCATCTTAATGAAGTCTAGCTGCATTCTCCTGGTGGTGGGAACCGAGGTCTTGGCACCGCACAAGTGTCACAGCACAAAGAGCAGCTCCCACACACACACACACTCAGTACTACACCAGTCTTTTTCCTCCTGCTGGGGCTGGATTGGAGAGAGAAGAGAGAGAGAGGAGAGAACAGGCAAAACATGTTCTGAATCCTTTTTGAGTTCAATGAGGTTTTTTTTTTTTTTTGCACCAGAGCCTCCAGCAAACATCCATAGACATTCAGCAGAACAAAGTGGTCTGGTCAGAGCACTGCCCACTCACAAAACATCTGCTGGGACAATAAGAGCAATCTAGGGCACGAAAAAAGACACTAGAGGAAAGGACAGTTTGAGACAAGCTTAGTGGTGGCTGCGGGCAATATTGAGAAAAATGAATAAGTGATATACATTTTGTGAACAGTAGTGATGATACTAGGGCTGGGCCATATGGTAAAAAAATAATATCACAATTTTTTTTTGGAGCCAGATCACGATTTCGATTTGATCACGATTCTTGTAAACTGTCTATTTTCAAATTGCTTTTTAGGTAAATGCAATCATCTGCTTTTTAGAGAGTTCCTTCTTCACGGTCAAACATGTGACCTCAACCTTTCAATAAAAAATTGTAAAAAATAATCATTTAATTAGAACTTCAAGAATGACAAAAAGTTCAAGAGATCTTCAAGAAACTACCGGCCAAAGGTTTGCCTTACTTTAAAGCTGACATGGGCAAACTGTGCCCTTACCTGTTTAAATCAGGCCCTCGGCAGTGCCACATTTACTGTTTAGAATTCTACAAAAAACAACATGAAATTTGAAGAATAATGTTCAAATTAAAAATGTTCTTTCTTCTTGTGTAAATCTATTCATAAGACATAAACTATGAGACACATTGACAAAAATGTGTAAATTATCCAAGTCTGATATCAATAGTTTGTATTTTATCAAAACATACATTTCTTTAGTATTAGTGTCAAATGATCCAATGTTTGTTTTGTTTTTTTTGTATAAAAATTTTTGTACGGCAAGTGTTTTTTTTTGTTTTTTTTTAAGATTTTAATATTTACTTCACTTAATGTGGAACTACTTTGAAGTGATTGAACTGTCTATATTTTGCAGAAATGTGCAGAGAAACAAATTGCCAACCATACTTTAAAAAAATATATTAAAACACAAAATTGACTTCCTGTTTAAAATCCTGTCTGTTTAATACAAAAATTGACTTTAACAAGCGCTGATTTAAATTACAAATTTGTTTAGTTAGAAAGTGTCTAAAAGACAATTTGAAGCCTACATGTTTTACCTGGAATTAGAAGTAAATAAGTGGACAGTAGATTCCTCAAACATGCATGAGTCGGTTCAGATACAACTGTGAGTAATGATGAGGACACGTTAGAAGAGAATAAAAGCACATACAGATCAGATTTACATGTTTCACTTGTTTAAACCAGATGTGTTTTCTTTATGAGTGTTTGCACACACTGAGGTTGAACTATTGTGTCCTGATTCTAAATGTTGTCGTGAATAAGCTGCTGATTAGAAAGGCTGGTGATTGTGCAGGGCTTTTCCGAGGACATTTTAATGGCTCAGTGATAACATGCTCCCAATGGAGCCAGTGATTTAGGCTTACAAAGAGAAACTGCTGACAAAAGCACTCAGCAGGAAGAGAACAAAGGCTCTAACACCTCCTACACTCTGGTCCTTGCAAAGTTTCATTTCAAGTTTCATCTAAAGAAAATGTAGAAAGTTTCACATGCAAATATTAGAAGCAAAGCATGCCTAACATAATATATATATATAGGGATGCACCGATTCGATACTTGGATCAGATTTTTGCTGGATCGGGTATCGGCTCCATGATATCGGTTCAGCTGATACCAGTATTGTGCCTTTATTGGACACAAGGAGACTAATTTACCGACTGATGTTCATCCAAAACATCTCATAGTGATTGACACTGAATTCATATTAAGTTAACAGTTAACTATTAAATAATAGTTACATAATACTATATGACCATATGTCTTATGTTATGTGATAAGAAAAATAAGGTATTTCAGTCCTTACTCTAGTTTGCAGTTTGAACCACTGGTTTAACAGCTCAATCACATTGCAGCAGGGGGGTTAAGGGAGGTCGCAAGTGCCTGAATAAAACCAAACCAAACAAAGATGGCAGCTCCTGTAGATGTATGTGTTTATGATTGTGTTTTAGCAGAAATACACTGTTTACAGAGTATTTTCTGTTTGAAAGAAGAGCAGAGGTGTCCACTTGTTCTATCTCACACACACATTGGATATGTCATCACGACTTGCTGTTGTGATTGTTGAGCACAAACTAAGGTAGTTTATAAGTCACCCAATCAGCTCGAAGTATTTCATTAAATGTCCCACCTTTTCCCAAACACTTTGATATCCAGATTCACATGCCACATCTGGCATGAGTCACATTACAAATGAACAATTGTAAGCATTCACAACTCAGAAAGACAAAATGTTAACGACCTCCAAAGAGAAAAGTACAGTCTTTTAGACTTTTAGAGTTTGTTTTGAAGACATAAGTCTAGAGAAATTCATCTGTATAGCAGCAAATAGGAATCTTTTCACATATCATTTTGGAACCCCAGGACCACCACATTAGTGTAGCTTTAAAGACGTTTTTGTTGTTATACAAAAGTGAATGAATGGATCTAGTTAGTTACTATAGAAATCATCAGACTAAAATCAAAAGATTTTTTAGATTGCATTGAAAAGTAGAAAACTATTAATTGAAAAAAGAACTCCAAAAAAAAACTCCAAATTCTTAATGTTGAATTGCAATTTCAGTCTATGGCAAAAAAAAATAAAATAATAATAATATTAATAATAATAATGCAAAAAACTAAACACCTAGACTTGCTTAAAATGACTCACATTCATAATGTATGATCTGGATTTGAATCTGGGTCAGGTTTAACTGTTCATCTAATGTAGAAGATTTCACATTTCTAACTTGTTATAAGATGAAATGTCCTGTCTACTCTACACCTTCAAGTTCAAGTCCTAGAAACAATACAAAACTAAAGCCTCTCCCAACCTTTTTTAAACTCTTACTAAAGTTGTAGCACTATTTTTTGACAGACAAACAGCAGAGTGACCGGTGTGGTCCTGTTGCCCATGACACGAGGAGGGAGGAGGAGGTAAATTAGGCCGAACAGTAAATATTTCAGGGCGTCTCATGTATTATTGATGAACGGCTTTACCTTCCACAGCACAGAGCAGATCGAGTGTCTTTCCAGTCCGCGCTTTGTTTTGCACACAGCCCTCTGAAGGAATGTGTTCAGGCGTGTTTGGGTGACTATGCAGCTACATTTGACACATTTTTATAAATTCAGAAGGTATTCTATTCGATGGGTACATTTTACCGATATAGAGGAGGCTAAGGGTGCCGATATGCAGTCAGCCAGTTCTACTCATTTTCGCACATGAAGTACCAAGAACTAGTCCCAACACTCTTCCAGTCCCTGTTTAGTCACCAGAACTACCCTGTCCCCATGTTTGTGTTCACAGCAGCAGTTGGTGAAAGTGGCTCTAACTGGCTTTATCATTTAAATAAGTCATTAAGTGGTGCTAGGAAAACAAAGGTTGTCTTTCTAAATTCCACATAAAACTATGATGTACAAAACCTAAAAACATCACTAAAAATAACAAACAATACAACAAACTTTCACTCTTATTCTCTATCATTCTTATTAATAGTTAAGCTACTATTTACTAATTTATTAAATCGAATATTTTGGGAGTTACTGCTATGAAATCATTTTTCTTAAGGATAAGCAAAGTTTATCTAAATGTGAGAACGTATAAACCATGTTCCACAGGTTATTTACGAACAGTCCACGGTGAAACAGGCTCTGAAAATAATAACAGATTCTTCTCATGTGATCCACCTGCAGTACGAGCTTTATGTAAGATTTTAAAACTTGTTCATACCTCAATCCATTAAATTAATTAACAATTTGAGTGGTATTGTTTGGGTTGGGCGAATTTCACAAGGAAAGGCTGAAAGGCGAGCGAACCACAGGAGCCCCGCACACAGACGGACACTCGCCGCCCACTAGCCCGCCCACGTCTACAACCTTCCTCCGTGAAAACCCGGTTCAGAGGCAGCATTTTTCCTACTGTTACAGCCGTCGGTGCATCTACAACAGATGACAAAGGAAAACGTTTAAACAAAAAAAGGCATTCTCAAAGTGTGGCGGCTTTTGTTAGCCACGATTATTAGCCACGATCAATTACATGTAGCGGAAACCCTGCCACACTGGGAAAAAGCCATTTAACTGGCTGAGTATGTCTTTGTTATAGCAACTGAACAGAGCCACTGATTGCGCTTGAACTAAATTCATGTCTATACTAAAACTGAGCAAATATTGAGCTAACACACTACCCTGGTTGGGACGAATGAGAGGAATCAGAAAATGATGGTAACCTTGCTAAATGAGGTCTTGTGCTCTCAGACAATAATCAGAGACAACATTCACGAACAGAGTAAAGGTCAAAGATGAAAGTGTGGACCTTTAGGGTGAACATCTGCTGATCTATATTCCACAGTGGGGCATTAGAAAGCAGACTGTGAGTAAAGAAGATTAGAGCAGGACACTGACCTCACACTCACTGCTGCTGTTACGTATGACATCACAAATCTGGGGCATTTAGAACAGTGTTTTGTGAGGCTCAGAGGGGAAAGAATAGTATCTGTGTTTGTGATGAGGAGGCAATGTTTAAAAACTCAACAAAAGTCCAAAAACAATGCTGCTGTTTTGCGTTCCAATACTCACTGGTGGTGTTTCCAGACATCTGAATGATACATTTGCTCTCGCGGCCGATCTCCCTGGAGTTAAAGGGACGAACCCGGACCGCCACCTTCACCGATGCCCCAGCCATGCTCCTGAGTCAGAGGGACACCTACGGGAACGAGGGGCTGAGGCCTGCTGGAGAGAGAGAGAGAGAGGAGAGACCAGATGTCACTACAGGAAGGATTACATAATGTTACCCAGGCAGTCACAAAGAATCTGAGACTAATCTGGACGACAAGGAAAAGTGACTGCACACGAAGACTGTCCAAACAAGCCGCAATAGGGATAGTTTTAAATATGTAACGGTGAACTTTCTGGAGGTGAAAAGTCAACTACACGTTTTACTAGAAATAGAAAGTTAAAAACACACTTTGGAACTTTAATAGTGATGGTTGTGTATTATGTTATAATGTGAAATAAATAAATAACTTTAAAAAAATAGAATAACACAAGAAAACAAACAAGAGAAGGCCCTTTTCCAGGCTATTTAATATTCCATTTTGTAGATAAGGATGCAGATACATATTTTTTATTAATCAGTATTATATTTTTGGTCAAACAGTTACACAGTGCATATGACGAATCAGACTACACTTTTGAGAGGCGTCCGACATCTCACATCCCTCACACCTGTCACTACCACTCACTACAGACTAGATGCCATTATTTGGCATCTCTCTATTTTCCCCAAAGCCGTAAATTTAGCCAAATGTCCTATCCCAACCCCAGCCCTAATCCTAACTCTAGCATTACCCATAACTTGAAAAGTAAAAACTGAAAAGTATAAGCCAGCAGTTTCCAAACTTTTCAAAGCCGTGGAACCCCAGGAGGCCCCGGTCACCACTTTGGGAATCACTGGTATAAGCATTTACTAGCATATTTAAAAAAAAAAAAACTCATTTCGCTTTTGCACCTTGTCATGGCAACGCAGTAAAAAAAACACATGTTTCACATAGGCTTTTTGAGCACACATTTTTGAGAAACAAACATTTTGGCACCCCATAGACATTTTTATTCTGTAGGGGCGCTATGGCACCAACTAAGAGTTTGTCACAACAAGTGGGTCCATAGACTTTTTGTTGATTATTACAGTTAGATCAGAAGTAATCTAACCGTAAATCTTATGCTTAGGGCTTGTTGTGGTTCTTGTCAGGGGCAAAGAAGGGCCCGAACATGCAGGCGTTAAGAAAAATGCCTGTTGCCCACCATCTGGTCTCATAACATCATGGAATTCTAGAACAAGAACCAATTACCTTCACAAATGTCATTTTTGCTAGACAAAAGAATTAAAAACTTTGTCAAAACAGCAAAATGTTAAATGAAATCTTAATAACTATGTTTTACTAAAAATGTGGTCTAACCTGTCATATCCACTACTGTGTTTAGCAGAGACTCCTCTCTGGATGAGCAATATTGACAAAAATGAATATCTCAATAATATTTGGGCATATCTCGATAATTATTTTCAGATGATTCTTATGCCAATACATCAAGTTGTTATAAATCGAAAGACAATTTTTCTCATTAACAACATTGTACTTTCCCATGAATTTCAAACTATTTCAATCTGGTGATTTCATTTTTTTTTGTCAGACGTGAAATGTAAAATGTCAAAATTCAATTCATTGATATCTTGAAAACGATTGACAAAATTATTTTAAAATATATTGCACAGCTTTAACTCCAGGTCAGTCCCTCCTGGCTGGAAAAAACACACATATAGCCTACTGTAGATTCCCAGGTAAAAAAGTAATATATTTTAATGTACTAAAAATTTACTTTATTTTCAGTAAGTACAATTTTAGCACATTTCGACTCTATGTATTAAAATAAAGTAAACCAAAAAGATATTAAAAATGTATTATTTACAAATATATTATTACCTCAGTAGTACTTTAGTGTACTTTGATAAAGTACACTACTTAGTACTAATACTTAAATTAATTTCAGGCATATTCATCTAAAGTATACTAAAACTGAAATATATATAAGTGTTTCATTAGTATATTTATTTATTATGTACTTCAAGTGCTTTAAATATAAGTTTAATGTTAGTGTATTTGCATCTACTTTTCTCAAGTGCACTTTTAGCACCCTTTCAATAAGTTCACATTTATAACACTTTTTTCATATCATTGTTAGCACAGCAGTGTTAAAGTGCACTTCAAATAAGTATATTAATAATTAAATACTACTTAAGTGGTAAATTAGTGTAGTCTTCATAAGTACACTATAAACCATAACGAATTCATCAGTATGCAGCCATTTCTTTTAGTGTGCTAAGATCAGTTTAAAAACATGTATAGTAACAGTTAATTTCCATAGCTGACATTTTCTCTTCAACCTTTTAAAATAATGTATTTTACCAGCAAAATGGAACAATGTTATGTAATAATCTAATAGAAAAAATATCCTTACTTTTCTATTTCAATTTTAAAACGTTGGCAATTAGTGTTATTTGGATTACTTCAACAACACTGTGACCTCATGAACGTCAACCACAGAGCACCTTTCAATTGACCATATGCTTTTATATAATGCAGTAGTCACATGTATTTCTAATAAAAAAAAGTACAGCCTTGTGAATTTATTTACACACCAAAAATACACACTGATATTTAATCTCTCTCTACATTATTCGGTAGAGGAATAACATACTCTTTGTCTCTTGATTTTATCAAAACACATTTCCTGTGGAACAGGTCAGTGGGCACCGCATAAACATTCCTAGATTCTAACACCTCATACATAAAAGTGGAAGAAATGTTCAGTTGATTATCCTTGCAGAGCTGTTTACCAGTCTTCACAAGCTCCTTTACCAATATACAGTGCACTGACAAATCGCCTACTCTAAATACTGACATGCAAAGAATTGTACATAATCTTCCATCTTGTAACTCCACTGTTGAGTTGATCCTTTTTTTAAGACTTCTGTTACTGCTGGAATGATACAGTATGCCTTTTACAATGAAACGGTGATAACAAACACAGTGTTCAACTGTAACATGTAGCAAGTCTTTGATGGCAAGTTTTTCTAATGCAGACAGTTTGCCACGACAGGGATTACCAAAAACCCTGACATTTTCATTTAGGCTAGATGAATTAGAACTTGATACATTGCTGTTTAGGAGATGTGAAAAAATGCATTTCACCCCTTCATTAGCATCTACCATGTACTTTTCGGCTTTTTGTGTTAGACTCATCCAGCAAAGAAATCTTTTAACTATTTGCTCTGGAACATGTGTAGTCCCATGGAAGTACTGTAACAAAGTGCATTAAATGATTCAAAGGAAAAGGTTGATGTGGCCCACAAAGGGCCCCAGTTCCTAACACTTGCTGCAAGGTGTGTCAGAAGATGGACATTAAATGTCATATTTGCTGCACCATATAACTTCTCAAACTGCAGTGAGAACTTATTGAGAGCTCTTTCAGCTACTTCAATATCACAGCGTTTTACCTTTTCTCCCAAAAGAATGTGCATTGCAAACACAAAGAGAAAAAAGGTGGTTCCAGAACTTTTTAGTAAGACCCCATTCAGTAAAGGCAGGGCATAGAATAACAGGAATGACCTCCACTCTGATGCTTTCCAATATTTTCTGTCTGCCACAGATCGTGGTACTCTTGTTATCTCAACAGGGGGTTGAATTGTAATGAGCTCTTTGTCAATGTCGTCTGATTTTGCTCCTAAGTACCACTCTTTGTCATGATTTCTTGAGTCAAACCAAAGTTTTGCTAATTGTCTTGTCACACCAAGGCAGACACAATGCTGATACTCTGGAACAAAACCATTTATCATTTGAAAATGTGTAAGTTTCATTAATGGTGAAGGTCCTTTTACTCCCATTACAGGACTGTCTGGTGTTGCAGCCATTGCGTGATCAAAATGCTTAGCTTCAGTTCTAAGATGTGGTTTTGGGCCTTTGTTTGTGTAAGGACCACCACCAAGATGGTAACAAAAATCACATCCATAAAATCCATTAAACTGTTTGGTGTTTCTTAGAAGTGGACGAGCAACTGAATCTGAACTGCAAATCAGAGCATACACTTTGGAGACATGTTGTACATTTGCTGAGTCCTTCCATTTAATGCCATTTTGTTCTAAAATTTGCAGTTCATCAACAAATGGCTTCAAAAATGTTAACATGTTGGCTTCTTCTCGCCAAACCAGAGACAAGGAAGACAGATATTTGCCCTGCGTTCTTTAGGTTCAAATTCTATAACCTGGCACTGAATGGGCCAAATTTGGTATTTTGAACTCCTGAAAACTGGAATTCCATCACAGTTCCATATTAAAGTTATGTCATCCTCATCTAATTCACCTGATTCTTTGAGTTTCTGGTACTGTTCTCCACACTGTATATCTGAAATGACATCTGCACATTGCCAGTCTTTTTTTAAACTTTGATTTTGTTCAAGCAATGTTTTGATCTGTGTAGCCAAACTAAGCACTAGAAAGAAACACCCACTTTTGAGACAGCTCTCTGAATCAGTTACTGCATTACAAGCACCACACTGTTGTTGACTGGTATTATTTACCCCTAAGTAGTTTTCACATGCTGGACAGTAGAAATGGGGGACATAATTTCCATATAGTCCATAAGCTTTGTGAAAAAGGTATGTGGTTACTGGCACCATTCCAGGAAAATGTTCATTGAAAATCTTCAGTAGATGTCCCAGTGCCACACCTGTCACATTGTGCCTTAGTACATAAGACATCAGTAAGATTAAAACTTTGTCCCTTTGTTAGTGGAGCTCCAGGATACGCTGGATCATCTCCATCCAACAAAAATGTCTCTACCTGTGAATACATAAATAAGAAAAGATTTGCTTACATGCTTACAGATTTACAGAGAAAACATACTGTACAATAATACATGTTAATAACCTGTTGGTTTGGTGTCTCTTGCTGATCAGGTGGAGTAGCGGGCACATTGCATCCTGGTTGCTTCTCTAACATGTCCTGGCAAAATATAGACATGGTGGTTCTATTAGAGTTTTGACATACAATACTGTGCTCCAAAAGGTAAGTGGTAACTACTGCAAGTCATCTGGTAGTTTTTACATTTACAGAATTTACTATGTTCTTCAAAGAGTTATGCAAATAGAATACACACTAGCTTCATATAAAACTGATGGGATTTCTGGGAAAGGATAAATGTAGTGCCAATATTCAGTAAATATAAAAAATGTGTAACTCTTTGTACAGACAAATCAGAAACAAGAATACTGAAAAGCACTAATCCTTGATGCAATACAGGGTATCTGTTTTATCAAGACAGTGAGTTGAAACATTAAGCCAAAACTGCATAATAATGCTTAATAAAACACAAAATTGTACTACTGACGGAACAAAAACATCAGATTTACGTCACATAAAGCAAGTTAAGTCACATCTGCATTATACTGTATGTGCAGTGTATATCCAACAGATGGATAATATCCAGGAAAATTGTGACTATATCTTCACATACTGAAGAACTGTATTAATTAAGGGAAGGTATATGCCACAGCCATCAAAAGCCAAATGTAGGCTGTATGTCAGCCCCTTGTTAGAAACTTTGTTAGCCTCATGTGGAACTATTAATTTGCTTGAATTACAATTAAGCATGAATGAATAATCTAATCTAATACTTTGAAATAGTTATATGTTGTTATAATTCAAATGAAAACAAAATAAGACCTTGCTGATGTTCACTTATACATGTTTATTATCGGTGGCCTATATTATTATTTTAAGACGTTGGGTTAAAAGAATAAAAACTACTCTACTCACATTTTCTGTATCGATTAAAGGTGTCGTTTTTAGCATAAAAATGAAAATAGTAACTTGTAACTACAGTACCTGTGCTTCTGGTCCAATTTGCATATCTTGTCGATCCCCACAAAATTGAGAAGTGCAGTGTGAGTCCGGGGAGGGTGGCAATTCCAGCACTGAGTGGGTCTTTCTGGAGACTCCCTCTCCGACAGGCTGCATCTAATGAAGATTTAATACATGGAAATTCTCAAGTGAAGTATTAATGTATATATATAAATATATTTGAAATGACAATTATACAGAAACTATACATATAGTATAACACAGCAATTAATATCAACAATTTTAATTGCTGATATTTTAATACCTCTGATGAATCTCTGTTTGGTCTGTCCTGAAGCAGGTGCTCTCTTATTGGACTGACAAGATACTTCCCTCTCAAATATTCTAAAGATGACTGACCGCTTGCTCCTTCTGCAACAAGGCCCTCATCGGGAATATTCTGATCATGAGACAGCACATAGATTTATTTAACTATCATACTGTAAACATTTAGGGTTTGATAAACGTTACAAATAAAATTATGGATGAATGAAAGCTTTAGAGGAAAGTAATATTTATTTTGTCAACCCCTAAATTTTATTTCAGAATGGAAGAATAAAACATAAGGTTTTTACCTGCTTGTTAGTTGTGGGAGTGTCTCCTGGATATTCCTCCAGGGAATATGTTCGTTCACCGTTTTTTGAAAGTGGAATCTGGGGAGTGCAGTTGCAATGTCAACTTGCATGTTACATGTAACACTATCTGCAATTCATATTGTTGCGAAAAAAAAAAAGGTACCTTTTTCAAGACCTCTCTACTGTTAGTTGTACAGGATGCACTGAGGTATTTCTTGTATTTTCCTCTGCAGTTTAAAGTATTCTACAATAAACAAAACAGTCCTTACGTTTAAAATTAGCGTTAAGAATTATTCATCGTATTCTATAATCACTGCTATTGTTGATAATAAAATAAATGTGAAAGCTCAAATACCTCTTTCTCATTAGCTAGCCGTCTGCATTTGGTTGCCTTTGAAGGTTGGCTCGACTCATTCAGCAGATATTCTTTGTAATGTCTTTTGGGTGCCATGTCTGCGGGCGGTTTTAGTTTATCTCTTAAAGCCCGGTAAAGTGCAGAGTGCGCGCGCAGTGTCCTGCAAAAAACGCCTTCGTAACATTCACTGACTTATATAAATGAACATTACTGATACAGAGCCTATTGTAATACAGTGAGTGCGCATGTGTGCATGGGCATTAAGGTGTACACACACCTTTTTTAATTTATTTATTTTATTGTATTGTATTGCAAGAATGTATTGTCTGCGTCTGACAGTCAATTTTCAATGTCATAATTTGCATTTGATGGACATTTTACAAATTGACCCTGAAGTACTCGTGGCGCTGTGCTACCGCTGATTGGTTACCCCCGAATCCTGTTTGAATGATGCTGAGGGAAGCATACCGTTAGCTGTTGGAGTCAGGTTGTAGCTAGTTCAGTTACGATGGCGCAGTTCAAGTTTGGGATGTTTTATTTTAGGGACAACACAATTCACGTCGAAAGTACTGACATCGTGACACCTCAGGACAGACAGCAGCTTGTTCAGGTATTAAAACGGCCGGACCTCTCGAGTGAAGACGGATGGATACAAGTGTACTGGGGCACCAGGAAAGCACCTAAAAACAAGGTGGCGGCAAAACTGCTTCTACTCGGAGGTTTGTATTACTCGTCCATGGTGTGAAGTATCTTTTGAATTAATATTCTTTCTACTAATGACTAAATAACACAAGTTAACGTATTACGACAAACGTATTAGCTGCGTTGTTGGTTGTTAGCTAATAACTAGCTAGAAATAGCTATTGTCGGCATCAAAGGTCACGCCCACTAACAGACTCCGAAGCAGAAAGTTAACATGGGGAGTGAATCAGAACAGCAGCTTTATCAGTCACTGCTCAAAAACTACAACAACAAATGTGGACTTTAGGAGATATATTGTGTCAAATACAGACACGAAGACATGGGGATGAATGAAGTGATTCAACCTTCCAAGTATGTAAATATATCTAGCAATGCTAACGGGAGCTACGAGCTAAATGCTAACGTGATGCTAGCGCCGCCTGGCGTCTTTTAGCATCTTTTTTAACTTTCTCTTTACTTTTCTGACATAACATCGTCTCAGTAACCTCAATTTAAACCCGGTTGTAACTCGACTTGAATTAGTTGTGCTAAAAGTACATTTAAAAAGAGGTAAACAGTTTAGCTTTCCATTCTTTATTATGGTGAGGCAGGAGATGTTTTTCCCCTCGGCAGGCCATGCCTCCAACAGTGACGCGTTGCGGACTGTATCTATTAGCGGCAGGCGGCAGCTAATGCTAGCGTGCATTTCACGAGACATACAAAAAAATCTAAAATATTGAGCAAAAGAGGGAAAAAACATGGTTTTGGCCGTTTGTCTGATGTAAGGTTGTGGTTACAGACAACTACAAGGAGTTGATGGAAAAAAAACAAGCCTTCCTCAAGGATGAGGACATCTGGCACACGGCAGTTGCAAGGAGAAGGACCACACCTTGTACCACAACACAGGATGGAGGCAAAACAAAGGTTATTTTTGTTGCTTGTGTTGGTAGTTTCTTCAGAAAACAGACTTTAATTAATAGTTATATTGTGTTGTAACTAGGGATGCCATAATACCAATAATTTTATAGATCTGACAGCATTCAAATTTGTCTATAACAAAGTCGATAGCAGTGTTGCCAACTATTTTCAGTGGGAAGTAGCTAAAACCTGCAGGAAAAGTCCTAGATGTCGATGGATAACGTCACGTGCTAATTTGCATATATATGATGTCATGACTTTATTATATGTAGACAAAATTTTAAAAAGCAAGAAAGAGAAATGAAATCCAAATCTGCCTCTAATATTAAAAAAATGTTTATACAGGCTGTTGTATCGACTGTAACTGAATTGTCATGAACAGAGAGCTGATCATGCACTAGAATAAATTCACTGTTGTTAACTCTGTCTATTTTGACAAAATCAATATCAAATAGTAAAGTTAAATAATTGAGAATAAAAACGACGGGGACACACATTCACAGTTCAGAAAAGTAGTTAAGGTCTGTCCAAAAAGTGGCTAGATATGTCGCAACTAGCGACTGAAAGGGTTCTGAAAAGTAACTAAATTGAGCGACAAAGTCACCAAGTTGGCAACACTGGTCATACTACTGCAAAAACATCCTAATCATCCTGATAAAATGAAATTAGAATATATGAATTATTGAGTAAAAGTCACAATATTTTGCTTACACACACATGCACATATATTTTGATATACTGAGCAGTAATGAAGCTAACTGTTGTGTTTACATTTACACAGCAGTGGTTACAGTAAGAACACAGTTTGCAGCTTTTCATCACTTGTCACTACATGTTAATTAATGACCTGTTGATGCACTAACACTTACAACAGCGATTGTTTTTTCCTTTTGCCCTCCCTCCTTTCTTTGCATTTCACATCAGATTGTAGGTTCAAAATGCTGCTCCATTTTGTATCATACTTACCAAAGTCTTGATTCACTGACATCCCTATTTGTAGGTTGGTTATGCTCTTAATATCTTGTTTCATCTTGTTTAGGAAAAATTATATGAAGTTAATGTCACCCACTGAATTATTCTTAATTGTAACACATAAAATCCTTAATGAATTTATGACACTAATACTATGATGTTTTTAGTTGAAATGGTTTGCTAAAAATCTCTTCATGAGAAAGCATTCATATGTCGTCATGTAATACATTCTTTCTCTTCGGTACAGAAAAAAAGAATTACTGCAACTTCCAGTCTCACTTCAGATGAAGATGAAACACAGATTGACCAATCACAAGTTCTTCAAAAAAATGCAAGTATTTATGGGAATAAGGGAATATTGTGGGACGATAAGAGATATTTTTTTATTATAAGTGGCTTTAGGTTTGACAGCAGTGCAGTTGCAGAAGTGGACGGTGGCACTCCAGCTGTGTTAGTTTTGAAATACTGTTTAGTACAAAAACTACTACAACACACAACGTATTGAATTATATGAAAAGATAAAATTAATTAAATTGAACTTATTGTGTATTGCGAGTGCTAGGGCTGGGCGATAATACAATCTTGATTTGAGATGGCTCTAAAGTGTTGTTTACATTTTTTGTTTTCTTAAAGTAAAACATAATTTTTCATGTTATTCAACTTAACTGTTAAGTGTCAATGAATCACTTGTTGTTGTTTTTTTTTGTTTTTTTTTTGCAAGGATGCTTTCTAAACTGGCTATATCAACAAAAACGACATATTGTGATAAATACCGAGATAAATCAATATGGAAAAAATATTTCCTGATAATAGTTTTTGCCATATGGCCCAGTCCTAGTGAGTACTGTTGCTCTAGTGAAATATGGTCTGACATACGCTGTACAGTAGGTGATAGACTCTACAAACATCTACAAAGATGGACCCCTCTCCTGCCTTTGGAGTTTAACATTTTACTGTTTTTTCTGCCCTTTGTTCAAGAAGCCGAAGATGACAAAGGCTGCAAGAGACAGAACCCTTTCCCAATTGAAATCCTCGCTGCTGAGAATGAAACCAACAACCTCCACCCCCTTAACGAGTGATGACGATACAGACATAGACACCAACGTGGACTTATTTGACCCACCTCAGGCTTCGGGATCAACTGTAAGTATTTACAAAACGCACAAAAAAAATATAATTAGGGCCCTTCCATTTTAATGGAGATGGGGGGGCAGATAAATAACTGTTATCAGTTTGCAGATTCTGTGACATGTTTGGATAGATATAACAGGATTATAAATCTTGTAAGCAATAAACAATGATCAGATTCAACATTTTGATTTATGCAGGACCTCTGCCAAGAAGAAAGTGAAGAAGAGGAGTGTGTCCTGCAGGGTCAATCCAGATCCACTGTTAACGTGCAACAGGAAGTGATGGATGCTCTGAAAGGTATTCATACAAAGAAGAATTGTTTATGTTTTTTTATGTCAGTAAATGTGTCGATAGGAGTCTTATCTCTCATATCTGTGACTGTTGTGTTTTTTTCCTTTAATGGAGAAATACCAGCTTTAGTCAAGTGTGTCACAGATCTTATTACAACAATGAAGAGAATGCCACCTGTCATGGACACTGACAGTACAAGTTCTGGTTCTTCCAGTCCAGCTCCAGAAATGGTATGTTTACATTCATACACGCTTTCTAAATACTGTAAATATAGAAATTATACTTTAATTAATTGAAGACCACTTTCATTTTCATTTAACCTTTATTTCACTATGCAGAACATTAAAAACAAATTCTTATTTACAATGTTGGCCTAGAACAACTCAAGGGGAAAGGGAATAAGACAATAAACACTTGCAGAATTACAACTTAACTAACATTTGCATTGGCTTTATCTTTTAAGAAATGTATTCCAGCAATGTAATCCAATGCCATTTCTAATAATTGACTAACTTTATTTCCTGGACACAGATTTCCCTGGGAAACACGGGGTGCAGGTCAGCAAAAGCTGTTTCCGAAGACTAAACCGATCAAGAATGTCCCTGTTCACACAGGACTTAGCTGTGCTCATCTTGGGCGAGATGTTTTGGCGTCTCGACTCTCACAGGAAAATCGGGGCCTACTGGAACAGCAAAAGAGAACTACATCCAGAAAAGCTGAATGCCCTTGTTGGTAAGTATTGGTTAAGTCTATTTTTCCATATGATTTTTTTTTATGCCTCCTTTTATACCATTTTATTTGTCCTTTTCTATTTTACAGATACAGTTATTGCTGAATTTCCAGGAACAAACGTGTCTGATGTGAGGGCAGTGATTAGGAGAAAATGTAACAATGAGAATTTTGTGACCAAAAAGAAACCGTAAGCAGTCGTGCAATCATGTTTGTTTTTTATGTTTTTTTTGGTTAAAAAAACTGTTATGTTTCACATTGAAAAAAGTTTCACAAGTCAGTTTAATGTTCATCACTGTCATTATTACTAGCTTATCTGCTGTGCACAGCTAGCATTATTTTTTCAATATATCATTGTTTTATAGTGAACTTGTTAAGCACATTTCCCTGTAATGTCTGCATATTAAAAAGACACTGTTTTCTACTTCAAGTATGTTGTAATTAATTTTTATGTTTACTTAAAAGTAATTTGAAATTTAAAGTAATTATACAAAAATATAATTTCTGTGTACTGTTGAAGTGTACTTTAATGAAGTACATCTAGTATACTTTCTGTACACATAAGTAGTGTACTCACAGTATATTATTTCGATGTGCTAACAATGTACCTAGTATACTAATGATATATCATTAGTGCTACTTTAGACATACTGAAATATAACTTAGTGTACTTATCTGCACTGTTTTGAGACACCATTAAGATGAATTATAATATACTTAAGTACAACTTTTAAATTTTATTTTAATGTTTTTAAATGTATTTA
This sequence comes from Mugilogobius chulae, assembly GCA_038363315.1. Taxonomy (NCBI): domain Eukaryota; kingdom Metazoa; phylum Chordata; class Actinopteri; order Gobiiformes; family Gobiidae; genus Mugilogobius; species Mugilogobius chulae. The sequence continues at coordinate 6,053,117 of CM076412.1, read as the reverse complement.
AAATGCAATGGCAACACATTATGAATAAATTAGAATTAAATTTCCAGTATATTGTAAATGTATTAATTGTAATCTTAAAAGTGGATTAAAGTATACTTTAAATTGAAATAAAGAATATTATAAACAAGTATAGTATTAGTATAGAAAATTGTACTTTAGTATATTTAAGTTGAATTTAATGGTGTCTCAAAATAGCACAGTCAAGTACACTAAGTTGTATTTTAGTGTATTTTAAGTAGTACTAATGGTATAGCATTAGTACACTAAGTACTGTTTTAGTACTCGAAAATAACACACTTGAGTACAATAATTTTGTGCTCATGAAGTAAACTAAATATGCTTAAATTTAGTATGTTAAAGTATACTTTTTTTCGCCTGGGTTAACGAGTGCGTGTACAGTCCATTGCATCGTGCGCGTGGGCGTCCACGGAGATGTGACGAGCGCGTATAACCTTCAGTCCGTCCGTGGCCCGAGTGCCTGTACAATTCGTGCCAACGAACGCATGGACCGGTCCGAGTTGAGGAGCCTGTTGTGCGCACAAACGAAACGTGCAGGTGTTGCTTCGTAGAGAAAATAAAGCTGCCTGACGCCGAGACCGCGCCGTCACGGCGGCTTTTAAACACGATGTGCGCGTTCTAGGTTTCACTTTCTATTCAGCTGCGGTTCACATTGGATCGCTTTCCTGGCCTGAAAACTTTATCTTGATGGTTTATAGAGTGTGTTTCTCCCGTGAACTGACGCGCTTTGTGTGGAAATACATCACAGATGTTCGTAGCGCGCGTGGATCAATTAAAGCTGGGACATTATTTAGAGGCACGGCTCATAAAGCGACGAGTCGACGCGCTCCACGTGCGTCGACGTATTTTCTTAATCGACGTAGTCGATTACGTCGACTAATCGTTGCAGCTCTAAATTATACAAACATATTGAATTTTGCATCAACAAAAATTCAGCAAATGTATTGAATTCAAAAGACAAAGATGACAACTGTGCAAATATAAAATATGATTGTTACACCTCATCATATTTGTTTAATGAAAGGTACGCCTGTCTGTCTGCAAAAATAAATAAACTAATATTGATAATTATAATAATCAGATCATACTACATGCAAAAATGTACATAAAATGCAAATTAGAACACATTTTGCTAAAACAAAGACTCATTTTGTCGTCACCCTTCCCCTCCATGTAGAATACCACACATGACATACAAAAGTGCTAATATGTTATCTATATTTAACATGCTCTGAAATGCAAATGCACAAAGGCCTTTAGTGATCAGCGCCAGAGGCTTTATATCATGTAATATGTACTAAATACATTATTTATACGCTGCATATTGATCTCTCTCTGGTCTCTGTCAAGTGGGACCATCAAGGCAGACCCAGACGTGGATTGTTCATCTTTCTGTTTGGCGTTTGATTCAGAGGCTGCATCGCGCTTCAGTTTCAATGTGGTTGGATGTAAATGGGGTGAAGAGTTGTATCAAATATTCAACAAAGTGTTAAATGAAACGATGTCAACAAATTTCCCATGCAATTTCTGACCCAATATTTAAATGTGTAGCATATAGGCATATTTACATACAGCATTGAGCATTGTTATATTATGTACAATATTATAGTCTATGCCACTGTGTCTGGCTCTTTAACGATTACAAATGTTTTACTTTATGTTGCTCAAGGCACTCCAAAAAGTTAAATAGTTTTTGTTAAACCAGATTAGAATTATTTTCAAGGTACAAAACCCCATAGCAGTGATCCTTCCTCTGCTGGTTAAATATCAAGGTTTTTACGCAATAAAACACTTACAATTGAATAAAATAGAAAGATTTATGCTATTCTGTGAAACACTGTCAAAACAGCTCATTGGAAACAAACAGAGCCCTCCAGAAAAAAAAAATCAAGGTGTATCTATAAACCTGTTTTGGGGGACTGGAGCCTATCCCAGTGACTTTGGGCCTTAGGCGGGAACACCCTATGCTCAAAATGTCGTAGAGTTAACACAGAGACAGACAAAGATTCACTCTGTGTGCATTTACAGTGTTGCCAATTAAACTATGTATGTTTTTTGGAGAATGTTGGCTATTATTTAGTTTAAGTAAGCATAAACACAGTAGATATTAGGGGCCATGCCCACAAATGGATCTCCATGAGGGAAAATTAACATTGAGAGTGAATCAGAACGACAGTTTTATCACTCACTGCTTTACAACTACAACAACAAAAGTTGACTTAAAGATGCATTGTGTAACTTTCTAGAGGTGAAAAGTAATGTACACAATTTAGAAAGTTAAAACTTTACTTTAGGAGATGAATACATTTTATGCCATAATATGAAAAAAAGTCAGCTAAAGGAACAGATTATCTGCGGAAACAAATGTGTTCGGGCCTTCCTCCAAACCAAATAATAGACTATTTTATGGCTATGCAAGCCCATTGAAACTAAAAGCGCAGATTTTTATAAAATTTTTGAGCAACAAAGGCATCAAAATGACAACAATGTGCATTTAGTCAAGTTTGTTTTTGGCCACAAAGTTGTGCATTACACCTTCAAGGAAATATAATGTGTCAAATATGAATACAAAGACATGGAGATGAATAAAGTTATTACAACGGTCCAAATGTGTAAATATATCTAACAATGATAACAATAGCTGCAAGCTAAATGCTAACGTGATGCTAGCGTGTTGGGGATATTTACAGCGACAGAACTTTCTGCTTACTTTTCTTAAGCTGGCTGCACATCAGAGGAGTTTAGGATCTTTTGCAAATTTTTGATGCACCAAAAAAAGAAGAGGCCACAGACATAACGACATTTACAACAATTATTTGTCTCACTCGCATCACAGGAGGAACAAATATCTCTCAAAAGATTTCTTACTAAAATCCTTAGTCTGGCCACGCCAACTTGAACTCCTAGAGGTAAACATCTGGCTTAAAATTGGACCAAAACTCCTGTAGTGGGCAGAAGGATTGAGATAACTCCACATCAACAAACTCCTTTAAAATTTCGTTATGACTCGACTTGAATTTGCCAAAGGATGTATTAAAAGTTATAAAAAGATCAGTTTCTCATAAGACTTTAGCAATGACCACTCGCCCAAATATGACGCATTGCACACAAAAAATAGTTTTGAGATTTAAACTTTTATCCATACGGCTCAGCTCTGGTAGGCAAAAAAAATTCTCACATTTTGACACATTTTCAGCTTGATTTTGACCCTGCTGCTTGTATTTGATAGCAAGTGCTGATCAACATTGACAAATAAACTGGACTGTTTGAGTGTTTAGTCCAGTCATCTGCTCCTGTGTGTGTTTGGGCAGCTCTCCTCTCCCTGAGCCCTCTCACAGCCTAATGCCAGCGCCTCCTCTGAGCCCATGTTGTGGAATATTTGAAAATGTTAACACGATGAAGTTGGTCACACTGGCAGAGAAGTCGCACTTTAAATGAGCCCTAGTTTGTTTGTCCGTGTTGACATTTCCATTATTTTTCTGCGAGGCCTTTGTTATGGCTCTGATTTCAGCCAGACACAGTACTAATGAGGGAAGCTTGTGTTTACCAATTTCACACGTTGGCTTTTGACCACACTTGTCAGATACTATGAGGCTGGTGTGCTTGCAACCAACTCAAGGGGATTGAAAAAGTCATCAGATTGAGATCTATAGAAGTAATATTTTCAGTTTTTACAGCTTTAAATCATTAAACAATATTCTTAGAACATATGTAGAGTTTCAAATCGCTCACAATTATCAGATGTGTCAAAAAAGTTTCGAGAGTTGCTGTGCTGACTTCTTTTATTTCACTTTGACATGATTGTTTAGTCTGTATGCCACTAAGATTTTTAGATGTACGAGCCTCTTAAAAAAAAAAAAAAAAGTGCAGGCCACAAACAAAAGCAGACAGTAACAATAGTTTGATTCACGACCGCGCAATGAAAACAAAACAGGCGATGCAAGGAAGCCTGAGATACCTTAAAGCTGTGGTACTTAATGGTTTTGTGTGCAAATAATTCAGCTTTAGCATTTCAGAATCATTTTTTTTTTTTTTTACAGCTTTAAATCATTATCCTTATCTTAACCTTCTTCAAGCCCCAGCACTAAACTTAATTTTTTATAACTTGAAGCCTAACTTACCCGTTAAACCTACAAAAAATATCACCACGTGGCTTCAAACAAAACTTGTGTGTATTTCAAACTATGAAATGTCTACTTAATGCTTTTTCTTATCGTGCAATATATACGACGTAAATATATACACAAAAAGGTGTGAAATTGTGCTCATCATTCACTATTTAATGTATCGTCATATATATTTATATATATGCTTCTTGTAATACGCGACATGCAGTCAGATGAGGCGACATGAAAATGGAGAAAAAAATACTTGAGTAAATAAAACTAAAATTTTTCAATGTGACATGTTTTGTATTTGTTATATTTGGATGATTTTCACTGAGTTTTGTAGTTTAAAACCGCAAAATCTCCCAAGACCTGCACAGACATACACCATGAACCAGGTGCGTTCATGCAGCACGTTCACTCATTGTTTCTACACAAAAAGTGATACAATTTGTTTGTAGATGTACTTTTTCGAGTGCTTTGTCATGAAAGAGAATATTATGCATAACTGAGCACTTTAAGTGAGTTAAATTGAAAGTAAAGTTTGTAGAAGGCTGAGGTGAGGCAACCCACAATTAGCCTCAGAGTTCTGCTTCTGTCAGAGAGCGAGGGAAATCTGGCTTTCTACAGCCAAAACAGCATTATACGTTTAAATGTGTCTGTGTCAGAGCTTTAAGCAACTATATAAATAATCACAAGCAAATATTTAACAGCTAAGGTCCAAAAAGCCGTAACAATGTTCACAAGTACTGAACAGTAGTAGTCATTAGGTCTCCTGCACTGTGGTGACGCCACCAGTTATTTGGCTCAGATGAATAAGAGAGTGATCCGTAATGTGAGAGGTCAGAATTTATTCTTTTCTCATCTTTAAATTTGCATGTAGAGATGAAATAGTTACATGAGAATATGTGCTTCTGTTTTGTATATACACTATGCCTGCAAAGTGAATAAAAAGGCATCTCAAAACATGCAACAGGTTCAGCTGTAAACCTCACATCACTGTGTGTTGGTATATGTGTGGTTGTGAGTCAAGATTTTGACAAGATACATTTTTTTTGCCAGTTCAGTTTAAAGCTGTGGTGCCTTTTAGTTGACTAATCAGTCTGCAAAGTGTGTCTTTAATCCACCAAGAATGTGTTTAATCGACAGCAGACCTAAACAGAAGATGCTGCTTATTTACCTGACGATGCGAGAGTGTACAGATGCATATGCAGAGACACGTAACACCCAGGTTATAAACACAGTCACACCTCCACTGGATCAAAGTAATAATGTTGATTAATTGGGCCCTTAAGATGCTGTGATCCAAGTTGCTGATTTATTCTGTTTTCCTAAGACTTGTCTTTCTCCTTGCTACTGGCAAAATAAATAATGCATCAAGAATAAATAATAAGTGTGTCAGAAGCTTTGTCTCAGGAGATTTTTTTTTCCAACTATTTGCCAAGTTGGTAACAATCATTTAAACAGAACTTAAATACTTTTCATTAGTAAAACATATAACTAAAACTATATGTTTGATGTGTCTGGGTCTTTCAACTGATACCTTGAGGACAATAATAAAATATGGGTTCATATATAAAACCGCAAGAATTAAACAATGCAAAAATAGAATTTGTTGGGATTAAACAATATTTTGTGCGTCTATACCAGAGCTAAGTTGAGTACAATATGCTGATAGTCTCAAATCCCATATGCTAAGAGATGGAGGCATCGTCTGTCTGTCTGTCTGACTGGTGCACATATAAGTTTTCAGCTCAGTCCATCAGCAGTTTGGCCTTAAGACATTTCGTCTAAAGTCTGTCTCCGTCTCCTGTCAGAGCTTTATTAAATGCCACTCACATTGGTCTTCCTCAGTTGTTCCTAAGTCTTTTATGTCCTCCACAGAGACACCATGGCCCTGTTATGTTTATATAAGAAATTAAAAAAGAGGGAAAGATACAGAACTGTTATATGTAGTTTATTTTACACTAGTCTTCGTTTGAGTGTTTACTTACTTGCAAAGCTTTCTCTACTAAGTTCAAGTTCAATGTCTTGCAGAAAGGCAGAACTCAAAAATATAATTGGTAAAGCTTCCTATAACTGAGTTTAAAATAGCAAAAGGCAACTGTGACTTTAAACTCACGAAAGAATAGAAGTAGAGAATTTAAGAAGTTGGCTGATAAATCCAACTTTAAAAAGAGAAATAGCTGACAAACTAGAAGGGTTTGTAGATGTATTTCACACGGAATTCTTAGTTGTTTCCATGTATTTAGTAGTAAACTATGACCTATGTAGATCATAATTTACAGTCAGGCTGTTTGTGTGGAGCTTGTCTTTATCCACCAACTAGACCCTTACGCAACCCTCTGCTGGCCGTAAACGCAGCGTGACCTAGAGACCTGCATCGGGCGGGAATTCCCGTGGGACCACGGGACCCGTGAGCAAACCCTCGGGATCGGGCGGTTTTAACGTTGCCTCGGGCGGGAACGGGCGGTCAGGCCAAACGCCTCGGGTCCCGAACGGACCCGCGCTCTCTCCGCTGTCTTGAAAATATTACGTAGCAAGAAAGAAATACGGCTTTGTGCGCGCTGCTGGTCAACAGAGAGACACAACACGGACACCTGCAAGGTGCAGACACGTAAACTCACTGCTGTATTTCCTAGTCTAGCGTGCGTATCGGAGCATCATCTGTGCGTCCTCGCGCCAGCAGCAGCCGCAGCACGGACGCAAGCTTTCCCAGAGGAGTGAATGAAGGACTGGCTTTTACGCACGGGGAGATGGAGATAATACACACGGAGTTTGGGCAAGTAAAGTGTTTGTTTAGCAGAAACTGGAGGTGCGAGGAGCTTTGTATTTCAGGTAAGAAATACACAGACATCATGGCTTTATGATTGAATGTGTCAAACGAACATAATCGCCTTGTTGCAGATTATTTAGGCTGGTGCCTATCATTTTAAACTAGATGCAGAGAGTTATGCAGAGTTTAGTCATTTGTGTCCGTGTTGTGATGCCCTGGGGCCGCCACGCAACCTCCGTGTCACAAAAAAAAAAAAAAAAGTCGGGACCCAACGGGACCCGCGGAGCTTCTCGGGCGGGCAGGCACACGGGGCGTCGGGATCGGGCGGGAACGGTCACGGATGCTTCGGGATCGGGCGGGAGCGGTCATGAAAATCTAGTCCCGTGCAGGTCTCTAGCGTGACCCACTGTCGAGAAAGTCAAGTCAAGCTAGACCAAAATTGTACCAGGTATTCTTTGCAAAATCGTGAGGTGAGTGGATGATTTTGGGCTAATTCAGAATAAGGGGTAAGTTAATCAGCACATTTTTAATCAATAATATTTTAACCATGAATTAGCCCGGTAAAATAAAAGCTTTTTAAACTTTTATTGTATGGAGAGTGCCCTGGGTTCCCTTTTTTCTTTGTCACTTGTTGGTGCTGTGAGCATCCAGCCAAGGCCCGACTCCAGGGTGGGCCAAACCAACATCAATCCTTGGCAATAGAACAATCCCTAATTTTAATCTTTAATCCTTAATAACAAACCTCTACTCTACTCAGCTCGGTTCTAATTGGCCTATTTGTGTTTCCATTACTCTTTAAAATTTGCCCACAATTAACAAATATCCATGGAAACTCTATGATTGTTAGATTCCAACAGCAGTTTGACCAATCAGCATCAGTGACTCGTAAGACACATTGGAGGGACATTTTTGCATAGACAACTGCAAAAAACTAAAGCAATGTCCTTTCCTCATATTGAGAACTTTTAAGGCTTTGTACAGATTGATACACTTTAATTTCTTTAAATATACAAAAATAAGTTAAAGCCATTTTCAAAAGTACTTTCAAAAGACACTCATGAGCTCTGAACCATCAAAATAAGTCACAATTTTCTGTTTGCTTCACTCTGAGGTAAACTGTGTATAAATACTAAATAATGTATTCTCACAGATTCAAAATGGTGTGTGGTTTGACGGTGTTGTACAAATATGAGCCGCAGTCATGAGCCCGGGGAGTCTCCTGACAGTGGGGCTGGTCACGATCCTGCATCACACATATTTCAAGGTGAAAATGTCTCCTGTTATCACCTTCATTTTCATCTGGACTCAAACTAGGACGAGAGAATATGATGTTACCTACAAATGTTATTCATTAACTACCACATCGTCTTTGCTGTTGTTGGTTTTCTATAGAAGTAAAAGTCATTTTGAAGCTGGTTATCTGTAATTTGAATGTAGTTTGACATCTGCTTGTCCCTATGGATGTTACTGCATTGGTAAGGTCTGTGCACACTAATGAATAGGACTTTTATGAAAAACACTGTGCTTTTGAGATATATACAAATACAATTGCAACATTCAAGTAATAATCAATGTTCCCAGACCCCACTTTGAGAACCACTGTTATAGATATGTTTGCTTTTATTAATTTGTTCAGTTGTTGAAAGACAGTAGTAGTAGTAGTAGTAGTAGTAGTAGTAGTAGTAGTAGTAGTAGTAGTAGTAGTCAGTAGTAGTAGCAGTAGTAGTACAGTAGTAGCAGTAGTAGTAGTAGCAGTAGTAGTAGCAGTAGTAGTAGCAGTAGTAGCAGTAGTAGTAGTAGTAGTAGTAGTAGTAGTAGTAGTAGTAGTAGTAGTAGTAGTAGTAGTAGTAGCAGCAGCAGTAGTAGTAGTAGTAGTAGTAAAAGATCATTTTGATTCCAAACTATTGGGAGTATTAAACAAGAATCTCAGCCAGATTTATGTATTTAATCATGGGCTTACTCATGTTACAACTTTTAAATATTCTTTTTATCTCACACTGTCAAAGAGAAGCATGGTTTCAATTGGTACTGATCATTTTTCATTCCTTTTTTTATACTGCGTTCCTGGCTTACTTATTAATACTCATTATCCACAACTGTCGTACTGACTCAAGTGTGTGAGATTTTAGTGTAACTGTCAGAAGAAACATTCCAAGATCTCTTTTCAACTTTATCCATAATAATTCACTTTCCTTTAATAAAAATTCATCAATTTCTTCTCTGAACAGAGAATTTGACCCGCTCGGTCCACTGCAAACAGAAACTGCACAGTCTGTTAGAAATCTGCTTTTGGCATTTTTAATCATCAGACGGTGGAATCGACTCCCAGGCAGTTTGAACTTGTCTGTAGGACATTCATTATTTCACTTGAAACTTAAAATAGCACATTTTTGACAATAAAGGCGTCCACATCAGTCAAGGTAATTAAGACTTGGCATTTTTACTGCAAATGAATATCATTATTTGACCTCTGTCCTTCATATCTGCTTTGGAATTCTATTCACCAAAATCAATAAAGTGAAATAATGCACAAATGACTGACATGTAGTTTCCACAACAGGAATTATGTTAGAACTTTAGTAAAAGGAAATTACACAGGGGAAACAATAAAAGCGATCTTGCCTGATACGCTCATGCTGCAAAAATGCTCAAAACAAGCTTGAATTTTATGGTTTTAAGCAGTTCAGAAGATCTCAGCGTTCTACAAATCTATGACATCACAAATCAGGAACATTCAGAACAGTGTTTTCTGAGGCCCAGAGGGGAAAGAATAATCTTACAGACACAACTTCAGTTTGGGTTTTAAGAAGTAAGCAATGTTACACCAGGATTACAAACTCAAAAATGTACTTTGAGCATAATATGTGTTCTTTTATGATTTTTCCTTTAATTTAGAAAGAAACTATAGCAAACATATAATTCACATTTTGTTATTGTAAAACACGAGATGATCTAAAACGGCTTAGAAATAGCAACAGGTCCATTGACTTCCTGTTCAAATCGGCAAACCTGATAAGTCCTACCTCTTCATTGTAATGTTGTACTTTAATAAAATTTTAGATTAGATTTGAAATTACTATTTTTGGTTATTGCAAAGTAGCTACATGACAATTTCAAACTCTATATGTTTACTCCACATCTGATTCTTGAGTAAAATAAATACAGTGGTGATAGGTGGTAGGTAAAGATAGGGATTTTCTGAGCTGGACCATCAGGGGTGCACAGTAGCAGAGTGGTTAGAGCTCTGGCTTCCCAATAAGGAGGTCGTGGGTTCGACTCCCGGGTCGGACCATATCAACATCGCATGATCTCTCTGGGGGGAGTTTGCATGTTCTCCTTGTGTCACCGTGGGTTTTCTACGGGTACTCCGGTTTCCTCCACCTCCAAAAACATGCATGTTTAGGTTAATTGGGCATCACAATAAATTTCCCTGTGAGTGAATGAGAGAGTGAATGATTGTCTGTCTAACCCTGCGACAAGTTGGCCACTGTCCAGGGTGTTTCCCCGCCTAAGGCCCAAAGTCACTGGGATAGGCTCCAGTTATATCCCATAACGGGATTAAGCGGTAGAAAATTAATGAATGAATGGACCATCAGCTGCAGGACACAAATACACAATTACTCAAACATGCAAGAATCAATACAAATACAACTTTGAGTAAACTAATGAAGAGGAAACACTGGTGTAACATGGCTAAAAACACAGAAAAATAGATTGTAAACATTATAAGTCCCTTTAAAATGTGTTTTCATAATTGTTGTCTTAAAAAATTATCAATTATACTGATAGAGATGTTTTATTGTGCATAATGTCTTTCTGTGTAATGTACCAGTATCTAAAGCTGGTGCAGTTCATATCATTTTTTATCACGACTAATTTGTATGTGGTCAGTTGCAGTGAAATTTGTTAATCATGAAACAAAAGCATTTACATAAATAGACACAGACGTATTTCTGTTTGCACAAAGCTGAACAATAATAAGCTTGATCCATAATGACATCTGTACGCCTAACTATACCCAGCATAAGGTTTGCGTCTGCTTGAACAAACATGTCCCCCTTGTGCATTCATGTTACGAGAATGTGTGCTTGTGCTACAAATCCCAGAAGGCTTTGGGTCAAACACCAGGAGAGCTCATAAAGGTTTCTAAATTAACTCTCTCTCTTGTGTAACGATCTCTCATCACCTTGGACACAACAGGTGGAAATATCTGCACCTCTTTTTTAATACACTCTCAAATTCCCCAAGATTTCTCCGCAGTTACCAAATGGATTTCAAACGAGAAGCTTACATCGACCTTTCGGGGGAATATTTGTGCGCGTGATTGACAGGTACAGCTCTGAGCCTAGATTTTCTCGCCGGTTGTCGTTGGATGTCGGCGCATACGCAAGCAGCAGTGGAAAAAAAAGGTGCACGGAGTATTGAAAAAGGTGCATGGGAAAAATACATGCGTCGTGCTGCTCCGTAGAACGGCAGCACACTTGGGAGGAGAGGTGTGACGGCTGAGGGCTCCTGCGTCATGGACCGAATGATGAAAAGAAAAACACTCCAATGAAGAGCCACATGTGACCCGCAGTGCAGCTGGAACACCGGCATTTGTATTAAGGATTCAGTAAGATATAAGGTATGCAATTGTGAATGGTTTGCAATGCGGGGAACAAATTAATCATGATATTTTTTCCTCCTCATATTGATTGACCTTGATTTTTGATTCAATTTCGCTCAGCAATTTCAAAAACTATTTCTGGAACATAAAATACGCAGACTTCTAATCTGAACACAGAAAACAATCTCATTTCTTCTTCCAAAGTCTGGCTTCTGCTTCAAAATAGAGGATTAGCTGTGGAGCTTCAGATTCAAAAGGCACACCTATAATTGACGATTTCACGTGACTCAATATTTAGATTAATTGCCAAACCCTAGTTCAGAGTGATCCAGAAGTAGCAAGACCTAGCATAAGCACGCTTAGCAATTGTTTTGTGATAAACACTAGTTAAAGGTGCTAAACTTGATTTTTGCCTCCTGAAAACATAAACAAACAGAAATATTCTTATCAGTCTACATGTTTTGCACACTTAACTAATGCATTCTGAGCCTCAAATCGTTCACCACGATGCGTTTTAAAGACTTATCCCAACTTTTAGAAATGAATCATGGCGACGCGTTAACTAGCCAAACTGCTAACAACATAAACAGTGTATGGAAAAAATAAATTTTTATTAGACGTGAGATGGGACACTGCAAACTAATTTTCACTTCATGGAATACATTAACAAATTGTACTGAGAAAAACTGGCTTCTTTGGTAAAAAATGTGTATAATGCCTTCAATATGTACTATCAAAATCCATCCATAAACAAACAAACATACATATACAGTATGTGTTACTCTAGCTAGCTTTTTATTCAATAGTCTATGAGTCCAAAAACGTCTAAAATGCATCAGAATACATAAAATGCCACGTTAGGTTGTAATTTATGACCCAAACCCACCTTTACCAATTAGTATTCATTTATTGCACAAAAGAATTCCCACTTTCCTGTAATTATTTTCATTCTATTCCCTTTTTGTGTGAGCAGACAAGTGGAGTTCTGTGCGGCAAGGCAACAATTATAATTGTTAAATTTATTTTATAATTTTTTTTTAATTTATAGCCTTGCCTATGTTTTTTCAACTTGAATTTAGCTACCTGTCCGCTCACAAGATGGCGGCCGCAACTGCCATGGCAACTGTCATGGCAACTGTCATTATTGTTTTATTTTTTCATAAAAAGGCACTTTGGACTGATGAGTATGTTTGTAAATGTTGAGATTTATTCCAAAAACTATGTAATTGAGTTGAGAATAGGATTAAGATTAGGTTTAGGAACAGGTAATTTGGCAAAAAAAAAAAATTGCTATAGCAACTGTGCAATATTTGTGATCACACTAAGACTGAATGATATTTCTAATCAATACTAGGTCAGTGTTGACACTTTGACAATGCTACTCAAAGTTTGTTGGCTCCTGTCTCCCCAATGTTTAAGTTAACATGATTGGCAGGTGGATTAACCAATCAGAGAAAACCTCAGGACTCAACCCTGTGACGATATATTTGGGGAAAGCCTCAGCACTTGTCGTACCCAAAACTCTGTAACACAACATGACAAAGTGCAGACTGAGAGAGAACACAGTCTTCATGTCCTGGATCATTCATGTCAACCTGAACAGAAGTGAGAATTCCATTTGTAAAGGATTAACTGTGCTCCGATCCTATTCCGAGTATCCTCTCTGTAAACATGCCACTGGTTTGTATCGACATGTCCCCCCTCTCTCTCTCTCTCTCTCTCTCTCTCTCTCTCTCTCTTTCTGTTTTCTCGTCTACAAAGGCCCTCAGAGACAAGCCTAGATCCATACATACACATCCCTCCATCATTCTTTCCTTTGACTTTCTGAACGTGACAAAGAGCATGTTTATTAAAGGAGACACATTAAGAGAAATCAGCTTTAAAGAGCTTTTAGTCATTGGTGTTCCTTCATCATTAGAGATGTTTGAATTGATTCTGCCTGTTTGAGTAATCCTGTATTGTACTGCAATTAATGTATGCTTCCAAGGGTTTTACATGTTACTGTTATTATTTGTTAGGATTTATTTCATTTGTTAGGCTATATTTTAGACATATTTTTAGACATTTTGAATGAAAACAGCTTATATGCCACAAAACTGCCTTCGTACCAATTGATTCCAAGTAAAAAACATGAAAGTGCAGTATGTTATGACAAACTTTTGAAGCCATGTTAGTTTTAATTTTCTTGGGTGCTACACCTTTAGCTACCACTAAAACCAGAATGCTACACTGTGATTGGTCCACCACACAGTGTCAAGTATCCAATATCTACAAACAACTCACAATGATTCTATAGAAATATACAATTTTCACTGACATAAACGCAAAGTTAGCAATAGACAAATTATTTGTTGATCAACATGGAAGACGCATGTGCAACCTGATAGCTTAAAGAGCCGCAGCTGATTGACACAAGCTGTTGTCAGCAAACTACAAGAGTTTATCACTGTGTAAAAACAAAAGTGCTGCCAAATCAACATTTGTGAATAAAATTTGTATTACAACTCATACATGTTGCATTCAGAAAAAAAGTCTTAAGCTTTGAGACATCCATCATATCTGATCGTTCTTGTCCTGTTTTGCTGTTTTAATAAAGTTGTTTCCCCAGCTAACTAGACAGACAGCATATTTTTCGACATGCGCAGTAGAGCAGAAAGTGATGTCGACCGATAATCCCTCTATAAGAAAGTCACAAAAACAGGATAAAAAGAAGATGTAGCCAAAACAAACCCAGTATCAATCAAAAATCAGATCAATCAAAGCAGCAGTGAGTACCAAACAGAGACTAAACCTAGTCTGTATTTGGTTTCTTGTAAACCACATCTTGAACAGACTAGAACACAAAATCTAAACCAGGATATACATTCTGCTTCGTATGATTCATGGTAGGCTACTGTCAGAGCTGACATAGTGAACTAAGAACAACAAACACAGCCTATCAAGCAAAACGATCCGGTCCAGGGCCCATTCATCATGCTGGGTCAAAATGTACTGCTTAGTGGCACGCTTTTGGATAGCCCTGACCTGCATTCATGAAAAAAAAAAAAAAAAAAAAAAAAAAAAAAAGTGTCATGCTCTCTCTATTCTTCTCTGTCTGTCCTATCAACTCTCATCTCAGTCTATCTCTATCCCAAAACGTAGCAGCAGATGGAGCCCCTACTCAGGTAGGAGGTAGTGTCTCCTCCTTTAATTTAACTCACACAAGACAGGTGTGGAGTCAAACACTCAGACTCATGAATGCAAAGAGAGAACATAGACGCTACTGGTAAGATATTTGGTTAAAAATAGCCTAATACAAACTGAAATATACCAAAAATAGTTGTAGGGGCTCAAAAAATGTGTATATTTGACAATATGATTGATAAATTAATTCTATTTGTAGACATGGAATAATTCTTATTTATTTACAATTTGTAAGTTTGTGTCAACTATTAGTTCATGTCTGAAAAAATTATTAAATGCATAAGTAATTTAATTTGTGTGAAAGTCGTTTAGTTTTAAAAGGCTACAGTATTATTTCATTATGTAAATATAAATCTGCTAATCTAAAACCTAATAAAATGCTTTGTTTAAAACGTAACTATGTTTAAAATATGTGGTTAAAAGCTAAAAATGTAGTCAACAGTTAAAAAATAGCTAAAAATAAGTAATTAAAACTAGTTAGCTGTTAAAAACTTGGTTAAAAGTAAGTAAATAAATTCAATTTTGCCAATTGATTATTTGACAATATTACTTTAAAAAGATACATGAGTTAATATTAAAAGTGTAACTAAAACAAGTTTGATTAAAACACTGTTTAAGAAAATAATTTAAGTTCTAATAGTTAAAATAAAGTTAAATGGTAAATAAATAAAATGTATAATAAAATGTTTGTTTAACATTTATTTTTAAGGTTTTCGACCTGCTTCTGCTTCTGCACTACTACATCTGCTGCAACTAAGAAGCTGATCAATAAAAACCATAAAGCTGAGTTGAACCTTGTGTCTGTCGTTTTCTGGGTTTTTCAAGTCAAACCAGCATTCATGTAAAAAGACTTGACAGTCGAAAACCAAGCGTACCTGCACAGAAAAGGAAAAGTGAGATTCCAAGTGTTTAGAGGACGCAAGAGGAAACATGGCTGAGGACAAGTCAATCAAACAGCTCAAAAAGAGCGCACAATTGCAAAAAGCCTCTTCACCAGGCAAGCCAATCTTGTCATGCGAGAACTGGACAATATGGTACAAGGAGAGTTACTGGATGAATTCAATAAACTTTCTGAACGTCTCACAGAATTGTTTGGAGCAAATGACAATTACTTGGCTGCAATGTTGTCTGACGACACAAAAGAGGAGGAGGAGCCACAATTGCTTGAGCAGCAGGAGGAGATTGAAAAAGCAGCCAAAGATGCTGAGGAAAAGTTCAAACTCATAAGAGAGTCTGTGCAAGCAACAGTGTGGTCAAAATATGGAAAAAATGAGGTTCAAAGGTCAATCAAAGAAACTGAGGAGATTGCACAAAAAACAAGTGACTTGCCTGTTCTCAGTGTGAATGTTGAAAGTTATGGTGTTCATATGGATATTTTGGGAAAAAGACTCAAAGACACCACTGAAACTATTTTGGCCTGGGAAAGATGGATTCCTGGAGAGGAGCGGAGAACATTAACTGATCAAATCGCCAGTTAAAAACTTTAAAGTTTAAGCTGGAGCTAAGGAAAGCAGACTTTATAACCGCAAGGCGGGTGAAGACCCTACCACTCAAACTGTGGGCCAGCAACACCTGCACCTCTAACTCCTGTTGTCAAAATAAAACCGACTTCACTACCTAAATTCAATGGGGACAAAAGAGATTTCCACAGGTGGAAAAAAGATTGGGAAAACCTGCAGAAACAGGGTGAGCCAACTGGTCAGCTGAAGTCAGAAAAATACAACTTATTGAAAGTGTGGATGATAAGATTGTGAAAGAGCTGAGATTATCAACTTACTCATCTGCAGAGGACATGTTCAGAGTGCTTGAAAACAGATACGGAAATAAATCTGCAATTGTAATTGAAATACTGGAAGACCTCGAGAGAGCGCCACCTGTCAGAGGAAATCAACCACGCAAGGTGATTGAGCTGATTCAGTTAGTCGAGAAGGCTCTCGCAGACCTGACAGAACTAAATAACATTGTTGCAATAAAAAATCCACTTTATAAAAACAATCGAGAGCAAGCTCCCAGACTTTGTGAAACGAGACTGGCTAAGCTTCATGTTGGAGCCAAATAATGGTGTGACAACGACAATCATTTTGACATGCTTCTAACATTCTTGAAAAAGCAAGAAGGTGTGCTTGAGAGATTAGAACAACTCAAATTAACAGACAAGTCGGACAACTATGCACGTAAACAAGACAAGAAGTTGCCTCAACCAAGACAACAAAGAAAGAGTTTGGTAACACATGTGGTGTATGTGGTGAAGAGAGGCATTACAACAAGCTGTTCTTGTGCAGAAAATTCAAAGTCAAAGTATTCCAGAGAGGAAAGCTACTCTAAAAAGACTGGGCTTTGCAAAATCTGTCTCTGCTGGCACAATGAGGAAGGAGACTGCAAGAACACGTTCATCTGCAAGAGAAAAGAATGCAGAAAGGAAGTTCTAATGAACATCACTATCTTCTTTGCCCGAGAGACATTAATAAAGTGAAGTACAACAGAAATGCAGTGAAAGGAAAGTAATCTGACTGCAGAACAAGAAGAATTCCTGTCAGAGTTATCTTCAGACATGGCAGAACGATGCAGGAAGGCCTTCACAAACGGGAACATTAACATTGGCAAAACACCACCGTCCCAGCTACTGGATCCAAACGGCCATGCAGAGTTACCAGTCATTCTGATGTTAATGGAGGTCACAGCAAATGCAGGTCAGAAGATCGGTACACTAATAGACCTTGCTTCTGACACAAACTACATTACCCACAAGGCTGCTGATCGTCTCAGACTGCGCAGTGAGCAAGTGACCTGATGTTGTATGGCGTCGGCGGCATGACTCTATCAGTAAAGACAAAAGGTACCTTCTCAGAGTTCGCATCAAAACTGCACCAAATGTGGAAAGAGCACATGAGCTTGTTTGCTACGGCTAGATGAGATTGCCAAGGTGCACAAAGAAGTTGAGCCCAAAAAACTTCACTCATTCTTTCCTGATGTTCAAGTTGAGGACTTGCAGCGCCCCAGAGAGATTGAACTGCTGATCAGTCACCGGGAAGGAAGGCTTGCTCCTCAGAGGGAGAAGGTTGTGGGAGATCTTGTGCTATGGGACAGTCCGCTTGGAAAAACAGTTGGTGGTGCCCACCCAGATCTCTTTGAGCATGTGGAAGTCGCGGCACATCACTCCAAAACCCACTTTGCCCGATCAATGCGTACTGCGGCTGTGAGTACGAGGAGGTTCTAAAGCACACAGACCCTGAAGAGATCAGAACTCACACAACAGCTAACACTGCAGCCACAGCTGGTACAGCAAAGACTTCCTTGACTGGTGGAGATGGGAAAGTATTGGTGCCTCCTGTGAGCCAAAATGTGGAGGATGTAGGTGTGGCAATTGTCAGCCAGGGGGCAAGGAAATGACACTGGCAGAGGAGAGAGAGCTGGAAGTTATTAAAGATGGACTGACCTATGTCAAAGGAGATGCTCATGTCAATACTCCACACTGGGATGCAAAGTATCCATGGACACAAGATCCAGCCTCACTCCCAATAACAAAGATGCAGTAAAAGCCACATTCTTAAGGACAGAAAGACAACTGGACAGAGAACCGGAGTGGAAAGCTGCATATACTGCCCAGGTTCACGAAATGGTGGAACGACGTGCTGCCATAAAACTTACCAAAGAAATGAGAAGCAACTGGAAAGGTCCTGTCTGGTACGTAAGTCATCTGGTTGCCCCAAACCCCCACTCTGTAACAACTCCTGTCAGACTGGTATGGAACAGCAGCCAGAAATTCAGAGGTCAAAGCATGAATGACATTCTACTGAAAGGTCCAGATGTACTGAATCCCATCAGGCTGTACTGCTCAGATTTCGTCAAGGTGTACACGCTGCTTTGGGAGACATCAAAAAGATGTACAACTCTGTCTGGTTAGAAGAACGTGAAATGCACCTGCACAGATTTCTCTGGAGGACAGGCCTGAAGATGACATTGAGGAGTACGCTATAACAAGAGTGAATATTGGAGATAGGCCGCAGGGTGCATAGCGCAATTGGCAATGAGAGAAACTGCCAAGTTGCCAGAGTTTGCTCAGATGGAGGAGAGCGCAGAGTCTTGGAGGAAGACAGTTATGTGGACGACATACTCACTTCCCACAATAACCTCAGGAGTCTGGTCGAGATCACCAATGGAGTTGAAGTCATCCTGAAAGCTGGAGGTTTCCTTCTAAAACCCTGGTATGGTCTGGCCAAAGTGGGAGGCAAAAAGTCCAGAGTGTGTCAAGGCTGAAAACACCTCCAAAACAATCATACTCCCAAATCAAATGAGAGATGAAGATAATAAAGCGCTTGGAGTTGGCTATGAGACAAGTGAGGACAAGTTATATATGCTCACCTCGATCAACTTCTCCAAAAAGAAAAAGAAATGAGGCTTGGCAAAAATCTCTCCAAAGAAGAGATAAGGAGGGGAACACCGAATCCTCTAAGCAGAAGAGAGCTATTAAGCCAAGTGGCAGGACTTTATATCCCATCGGCCTTGTAACTCCTCTGAAACAAAGAGGTGCTATCCTCGTGAGAAAGGCCTTCCAAGAAACAGGTGGTGGAAAATGACACAAGAAACTTGGACAAGCCACTCTCAGAATCTCTCAGGGAGGAGGCAATCAAGCTCTTTGAGGAGTATGCAGAGCTGAGTCGAGTGAAATTTCACAGAAGTATCACACCTCCCGATTGGAAATCTGCACCGACGGCAATAACATTCTCTGATGGGAAGTGACAAAACGTACGGAGCCGTCTTGTACTTAAGGTGGATCAGTGCACAAGGAGCTGAGGTCCGGCTCGTGGAGGCAAAAGCCAAATTAACACCACTGGATCAAAAAGGAGAAGCTGTGAAAGCAGAGGTCTGTGGAGCTGTCTTTGCAAGTCGACTCCGCAAGTACTTTGAAAGGCATTCAAGGATGCAAGTGGAGCGATGGTTCATCTGGTGGACAGCCAAACAGTGCTGGGAGCCATTCAAAGAGACAGCTATGGCTATCAAACATTCTTCGCCAACCGCATTGGAGAGATACAAAAGTCTGCCCCAGTGGAAGATTGGTGGTGGATCTCTGGCGATCTTAACATTGCTGATATAATCACAAGAGGCTGCTCAGCAAGTGAACTAAAGGAGGGATTAACTTGGCAAGACGGTCCTGACTTCTTGAAGCTACCAGTAGAAGATTGGCCTATAAAGTCTCCTAGAGAGGTGGCAGCTCAAGCAAAAGACAATGTGGACAAGATGCAAAGAAAGTCTTCACAGCACTGATCACAAGAAGCAATCAAAACAAGATCCACCAGAAAATGTTGACATGAAAGTCAAAGGTCAAATGCTCAAGAAAAGACCACCAGCTGGCTGGATAATAAGCTCATTGTAGTAGAAAGATTCAGCAGTTTACAAAAGTTGGTTGGCACCGTGGCTTGGACCTGGCGAGTTGCTCAAACCTGGCTGGAGAAAGACAAGGTTAAAGACCACTCGCCATCACTCACCGCTACTGAACGCCAAAACGCCCTCAGAGATCTGTTTCTCGCAGCTCAAGAAGGACAGATCTTCCCAGACACCGCTCTTAAACGGTTGGTTGTATACAAGGACAAAGACGAGTATTGATGTGTGGCGGAAGGTTTCAAGCATTTGTGGAGGAGCAAACGCTGTACCAATCCTACCATTCCAAAGTTGGATTTCAATCTTACTTGCTAGAGAAGCACACAGTGAAAGCCACGATGGAGTTGCAGGGACACTGCTCAGAATGGAAAGAAGGCATGGGTCATCAAGGACAAGCACGCAAACAATCGTAAACAGCTGTGTGACTGCAGAAGAACAAAGCAAAAGCTTGTCACAAGTCATGGGTGACCTCCCTCCAGAGAGGATCACTCCAGCTCGTCCATTTGAGTTCACCACTGTTGATCTGTTGGACCGTACAAGGTGAAGGATGAAGCAAAAAAGAGAACACAGCTTAAAGTGTGGGGCATGTATTCTGCTGCATGGCATCAAGGGCCATTCAAACAGACATTGTCAGCGACCAGTCATCTGAAGGGTTTCTTCTGGCCTACCACAGGTTCACAGCGCTGAGAGGTCATCCCAAAAAACTGTGGTCAGACCCAGGAAAAATTTTGTGGGAGCCAGACCAGCATTGAAGGAACTGTATGAATACCTCGACAGGCTGAACAAGCAGGAGCTGGAGGAAACGCTGCAAAGAATGGGACAGTGTGGTCATGGAAGATCCATCCTGCTAATTCTCCTCACAGAAATGGAGCCGCGGAGGCAGCAGTTCGTCTGGTCAAAAGAGCCCTGCACAACCTGGGTGGTGATGGTGTCTTCACATGGAGTGAGTTCCAAACACTCTTATTCATGGCTGCGAACCTGGTGAACGAACGGCCCATAGACGCCAAAGTCCAAAGTAGAGAAGAGTGCATAAACTATGTCAGCCCCAACAGTCTACTGCTTGGACGGGCCAGCTCAAAGGTGACTCGCAGACTTCAACTTTGAAGGCTACACATTCAAAAGGCTGCAAATCATTCAGTCAGAAGTCAAAAAGTTCTGGAGCAAGTGGTGCCAGCTGGCCGGCCAAACTTATTGTAAGAAGCAAGTGGCATACAAGAGAGAGAAACGTGGCCATTGGCGATATTGTTTGGTGGCTGACCAAAATGCCCTGAGAGGACAATACAAACTGGACGAGTGGTGGATGTTAACAAAGACACCAAAGGAATCGTCAGAGATGCCAACATAAGAGTCTACCCAAGCTATCCTGTTCCAGTGAAGCTGTCAAAGTCACAAGTTAAAACAAGCATCCCTGCTACCATCCTCCAGAGAGATGTGAGACGTCTCATTGTTCTTCTGCCAGTTGAAGAATACACAAAACAAGACCCCAAAGACTGACCAGTGTGACCTCCTTGGGTTTCCACCAGGAGCTCAAGTGGGAGGTGTCATGCTCTCTCTATTCTTCTCTGTCTGTCCTATCAACTCTCATCTCAGTCTATCTCTATCCCAAAACGTAGCAGCAGATGGAGCCCCTACTCAGGTAGGAGGTAGTGTCTCCTCCCTTTAATTTAACTCACACAAGACAGGTGTGGAGTCAA
>CM076412.1:5980653-6030355 GCA_038363315.1 Mugilogobius chulae | reverse complement strand
CCTGATCAAGGGATTTGAGGGACACGATCAGAGCCCATCGTCATTTTCGATTTATTTTTATGCCAACATATATATAGTCTTTTAACGTAGCACCTGCCACACCTGCCATACCTGCCACACCGCTGCACCTGCCCAACCTGCCCCGCCCGGAGACAGGTGACGTGTGATTGGTCGATCTGTGTCCCACAATGCACCACTGCTGAGAGGAAGAACTGCTCTGAGTCCAGAGTCCAGACTGGTGCTGCTGAAACCGGTCTGAGACAGGTCTACTGTGGGCCGTAGGCGGAGCTTCAGGGGCGAGTCAGCTGCGTGAGGAGAGAGAGAGAAACCGTCCAATCACAGATCTCTAAATCTCATGGAAGATCTACATTGTGACGGTTCTTTTCCCAAACAGATACGTTTTACTCATCACCTGAGGGGGCGTGTCTTAACCGAGGGGCGTGTCTTACCAGAGGGGGCGTGTCCATCCGTGAGCAGTGGAGCAGAGCAGTGCATCATGGGAAAGTTTTGGGCAGAAGCGACAGACGAGAAACTGGAGCCAAACTCTACAAACAGTACAGTTTATCAGTTTTGTCACAGACTCTGTTTTAAATAAATAAATGACATAAAACATTTAAACTGTCTTCAGCTCATTATTCCTCGTGTTTACTTCCATAAAGACAAACAACAAAATAACTAATGTTAGAGATAAAATAAGTTAAATCCCTTCTGCACTGAGCAAGTCTGAGCTGTAAATGTAGAGTTCAATTTAAATACATCTGTGATATTAGAGAGCTTTGTTACTCTCAATAAAACAAAGTTCAGCTTTTAAGTCTTCTAAACCTCAACTTGTATTTAGACCCAATCCCAAGTAGGCTTCTCAAAGACATTCTCCCTCTGATGTTAGATCCTATTCTTAGTATAATAAATACCTCATTAAAAAGTGGCTATGTTCCACAGTCTTTTAAATATGCTGTAATTAAACCTCTTTTGAAAAAGCCAAACCTTGATCCTGAAGTTTTAGCCAATTATAGACCTATTGCAAATCTTCCCTTTATTTCCAAAATACTTGAGAGAGTTGTAGTTAAACAGCTTTGTCGCCACCTACAGGAGAATAATTTATTTGAAACATTCCAGTCTGGTTTTAGAGCTCATCATAGTACGGAAACAGCTCTTCTTAAAGTCACAAATGATTTGTTATTAGCTGCTGACAACGGACTGATCTCAATCCTGGTTCTGCTGGATCTCAGCGCAGCGTTTGATACGATTGATCACAATATTTGCAGAGATTAGAATGTGATGTAGGTGTCAGAGGAACTGCTCTGAGCTGGTTTAAATCCTATTTAACCGATAGGTATCAGTTTGTTAATGTAAACCAAAGCTCCTCACAATGTTCTAAATGAACCTGCGGTGTGCCACAGGGCTCTGTACTTGGTCCTATTCTTTTTACTCTCTATATGCTGCCGCTAGGTAACATTATCAAAAAGCATGGCATTGACTTCCACTGTTATGCAGATGACACTCAGCTGTACTTATCAATGAAACCAGATCAGACTGATCAAATAGAAAGACTCAGTGCCTGTGTGAAGGATATAAAAACCTGGATGAGCCTTAACTACCTACTCCTTAATCCTGATAAAACAGAAGTGATTTTACTCGGCCCTAAACATCTGCCAGACTCTCTAACTGAGCAGATAATCACACTGGACAATGTCAGTGTAGCCTCCAGCTCGACTGTAAGAAACCTTGGAGTCTTATTTGACCAAGAGCTCTCATTCAAAGCACATATTAGCCAAGCGTGTAAAACATCAGCAGAATGATGAATCTACTGCCTAAAAATGATGCTGAAAAACTAATCCATGCCTTTGTCACGTCGAGGTTAGACTACTGTAACTCCCTGCTTGCAGCGTGTCCTAAAAGCTCAATAAAAAGTTTTCAATTAGTTCAAAATGCAGCAGCAAGAGACTCACCCCTGTGACCAAAGAAAGGCTCCGATTGGCCGCTGTAGTGCAGGCTTCTCTCTGATTGGCTTTGTAGTTAAAGCTTCTCTCTGATTGGCCGCTGTAGTGCAGGTTTGTCTCTGATTGGTCGTTATAGTGCAGGCTTCTCTCTGATTGGTCGTTATAGTGCAGGCTTCTCTCTGATTGGCTTTTGTAGTTGAAGCTTCTCTCTGATTGGTCGTTATAGTGCAGGCTTCTCTCTGATTGGCTTTTGTAGTTGAAGCTTCGCTCTGATTGGTCGCTGTTGTGAATGCTCTGCTCTGATTGGCTGATCTGCAGCTCACTGAAAGTCTCTGAGCCCAGATCGTCGTCCTGATTGGACAACTGACCATCACTCATATAGGAGATGCAGTCTGATTGGTCGCTGTTCTCGGTGGGCGTGTCTGGGCTCAGTTTGGAGCGCAGTGATTGGATCAGAGCGTCTTTCTGCTGCAGCTCTTTACTCAGTCTGAAACAAAAACATCCACATGTGAAGTTAGAAACAAAAAGTTTATAAAAACAAGTATTATTAAATAATTAGATGTGTCCAACTGTAGGTCCTGTAATGAGAATTGAACCTAATCGTGATCATTTATACAGCCATAGACACATTTTTATAACTCGTTGGTCTAAACCAGTGGGTCTCAATCTTTGGTACAACAAATACTTTAAAAAAAAACTTTTCAAGTACCACCGAAGTCTAAACTGGTTTATTCCACGCTTCGAGTCGGACTAATTCAAGACTCGAATTGGACTAATCCAGGACTGGAGTCAGACTAATCCAGGACTAGAGTCGGACTAATCCAGGACTGGAGTCGGACTAATCCAGGACTAGAGTCGGACTAATCCAGGACTAGAGTCGGACTAATCCAGGACTTGAGTCGGACTAATACAGGACTAGAGTCGGACTAATACAGGACTAGAGTCGGACTAATCCAGGACTAGAGTCGGACTAATCCAGGACTAGACTCAGATTAATCTAGGGCTAGAGTCAGACTAAGTCAAGTCCTGAGGAGAAACACCAACACAACTGTAGATTTAACTGAGAATGATAAATAAAATCTAAACTTAATGAAGTAAACACTAGAACTAAAGAAGTATTCAAGACAAACCACAGTTTGAGAAACACTGGTCTAAACTCCAAGCTTTATAGTTTTTCCAAAGACAAACTCTTTTGGAGTCGTACTTGTAGCAGACGGCCAGCAGGGTGCGCCGCTCTCTCTCCTTCTGTCTGTCGCTCACACAAAACGAGAAGAGCGAGTCTCGGTACAAAGGACAGCGGTTGGACAACATGGACTTCCACAGAGGCGCCATCGTCTGGACAAAAACAGTCTGCTCAGTCTGTCCTACAGAGATCAAACATCTGTCCTACAGAGATCAAAAACCTGTCCTTCAAAGCTCAAACATCTGTCCTACAAAGATCAAACACCTGTCCTACAAAGATCAAACACCTGTCCTTCAAAGAACAAACACTTGTCCTACAAAGATCAAACACCTGTCCTACAGAGATCAAAAACCTGTCCTTCAAAGATCAAATACATGTCCTACAAAGATCAAACACCTGTTCTTCAAAGATCAAACACCTGTCCTTCAAAGATCAAACATCTTTCCTACAAAGATCAAACATCTGTCCTACAAAGATCAAACTCCTGTCTACAAAGATCAAACACCTGTCCTCCAAAGATCAAACACCGGTCCTACAAAGATCAAACATCTTTCCTACAAAGATCAAACACCTGTCCTACAAAGATCAAACACCTGTCCTACAAGAAGATCAAACACCTGTCCTACAAAGATCAAATACCTGTCCTACAAAGATCAAATACCTGTCCTACAAAGATCAAACACCTGTCCTTCAAAGATCAAAAACCTGTCCTTCAAAGATCAAAAACCTGTCCTTCAAAGATCAAACATCTTTCCTACAAAGATCAAACATCTGTCCTCCAAAGATCAAAAATCAAACACCTGTATCTGTCCTACAAAGACCAAACATCTGTCCTTCAAAGATCAAACACCTGTATCTGTCCTTCAAAGATCAACACCTGTCCTACAGAGATCAAACATCTGTCCTACAAAGATCAAACACTTGTCCTACAAAGATCAAACACCTGTCCTACAGAGATCAAACATCTGTCCTACAAAGATCAAACACTTGTCCTTCAAAGATCAAACACCTGTCCTTCAAAGATCAAACACCTGTCCTACAGAGATCAAACATCTATCCTTCAAAGATCAAAGATCAAACACCTGTCCTTCAAAGATCAAAGATCAAACATCTGTCCTACAGAGATCAAACATCTGTCCTTCAAAGATCAAACATTTGTATCTAAAGAGTCAAAAGCCCAAAGAGTCGGATAGTGACTCACATGGAGAGACATCACACAGTTGTTTTGATTAAATCCTATTTTCAGACGCAAACTTGACGGTTCTTCTGTTTTTCTGTTACATTTTGTAGCTTCTCAGACTCACACAAACTAAACTTAAATAATTCAGCTCAACTCACACAAAAACTTATTTTATTTTATAGTTTTTTTGGGGAAAATCTTATATTTGACCTGAAAATCTGCTTCAAATGAAAAAACAGTGAGTAAAACTTAACTAAAATGTTCAATATTGTCTAATATAACTGATTTCATTCATGTTGTCAATAAAATTCTTTCTATGGACGATCTCAAAACACTTCTAAACATTTCCCAGAGCAGTTTGTTTTTGCTCAAACTAGTTTAAAAGGGTTTTCAATAAAGATTTCTCTCCAAAGAAAATCTAAATGTAGCTTTATAGATGGAGAGAAAAACAACCTGAACCTTAACCTTTACATCAAAAGTAAAAAACTCCATGAAACTGAAAATGCAACTGTAAAATAATCAACAAAATGACTTGAGATTTAAAAACGTCCCACAGAAGCTTTAAAAGTGAAATAATCCACAGGCTCATGAACATCTGACAAAAACAGGCTTTAAAAGAGAAAAGTGCAGATTTCTTTAGATAAAAGCCAAATAAATAAAAGTCCAAGAGAGAAACGTGTTACAGATGAAATCACTTTGTAAATGTAAAAGTGAGAGAATCAGACGAACGACAGACGCTGCTGCAGATGTGACTTTGACCCAGTTACAGGGATTATCCTATGAGCCAATCACAGCGCAGCAGGGGCTCAGGCTGACCAATCAGAGTGCTGCAGGAGCTCAGGCCAGTCAGAGCGCAGCAGGAGCTCAGGCTGACCAATCAGAGCGCAGCAGGGGCTCAGGCCAGTCAGAGCGCAGCAAAGGCTCAGGCTGACCAATCCCAGCGCAGCATGACCTCAGGCTGACCAATCACAGACCAGTATGAGTTTTTTTCATCACAGCTGAACTAAGTAAAGACTAAATAATTACTTTCTGAAACATTCTCACTCCTAAGCCTGAGTTTTATTTATTTTAAGCTTAAAGTCGTATAAACATTTAGTGTTTGTCACCTCATGGCCAGAAGCTCCGTCTTGTCATCTGGATCTTCTGGAAGTTCTTCTGATTTTTAAAAAGAGTGAAATATGATAAATGATCAATAGAACTGATGATAATATTGATCTTTAAACACTCACTGAGGCTGATCTTGCTGTAGAGTCGCTCCGTAACTCGATGAGTCTCCTGCAGCTGTTCTCGAAGTGTCTGTCCCAAAGTAAAGTCCGGCTCTCTGGACACCAGCAGGGACTCCAGACCTTTCAGCTGTTCAGTCCGACTCTGAACCAGAATCTGAACCAAACCTCGAGATTCTCTGAGAATCTGACGAAGACGAGACAACTCCCGAGCCTGAAGGTGGACCAGCGAGATCAACCTGTGGAGAACCAGAGAGATCAGCGAGATCAACCTGTGGAGAACCAGAGAGATCAGAGACACCAGCGAGATCAACCTGTGAGAACCAGAGAGATCAGCGAGATCAACCTGTGGAGAACCAGAGAGATCAGAGACACCAGCGAGATCAACCTGTGGAGAACCAGAGAGATCAGAGACACCAGCGAGATCAACCTGTGGAGAACCAGAGAGATCAGAGACACCAGCGAGATCAACCTGTGGAGAACCAGAGAGATCAGAGACACCAGCGAGATCAACCTGTGGAGAACCAGAGAGATCAGAGACACCAGCGAGATCAACCTGTGGAGAACCAGAGGCACCAGAGAGATCAACCTGTGGAGAACCAGAGGCACCAGAGAGATCTCTAACCCTTTCTTCTGACCCCTGAGCCTGGATCTTACCCGGTCTTGTCTTCGGTCTCGGTCCTGGAGTCGGTCTTGATCTGGTTTTCCAGAGACTCGACACGACTCAGCAGCTCTTTCATGTGCTGTTCCTCTGCAGGCCTGTAGGTGGCGCTGTGCTGTTCCTCTGACGGCCTGTAGGTGGCGCTGTGCTGTTCCTCTGACGGCCTGTAGGTGGCGCTGTGCTGTTCTTCTGACGGCCTGTAGGTGGCGCTGTGCTGTTCCTCTGACGGCCTGTAGGTGGCGCTGTGCTGTTCCTCTGACGGCCTGTAGGTGGCGCTGTGCTGTTCCTCTGACGGCCTGTAGGTGGCGCTGTGCTGTTCCTCTGACGGCCTGTAGGTGGCGCTGTGCTGTTCCTCTGACGACCTGTAGGGGGCGCTGTGCTGTTCCTCTGACGGCCTGTAGGTGGCGCTGTTCCAGTGTAACTTTGGCTCCAGAGACAAACACATTTCCAGATCATCAAACTCTGAAACAAAAGTCACAAACCACATATTCAATGGTTGGACTGTATTCTCGATGGTTAAACGTTACTCTCGATGGTTAAACGTTACTCTCGATGGTTAAACTTTACTCTCGATGGTTAAACGTTACTCTCGATGGTTAAACGTTACTCTCGATAGTTAAACTTTACTCTCGATGGTTAAACGTTACTCTCGATAGTTAAACGTTACCCTCGATAGTTAAACTTTACTCTCGATGGTTAAACGTTACCCTCGATAGTTAAACTTTACTCTCGATGGTTAAACGTTACTCTCGATGGTTAAACTTTACTCTCGATGGTTAAACGTTACCCTCGATAGTTAAACTTTACTCTCGATGGTTAAACGTTACTCTCGATGGTTAAACTTTACTCTCGATGGTTAAACGTTACTCTCGATGGTTAAACGTTACCCTCGATAGTTAAACTTTACTCTCGATAGTTAAACTTTACTCTCGATAGTTAAACGTTACCCTCGATGGTTAAACTTTACTCTCGATGGTTAAACTTTACTCTCGATGGGTTAAACGTTACTCTCGATGGTTAAACTTTACTCTTGATGGTTAAACGTTACTCTCGATGGTTAAACTTTACTCTCGATGGTTAAACGTTACTCTCGATAGTTAAACGTTACTCTCGATAGTTAAACTTTACTCTCGATGGTTAAACGTTACTCTCGATGGTTAAACTTTACTCTCGATGGTTAAATGTTACTCTCGATGGTTAAACGTTACTCTCGATGGTTAAACTTTACTCTCGATGGTTAAACTTTACCGTCGATGGTTAAACTTTACTCTCGATGGTTAAACGTTACTCTCGATGGTTAACCGTTACTCTCGATGGTTTAAACTTTACTCTCGATAGTTAAACCGTTACTCTCGATGGTTAACCGTTATTACTCTCGATGGTTAAACGTTACTCTCGATGGTTAAACGTTACTCTCGATGGTTAAACTTTACTCTCGATGGTTAAACGTTACTCTCGATGGTTAAACTTTACTCTCGATGGTTAAAACGTTACTCTCGATGGTTAAACTTTACTCTCGATGGTTAAACGTTACTCTCGATGGTTAAACTTTACTCTCGATGGTTAAACGTTACTCTCGATGGTTAAACTTTACTCTTGATGGTTAACTTTACTCTCGATGGTTAAACTTTACTCTCGATAGTTAAACGTTACTCTCGATGGTTAAATTTTACTCTCGATAGTTAAACTTTACTCTCGATGGTTAAACGTTACTCTCGATGGTTAAATTTTACTCTCGATGGTTAAACGTTACTCTCGATGGTTAACGTTATTCTCGATGGTTAAACGTTACTCTCGATGATTAAACGTTACCCTCGATGGTTAAATTTTACTCTCTAAATGTTTCATGAATGAACTGTGTTTGAGAAAGGTCTGTAAGGCCTTTTAAAAGCAGATTTCAGAACAGCCAGTGAGCTCTCCTGGAGGTCGTGGAAAATAACGGTCATGGAATCCTTGTTCGTGACCCTTTAGACATTGTCCATGTAAATTTTAGTGATCCTAGGGGTCAAAGGTCACTGAATGGCAGCCAAAAAGCTACAGGTCCCCGCTGTAAAATTGAGGTTCTCTTTCTGAAATGTTGGCATCAAACAAAAGCCATAATTCAAGTTTCTTTGGAGCTACAAATGTCAACTTTTAGTTTGTTTATAATAACCCAATCCCGATCAAAGCACCGAGTTTTGTTGCTGAATTTTCACGTTTTGGGGTCAAAGGGTAAAAAAGACAATAGTCTCAGACCTCGATTTGATGAAGGGGACCACAATGTCCCCATCACGCAACCATCAAATATTATAGAGTAATTATGGTCATAATTTAAATTTGAGTATGATGATCGTATCCAAACGCTGATCATATCCAAACACTGATCATATCCAAACGCTGATCGTATCCAAACGCTGATCGTATCCAAACGCTGATCGTATCCAAACACTGATCGTATCCAAACCTGATCGTATCCAAACGCTGATCATATCCAAACGCTGATCATATCCAAACGCTGATCATATCCAAACACTGATCTTATCCAAACGCTGATCGTATCCAAACACTGATCATATCCAAACACTGGTCATATCCAAACACTGATCTTATCCAAACGCTGATCGTATCCAAACACTGATCGTATCCAAACGCTGATCATATCCAAACGCTGATCGTATCCAAACACTGATCGTATCCAAACGCTGATCGTATCCAAACGCTGATCGTATCCAAACGCTGATCGTATCCAAACACTGATCGTATCCAAACGCTGATCATATCCAAACGCTGATCGTATCCAAACGCTGATCATATCCAAACGCTGATCATATCCAACACTGATCGTATCCAAACGCTGATCATATCCAAACGCTGATCGTATCCAAACGCTGATCATATCCAAACGCTGATCATATCCAAACACTGATCGTATCCAAGCGCTGATCGAAGGACCCACGTTTTGTTGCTCAATTCTGAGAACTGACTTAAACATAAACATACTGACATACTGTATGAATAAGAATTATACATATTGCAATTGCAGCCCAGTAGCTACAATATTATTATAATTTTTTCAATTATGGTCAAAAATCACCAACAGTTTGATGCTGAGGACTTTATTGTCTCTCTCATGAAATCTGACCAGTGTTTTTCCTCTTTTGACCCCAAAACGTGAGAATTGAGCAACACAACTCTGGTCCTTCAGTCAGGACACTCTCCTGATGGACATAATCAGTTTTGACACTTGTAGCTCAAAAGTAATTTACATTATGGCCTTAATTACATGTTAAATTTTGACAAAAGTTTTTTTTTAATCTGACAGGGGACCTGTTGCTTTTTGGCTCACCTTTGACCCCAGGATCACCTAAATCTGCACGGACAATGTTCTTGAGGCCCTAAACGATAATCCGCTGTCCAAACATGTCCACAACCCCTGAAGAGTTTAGTGGCTTTTCTCAAAACGGTCTTTCAAAAGGGCGTCAGGTCTTTGTCGCTTTAAATCAGTTTGAATAAAGATGGAACCTGGAGATATGTGTGAAAGGGCCTAACATCAGTGTGAAAGGGCCTAACATCAGTGTGAAAGGGCCTACAGTGTGAAAGGGCCTAACATCAGTGTGAAAGAGCCTAACATCAGTGTGAAAGAGCCTAACATCAGTGTGAAAGGGCCTAACATCAGTGTGAAAGGGCCTACAGTGTGAAAGGGCCTAACATCAGTGTGAAAGGGCCTAACATCAGTGTGAAAGGGCCTAACATCAGTGTGAAAGAGCCTAACATCAGTGTGAAAGGGCCTACAGTGTGAAAGGGCCTAACATCAGTGTGAAAGGGCCTACAGTGTGAAAGGGCCTAACATCAGTGTGAAAGGGCCTAACATCAGTGTGAAAGGGCCTAACATCAGTGTGAAAGGGCCTAACATCAGTGTGAAAGGGCCTAACATCAGTGTGAAAGGGCCTAACATCAGTGTGAAAGGGCCTAGCATCAGTGTGAAAAGGCCTAACATCAGTGTGAAAGAGCCTAACATCAGTGTGAAAGGGCCTACAGTGTGAAAGGGCATAACATCAGTGTGAAAGGGCCTAACATCAGTGTGAAAGGGCCTAACATCAGTGTGAAAGGGCCTAACATCAGTGTGAAAGGGCCTAACATCAGTGTGAAAGGGCCTACAGTGTGAAAGGGCCTAACATCAGTGTGAAGGGCCTACAGTGTGAAAGGGCCTACAGTGTGAAAGGGCCTAACATCAGTGTGAAGGGCCTACAGTGTGAAAGGGCCTAACTCAGTGTGAAAGGGCCTACAGTGTGAAAGGGCCTACAGTGTGAAAGGGCCTAATCAGGTGAAGGCCACAGTGTGAAAGGGCCTACAGTGTGAAAGGGCCTAACATCAGTGTGAAAGGGCCTAACATCAGTGTGAAAGGGCTAACATCAGTGTGAAAGGGCCTAACATCAGTGTGAAAGGGCCTAACATCAGTGTGAAAGGGCTAACATCAGTGTGAAAGGGCCTAACATCAGTGTGAAAGGGCCTAACATCAGTGTGAAAGGGCCTACATCAGTGTGAAAGGGCCTACATCATGTGAAAGGGCCTACAGTGTGAAAGGGCCTACAGTGTGAAGGCCTACAGTGTGAAGGGCCTAACATCAGTGTGAAAGGGCCTACAGTGTGAAAGGGCCTACAGGTGAAGGCCTACAGTGTGAAGGCCTACAGTGTGAAGGGCCTACAGTGTGAAAGGGCCTAACATCAGTGTGAAAGGGCCTACAGTGTGAAGGGCCTACAGTGTGAAAGGGCCTAACATCAGTGTGAAGGGCCTAACATCAGTGTGAAAGGGCCTACATCAGTGTGAAAGGGCCTAACATCAGTGTGAAAGGGCCTAACATCAGTGTGAAAGGGCCTAGCATCAGTGTGAAAGGGCCTACAGTGTGAAAGGGCCTACAGTGTGAAGGGCCTACAGTGTGAAGGGCCTAACCAGTGTGAAAGGGCCTACAGTGTGAAGGGCCTACAGTGTGAAGGGCCTACAGTGTGAAGGGCCTACAGTGTGAAGGGCCTACAGTGTGAAAGGGCCTAACATCAGTGTGAAAGGGCTACAGTGTGGAAGGCCTACAGTGTGAAAGGGCCTAACATCAGTGTGAAGGGCTACAGTGTGGAAGGGCCTACAGTGTGAAGGGCCTACAGTGTGAAAGGGCCTACAGTGTGAAAGGGCCTACAGTGTGAAAGGGCCTACAGTGTGAAAGGGCCTAACATCAGTGTGAAAGGGCCTAACATCAGTGTGAAAGGGCTAACATCAGTGTGAAAGGGCCTACAGTGTGAAAGGGCCTACAGTGTGAAGGGCTACAGTTACCTGGGCTGCTGGTGTCTCTCTCTGGCTCAGTCTCACTTTTCTCACACGTCTCATATCCCAGATCCAGAACAGCGCCACCTGCCTCAGGGGCCTCGTCCTGCGCGTCCAAGCCGAGAATCAGCCTCCGGTCTGGGCCAAAGTCTGCACGAAGTCTGCCTCTGAGCCTCTGGAGCTCCGACACCAGCTCCTGCAAAAAGACCTGGTTTAGTCCTAGTTCAGTCTGGCTCCAGTCCTGGCTCAGTCTTGGTTTAGTCCTGTTTTAGTCCTGGTTTAGTCCTGTTTTAGTCCTGCTTCAGTCCTGGTTTAGTCCTGGTTTAGTCCTGGTTTAGTCCTGGTTTAGTCCTGGTTCAGTCTGGCTCCAGTCCAGGTTTAGTCCTGCTTCAGTCCTGCTTTAGTCCTGCTTCAGTCCAGGTTTAGTCCAGTTTAGTCCTGTTGCAGTCCAGGTTTAGTCCTGGTTTAGTCCTGTTTTAGTCCTGTTGCAGTCTGCTTCGGTCCTGGTTTAGTCCTGGTTTAGTCCTGGTTTAGTCCTGGTTTAGTCCTGGTTCAGTCTGGCTCCAGTCCAGGTTTAGTCCTGCTTTAGTCCTGGTTTAGTCCTGCTTCAGTCCAGGTTTACTCCTGGTTTAGTCCTGTTGCAGTCCTGCTTCGGTCCTGCTTTAGTCCAGGTTTAGTCCTGGTTTAGTCCTGTTGCAGTCCTGCTTCGGTCCTGCTTTAGTCCAGGTTTAGGCCTGGTTTAGACCTGCTTCGGTCCTGGTTTAGATCTACTTCAGTCCTGGTTTAGTCCTGGTTTAGTCCTGCTTCAGGTTCAGGTTTAGTCTGATCCAGTTCCTCCTGGAGAACAGGGTTTGGGTTTCCGTACCTTCACGAGGCAGTTCTTCTCTCCAGATCTTGTTGGACCTGTTCTTGAAGGTCTTGAGTCTTCTTCAGTTGCTCTTTCAGAATCCAGACCTGGTTCTGGTCCTGGTCTGAGTTTAGTCCAGACCTAAGAGCCTTTATGACATCGTTCTGTTCTTTTAAGAGCTCGAGGAAGTGAGGAGACGAGTCCTGAAGAGAAGAGTAAGAAAGCAAGAGAAGAAGATTGTAATATTTTATCAAAATGTAGACAGAAGACCCACTTCCACCGGGGAAACAAGACCACGTCTGGGTTTGAGAGACTTCTACAGGCATCATACGGTCAAAGTCTAATATTTAATTCAGGAAGTTGTATTTTGCCCAGAGAGAGGTATCTGTGCTCAGCCCGGTAACTCTGGTTTTCAGGAAATTCAAAACATCATCTGGCCTGGAACACGTGTGAATACTTTTGGACAAAAGTTAAGCTGCACACTACAGGAGTTTAGGATCTTTTGACTTTAGCCAAAGAAAAGAATGTTCCACAGACATAAGGACATTTACAGGATTATTTGTGTCACAGTCGCATCATCGTCGCAGAAGGGTTAGGGTTAGGAGGGTTACAGAGACGACTCAGACTGGGGGAGTGTAGAGAGCGAGGAACAGTGTGTGTGTCACGTGATCGAGTGTTTTCTTTCATGTGCGCAGGTATAAAAGTGAACACTGAAACACGAGTGGATTAAACCAGGTTTATAAACGTCACAGAAGAGCAGAGGGTCATCACAGGTAAGGCGATGTTACACTTGTTAGTGTGAAATGAAAAGGTTTAAACAAACTCCGTGTTGGCCATGTTCTAGCAGAAGTTGGTGCTTCTCACATCATTTCAGGAGCAGGTGCATTGGACATGACGTACTTAACACTCGTATAAAGAATCTCACACTTTGACTACGAGCACAAAGCGTTATATTCAGTTACCATGAAGCAATGTTTCTTCTTTATTTATGTGCACCTGCAGCATGTGAACATCAAAATGATGCTCCCGATAAACAGTCGCAGTGACGCACAAACAGAAGGAGAGAAACGACTAAAAAATCTCTCAAGAAAATGGTTACTCTGGCCACGCCTCCTGAACTCGCCGAGGGAAACATCAGGATTAAAATCAGACCTAAACTCTTGTAATGTGCAGCCGGCTTTAGACTTTCACTTTCAAACATCCAGTGTTTCTCTTGATGTGTCGTCCATAGATTCTAAACCACTCATCTATAAGCCCCGCCCCCTCATCTCTAAGCCCCGCCCCTCATCTATAAGCCCCGCCCCCTCATCTATAAGCCCCGCCCCTTCAGTGACACAGACCAATCAGGGCTCACCTGTTTATGACCAGAACACAAAGCTCGGTTTTGTTCTTCAACGACTCGAAGCAAATCGAAGACCTGTGACAAAAACAAAAGTCCTGCTTTAGACCTGGTTTAGACCTGGTTCAGACCTGCTTCAGACCTGGTTCAGACCTGCTTCAGACCTGGTTCAGACCTGCTTCAGACCTGCTTCAGACCTGGTTCAGACCTGGTTCAGACCTGCTTCAGACCTGCTTCAGACCTGCTTCAGACCTGCTTCAGACCTGGTTCAGACCTGGCTCAGATCTAGTTCAGATCTAGTTCAGACCTGCTTCAGACCTGCTTCAGACCTGCTTCAGACCTGCTTCAGACCTGGTTCAGACCTGGCTGAGTTCCTGGTCTTACCTCTTGCTCTTTGCAGCTCAGTGAGTCCGTCAGGTTTTGTAAACTTCTTTCCTGATTTTGAGCTTCTTCTCGAACAACTCTGAGCTCGACTTCCATCTCCCCGAGACGCTTCTGCAGCAGCTGAAAAACACCAGGATCATAACCAGACTACACCAGGACTACACCAGGATCATAACCAGACTACACCAGGACTACACCAGGATCATAACCAGACTACACCAGGACTACACCAGGATCATAACCAGATGTGTTTTGGTTTCGGTCCTCGCTGACCCAAAGCAACTTAAAATACTGTAACTCTTAAAGAAAAGTACCTTAGATACCCGTCTACTTACCATTTATAGACCTATTTCAAATCTTCCTTTATTGGTAAAATAATTGAGAAAGAAGTATATAATCAACTTAACTGCCTTTTGAATTCAAATAACATCTTTGTTTCAGTCAGGTTTTCTAATTACAGCACTGAGTCAGCCTTGATAAAAGTAACACATCAGACTAAATACAGATTCTGGTAAAGTGTCTGTTCTAAGCACAGCATCGGACACGGTTTTAAATAGGCTCAGTTCTTACCTCAAAGATAGGAGTTACTTTGTAACTATTGGTGACTATAATCTGATTATGTTCCAGTTTCCCACGGAGTTCCGCAGGGGTCCATTCTTGGCCCTTTGTTGTTTAGTCTGTATATGTTGCCTTTTTATTAAATTCTTAATGGATTCGATGTAAAATACCAAAACTGTGCAGATGACACCCAAATATATCTGAAACTTTCTCCAGGAGACCACAGCCCAATAGAGATGCTGTCCTGCTGTCTTCAGAAAAATGATCAATGGATGAAGTTAAACTTTCTTCAGCTAAATCAACCAAAAACTGAGATGATTGTACTTGGAGACAGATTTAACAGAAGTTTGGTTTGTGAACATCTTGAATCGCTTTTGTTTAAACTCAAACCTGCATCAGAAATCTGGGTTTACTATTAGATTGTGATCTCACGTTTAGCACTTTCACATGAATTCAATCACCTAAAGAACATCTCTAGAGTAAGAGGTCTTAAGTCCCAATCTGATCAGGAAAAGCTCATTCATGGCGTTTATATCTAATGGTCTGCTGAAAAGAACATTAAGAAACTGCAGCTTATACAAATGCTGCGGCTCGAGTAACAAAAACAAAAAGATCAGAGCACATAACAGCTGTGCTCAGACACTTCATCGGTCACAGGTTCAACAACGTTTAGATTTAAAGTTTAGCTTTATGTCTACAAATCCCAAAATAGTCAGAGCCCAGAGTACAAAGAAGACATGTTCACAACGAACACACAGAGAAAGGTCCTCAGATCTTAGAATTTAGATCTTTTAGACGAGCCAAGAGTCTGAACAGAATCAGGTGAATCAGCTTTGAGTTCTTTTAGCGCAGAAATGGAACGAGCTGAACATCTCCAAGTATTAACATTTTTAGATCGAAACTTATAACAGTTCTTTTTACATCTGTTGATTCTATACATTATAAATATATTTTTATAATAATATTTTTAAAAAGTTAATGTATATAGGCTACAGCAAAAATTGTTGTAAAGGTTTGTGGTTGTATTTTATTTGAAATAAATTTTTGTAAAGCTCATTGGCCTTGGGTTTGAAATGCGTCGCATAAATAAAAATACTTTGCTGATCCGGATCTTGGCCTGCAGAGTCTGGACCTGGATCTTACCCGGTTCCGGTCCTCGCTGATCCGGATCTTGGCCTGCAGAGTCTGGACCTGGTTCTTACCCGGTTCCGGTCCTCGCTGATCCGGATCTTGGCCTGCAGAGTCTGGACCTGGATCTTACCCGGTTCCGGTCCTCGCTGATCCGGATCTTGGCCTGCAGAGTCTGGACCTGGATCTTACCCGGTTCCGGTCCTCGCTGATCCGGATCTTGGCCTGCAGAGTCTGGACCTGGATCTTACCCGGTTCCGGTCCTCGCTGATCCGGATCTTGGCCTGCAGAGTCTGGACCTGGATCTTACCCGGTTCCGGTCCTCGCTGATCCGGATCTTGGCCCGCAGAGTCTGGACCTGGATCTTACCCGGTTCCGGTCCTCGCTGATCCGGATCTTGGCCTGCAGAGTCTGGACTTGGTTCTGGGCGGTTTGAAGTTCTTGCAGACACAGATCTGAAGTGTTTTCACAGTGAAACAGACGATCGCTCTGACGCTCCATCGCTCGCTACGACACAACAACATTATAGAGACAACACAACATAACGCAAACAACACAACAACATTATAGAGACAACACAACATAACGCAAACAACACAACAACATTATAGAGACGACACAACATAACGCAAACAACACAACAACATAGAGACGACACAACAGTGTAAAGACCTGTTTTAGTCCAGTTTTAGTCCTGGTTTAGTCCTGGTTTAGACCTGGTTTAGTCCTGGTTTACTCCTGGTTTAGTCCTGGTTTAGTCCAGTTTTAGTCCTGGTTTACTCCTGGTTTAGTCCAGTTTTAGTCCTGGTTTAGTCCTGGTTTAGTCCAGTTTTAGTCCTGCTTTAGTCCAGTTTTAGTCCTGCTTTAGTCCAGTTTTAGTCCTGGTTTAGTCCTGGTTTAGTCCTTGTTTAGTCCAGTTTTAGTCCTGGTTTAGGATGTATTCAGATCAGAAAAATACAAAAGTCTTCTTGTTTGACTCGAACAGTTTTCTCAGTCCTTAAACCCTGTGTGTGTGTGTTCAGAGTCTGTTCACTACGTTTCCCATCATGCACCAGGTCTGTGTGTGTGTGTGTAAAGGTTTATGAGCGAGGTATATCTGTGTGTGAGACTGAACTGCAGGTTTATCAGTGACGTGTGTGTGTGCACATGTGACCTCCAGGAGGCGCCACAGTCTCACCTTCAGCTCACAGCTTTGTCTCTGAAAAACAGAAGAAAAACATTTCACTGAAGCTGAAACTGTATTTAACACTAGAGTTACACACTGTAAATGACTCTAGATGAGTTACATAAATGACTCTAGATGAGTTAAATATTTAACTCTAGATGAGTTACATATTTAACTCTGGATGAGTTGTTTTACCTGAGGAGAGTGAAGTCTTAGCTCCAGAACTTTTTGCTCCAGTTTTTCTTTTTCTGATGAAATTTCACAAATGCGTCTGAAATAAAACGAGATCAAATAATTAAAACATCTAAAACTGTTTTTACAAAATAAAATTTTTCACAAATCTGTCTAAATCTGTGATCGAAACCCTCTGAAACCTGCCACAATAAAAGGACCGTACGTAAACCTGTGAGTGTGTGTGTGGTTTGAGTGTCCAGCAGACTCTGGAACATGTGACTCTTTATTTGGTCCAAACTCAACCTGTTATTTCTGTCTCTCTGTTGTTACGCACAAACAAAGAAACGCAGCTGTTGTTACGCACAACAAGGAAACGCAGCTGTTGTTACGCACAAACAAGGAAACGCAGCTGTTGTTACGCACAAACAAAGAAACGCAGCTGTTGTTACGCACAAACAAAGAAACGCAGCTGTTGTTACGCACAAACAAGGAAACGCAGCTGTTGTTTACGCACAAACAAAGAAACGCAGCTGTTGTTATGCACAAAGAAACGCAGCTGTTGTTACGCACAAACAAGAAACGCAGCTGTTGTTACGCACAAAGAAACGCAGCTGTTGTTAGACAAAGAAACGCAGCTGTTTACCAGCTGTGAGAGTTCGTAGAGTGAATGAAACATCGTGTTTGTGTTTGAAGTGATCGTGGTCAAAATAAATCAGATCAACTCTGTTTGTTTTGTTACTTTAGTCGAATAAAACTCTGAGTGACTTTGGTTCATGAGACTAAAGTCTGTAGTTTTATAAATATTTTCTCCGACACAAGAGTCTCACAGACGTCGGTGTTTCAGAGCCACAGACGGAACAACAGAATAAAACTGCTGCGTCTGAGAAAAGAGTCTGAGCTGTAAATATGAATCAGTCTCTAATCACTCTCTAATCCTGACCCTGGTCAGACGTGTGATTTATAATAAACAATAATCTAACTTAATCTGAGAGACAAAGATGAAGAAGGTTTGGAAAGTGAAAGTGAAAGTGAAACCTGTCTTTGTCCTGCAGAGCTTGTTTGTGCAGACGCTGCTGTGAGATCTCACTCTGTCGCATCTGCTGCAGCTCCTGTCAATAATCAATAATCAATACAAGTGATTGATTAAGTCTCTGGTCTTTTATAATCAATAACAGAAGTGATAGATTAAGAGCCGCTGCAGTCACACATTCGATCAATAATCGTTCTAATTGATTGTTTTTGTGTCTGACCTGCTGCAGCTGTTGGAGGCGGAGCTCCAGAGACTCTTGAAGCTGATTGGTGGCTTCATCTCTCTGCTGCTGCTGTTCTGCGCTCTGATTGGACAAAAACTCTGCTGTGGAGCTGAATCATAGTAAATAATAATAATAATAATAAATAATAATAAATTATATAACAGATTTAATGATCTAAATGTTGTTTACATTTATAATATTTAAATAAAATAAACTCACACGGCCTTTCGCAGAAGTTCGTCTTTTTCCTCCAAATCTTTCTTCAAACTCTGCAGCTGAACGTTTAACTCAATGTTCTAAACAAACAAACAAACAAACAAACAAACAAACAACTTCCAGCTGTTCTGTTTAAAGTCTGGTCTTGAGTCACTTTTATTTCAGGTTCAAACTTTGTCGTGAACACAACATATTTCCTGCTCAGTGTAAAACTGAGTCCTGGTCCTGCTTTAGTCCTGGTTTAGTCCTGGTTTAGTCCTGCTTTAGTCCTGCTTTAAGTCCTGGTTTAGTCGCTTTAGTCCTGTTAGTCCTGGTTTAGTCCTGCTTTAGTCCTGGTTTAGGTCCTGGTTTAGTCCTGGTTTAGTCCTGGCTTTAGTCCTGCTTTAGTCCTGGTTTAGTCCTGCTTTAGTCCTGGTTTAGTCCTGCTTTAGTCCTGTTTAGTCCTGGTTTAGTCCTGGTTTAGTCCTGCTTTAGTCCTGGTTTAGTCCTGGTTTAGTCCTGGTTTAGTCCTGGTTTAGTCCTGGTTGTCCTGCTTTAGTCCTGGTTTAGTCCTGGTTTAGTCCTGCTTTAGTCCTGGTTTAGTCCTGCTTAGTCCTGGTTTAGTCCTGGTTTAGTCCTGCTTTAGTCCTGGTTTAGTCCTGCTTTAGTCCTGCTTTAGTCCTGGTTTAGTCCTGCTTTAGTCCTGGTTTAGTCCTGTTTTAGTCCTGCCTTTAGTCCTGGTTTAGTCCTGGTTTAGTCCTGGTTTAGTCCTGCTTTAGTCCTGGTTTTAGTTTTTGTCCTGGTTTAGTCCTGCTTTAGTCCTGTTTTAGTCCTGCTTTAGTCCTGGTTTAGTCCTGGTTTAGTCCTGCTTTAGTCCTGGTTTATCCTGCTTTAGTCCTGGTTTAGTCCTGGTTTAGTCCTGCTTTAGTCCTGGTTTAGTCCTGCTTTAGTCCTGCTTTAGTCTGGTTTAGTCCTGCTTTAGTCCTGGTTTTAGTCCTGTTTTAGTCCTGGTTTAGTTCTGGTTTAGTCCTTGTTTAGTCCTGGTTTAGACCAGGCTTGGTACTCACCGCCCGGGTCTGGTCCGGGTCCGGGTTCTGGACCTGGACTTTCTCTTCGAGGAAGTAGATTCTCAGTTTGAGGCTGAAGTTTTCCTTCTTTAAGTCGCTCAGGTTCTGCGAGAGAGAGAGACATCTGTGTTTCAGTCATGACCTCACCCTGACCCTCGACCTGACCCTGACCTCGCCCGAACCCTCACTCTGACCCTGACCCTCGCTCTGACCCTGACCTCGCCCTGACACTGACCCTGACCCTCGCTGACCTGACCCTGACCCCACCCTGACGCTCTGACCCTGACCCTGACTCTGACCCTGACTCTCGACTCTGACCCTGACTCTGACTCTGACCCTGACTCTCGCTCTGACCCTGACCCTGACTCTGACCCTCGCCTCTGACTCTGACCTCGCTCTTTTAAAGACATAATGATCTTTGCAGGCTCCGATAATAGCACATTATTAATCGAGTCCATCGTCTTTTTAAAACAGTAATTGTTACACCTATTTTAAAGCGGGTAACAAAGGAGATGTAACAAACTATGACCTGTCAGTATCCTTCCGGCCGTCTCAAAGTCATTGAAAAAAGTTGAAAAACAATGAAAAACTTGAATACATCCCATGAAGTTCGGCTTCCGAGCCAGCACTCCACAAGTACAGGCATGTTGTTATTTACTGGAGATGCTCAAACCAGTCTGGATGGGGGGTGTAAGTTGGGGCAGTCTTCTTGGATTTGCACAGGGCTTTTGACACATTAACCACTCAGTCCTGCTTAGTCCTGCTTAGTCCTGCTTAGTCCTGCTTAGTCTGCTTAGTCCTGCTTAGTCCTGCTGGCAAAACTGCAACATGTTCTTCTTTCTACAAAACA
Organism: Mugilogobius chulae; assembly: GCA_038363315.1. NCBI lineage: Eukaryota > Metazoa > Chordata > Actinopteri > Gobiiformes > Gobiidae > Mugilogobius > Mugilogobius chulae. Next base: position 6,009,916 of record CM076412.1, on the reverse strand, counting down.
ATAAACTGATTCAATCTTACCTAGCAAATCTATCCAGTGCGTGAGAATTAATGATGAAATCTCACCACTCAAAGCACGTACAACAGGTGACCCTCAAGGCTCTATTTTGGGACCTTTACTCTTTAGCCTGTACATCAATGACCTGCCTCATATTTGTAAGGAGGTCATGATTCTGCTGTACGCGGATGAAATGGTGTTATATACTCATGTATAACAGATGCACACAACTGTCACAAAGAAGCTTTCTGCAGCCATGGCAGGAGCTACTGAGTGGTTAAACAAGAATGGCCTGGTGTTGAATACTGAGAAGACTGTCACTATGTATTTCTCAAATAAACAGATTAACAAACCACCCCAAATATTAGTGTAAGTGAGTATATAATTAAAAAATGTTGAAGAGGTCAAGTATCTGGGTGTTCACTTGGTCCCTACGCTGAATTTTAAAAAGCAGATCAAAAAAGTCTGTCAGGTGTTGAAATTTAATGTTGCCAATTTCCAGCAGATTAGGAACTCGTTATCACTGGAAGCCACAAAAACAGTGATTATATCTCACATCTTATATTGTATGACAACATGGTCTAAAGCCAGACAGACTCTTAACCCTTTGAGGTCCCTGCTGAACCAGGCCCTGAAAGTTCTATTCCACCACTGTCGCATACTGGAAAAATATAAAATACTTAGTTTTTGACAATCTGATAAAGTACTCTGATATTCGCCTGGTGCCTCACCTCCCTTAAAAGCATTTGTGCAAAGACGCTCTGAGTTTAACAAGTAGAGCACTAAGATCTGCATCCAGGGGGAGACTGGAACATTCCCAAACGAAGGTCTGCCTTTTCCCAAACAGCATTTTCCTATAAGTCATCAAGGAGTGGAACAGACTTCCAACTATCTGAAGAATATTGCAGAATTCCACAGTTTTCCATGGGAGTGGCTTTGTACTTTGTTTGAAATGTATTTTGTTTTGTATCGTATCTGCTATATTGTAACATATAATGGAACTTTTACTGGATACGGGTGTATTATTGTTGTACATTATCTTAAAAGCTTTTATTTTAGGTTTTCTAATTGTATGTAAACTGTTTGTGAAGGACTACAGTAGCTCTGTGCTAACTCTGGTGCAGCCATCTTTGTAATGGAACTGCACATTGTCCTTTAAATAAACTAAACTAAACTCAACCCTCGCTCTGATTAAACTTTTACATTTAAATTACTTTAATATAATAAAACTAATATAATTCTCTCTCCTCTCTCTCTCTCTCTCTCTCTCTCTGTTTCTCTTGTTTTTTCTGATTAGTGAATTCATTAAGTTGAGTTCAAACCTGTTCCATGTCTCTGAGGCTGTGGCTCTGAACAGCTGCATGGCTCTGAACAGCTGCATGGCTCTGAACAGCTGCATGGCTCTGAGCAGCTGCATGGCTCTGAACAGCTGCATGGTTCTTCTCTGTGAAAGACACAACACATTTTGATCTCGTTTAGTTTTTATGTATTTTAAATTTATTGTTGCCGTCGCTGAGATCGACTCTGAACTGGACGAGTGGAAGAATGAAGAGGGAGTGGCCTAAATAAGAAGAGGGAGTGCCTAAATAAGGAAGAGGAGTGGCCAAATAAGGAAGAGGGAGTGGCCTAAATAAGGAAGGAGTGGCCTAAATAGGAAGAGGGAGTGGCTAAATAAGGAAGAGGGAGTGGCCTAAAAAGGAAGGGGAGTGGTGGAAGTGGGCGTGGCCTAAATGAGAAAGTGGGCGGGCCTAAATAAGGAAGTGGGAGTGGCCTAAATGAGAAAGTGGGCGTGGCCTAAATGAGAAACGTGGGCGTGGCCTAAATGAGGAAGAGGAGTGGGCCTAAATGAGAAAGAGGGAGTGGCCTAAATGAGGAAGTGGGCGTGGCCTAAATGAGGAAGAGGGAGTGGCCTAAATGAGGAAGAGGGCGTGGCTTAGATCAGATTTCTGTTGCAGGTTTTACACTTTTCGTCTCATTAGGGTTACGTTCAACAGTTTCAGTAAAAACTAAAACAAGACTCATAACTGACACATGAGAAACATAAAAAGAACAATCCTCCATCATGGACCTAACAGCCAAGNGGACTGAGATACTCAGGGCGGATCTTATCCACACCCGGAAGCCTTGTATCCGGAGGACGCTTAATTGACAGACCTCACGTGACTTCAGCTTGAGCTGATAAGTGAGCCTCCCCCCGAGTCCTCAGTTGCTCTGTTCCTCGATTCACAACGACGTGGGCGGTGGGATTGAGAGACCCTCAACGTATTCCTTCAACCTGTCCAACAACATCCCCAGTTGAGGTCACAGCCTCTGCCAGCTGCACTGTAAACAGTAGTTGGTGAAGCACTGTTTTCTCCTCCTGAGCGTCGGATCGTTTGCCAGACATTCTTTGTGAGGTCCGGACCCCGACTAGTTCCTCCTCCCATCGGCCTCCCCGAACCTCGCCCAGTCCTGAGTCTTTTGCCTCTGCAACCGCACGAGCCTGCGATACGCTGGCCTGCAGATACCTGTCACTGCCTCAGGAGAAATACAAGCCAACAAAGGCTTTGTAGCACTCCTTCTTTCAGCCTGACGGCATCCTTACTTCGGTGTCACCACCAGGGTCAGGATTGCCGCCACGAAGGCACCTGAGACCTTGCGCTAACAGCCCTCGCACGGCCGCATTGACAATGGAGGGCCGAGAACATGGTCCACTCGACTCGAAGGAAGGTCGGGTACTCTCTGCACTGGTTTTGTCCGTAGGCTGCCACAGAGTGAGAGACCTGTCCCGACCCGAAGGCGCAGGGACGCGACCCTGCTCGTCTACTGGGGTGAACTCGCAACACATGGCGGCTGAGCTGTCGGGGCTATGAACAGGCCCACACCCGACCTCAACACATGGGCAACCCCAGAGAAAATGGAGCGTCCAGCCCTCTTCAGGGTAATGGTTCCAGAGCCCAGCTGTGCGCTTGGGAGTGAGGCCGAACTATAATCTAGTCGGAAACGCTCACCTCCCGACCAGCTCGGGCTCCTTCCCCGCCAGCCGAGGTGACATTCCATGTCCCCACGCCAACGAGACGTGTGCACGGCTTTGGTCCGTCTGGGACCTCTCCCGACACGCCGCCAAAGCACACTGCACCCGACCCCCTATGGTCCTTCCTGCGGGGGTGTGGTCCTAGCGGGAAAGGTGGCTCCACGTTGCTTTTTCGTGGCTTTGGCCCGGCCGGGTCCCGTGGGCGAAAGACCCGGCCACCAGGCGCGCTCGCCTGCGAGCTCCCACCCCAGGCCTGGCTCCAGGGTGGGGCCCCGGTGACGGCCGATCCGGGCGACCGTAATGAGCTTCGGTTTTGGTCGTCATCATAGGGCTTCGTGAACCGCACTTTGTCTGACTCGTCACCTAGGACTTGTTTGCCATGGAGACCCTACCAGGGGCATAAAGCCCCCAACAACATAGCTCCTAGGATCATCCGAGCAGACTAAATCAGATTCTGGTAAAGTGTCTGTTCTAAGCGGCAGTATCGGACACGGTTTTAATAGGCTCAGTTCTTACTCAAAGATAGGAGTTACTTTGTAACTATTGGTGACTATAAATCTGATTGTGTTCCAGTTTCCCACGGAGTTCCACAGGGGTCCATTCTTGGCCCTTTGTTGTTTAGTCTGTATATGTTGCCTTTATGTCAAATTCTTAATGGATCTGATGTAAAATACCAAAACTCTGCAGATGACACCCAAATATATCTGAAACTTTCTCCAGGAGACCACAGCCCAATAGAGATGCTGTCCTGGTGCCTTCAGAAAAATGATCAATGGATGAGTTAAACTTTCTTCAGCTAAATCAACCAAAAACTGAGATGATTGTACTTGGAGACAGATTTAACAGAAGTTTGGTCTGTGAACATCTTGAATCGCTTTTGTTTAAACTCAAACCTGCATCAGAAATCTGGGGTTTACTATTAGATTGTGATCTCACGTTTAGCACTTTCACATGAATTCAATCACCTAAAGAACATCTTATGTCCCAATCTGATCAGGAAAAGCTCATTCATGCGTTTATATCTAATGGTCTGTTGAAAAGAACATTAAGAAACGGCAGCTTATACAAAATGCTGCGGCTCGAGTAACAAAAACAAAAAGATCAGAGCACATAACAGCTGTGCTCAGACACTTCATCGGTCACAGGTTCACCAACGTTTAGATTTAAAGTTTAACTTTATGTCTACAAATCCCAAAATAGTCAGAGCCCCAGAGTACAAAAAAGACATGTTCACAACGTACACACAGAGAAAGGTCCTCAGATCTCAGAATTTAGATCTTTTAGACGAGCCAAGAGTCTGAACAGAATCAGGTGAATCAGCTTTGAGTTCTTTTAGCGCAGAAATGGAACGAGCTGAACATCTCTGAGTATTAACATTTTTAAATCGAAACTTATAACAGTTCTTTTTACATCTGCTGATTCTATACATTATAAATATATTTTTATAATAATATCTTTAAAAAAGTTAATGTATACAGGCTACAGCAAAATTGTTATAAATGTTTGTGGTTGTATTTTATTTGAAATGAATTTTTGTAAGGCTCATTGGCCCTTGGGTTTGAAATGCGTCGTATAAATAAAAATACTTTGCTGATCCGGATCTTGGCCTGCAGAGTCTGGACCTGGATCTTACCCGGTTCCGGTCCTCGCTGATCCGGATCTTGGCCTGCAGAGTCTGGACCTGGATCTTACCCGGTTCCGGTCCTCGCTGATCCGGATCTTGGCCTGCAGAGTCTGGACCTGGATCTTACCCGGTTCCGGTCCTCGCTGATCCGGATCTTGGCCCGCAGAGTCTGGACCTGGATCTTACCCGGTTCCAGTCCTCGCTGATCCGGATCTTGGCCCGCAGAGTCTGGACTTAGATCTTACCCGGTTCCGGTCTTCGCTGATCCGGATCTTGGCCTGCAGATCCTGGACCTGGATCTTACCCGGTTCCGGTCCTCGCTGATCCGGATCTTGGCCTGCAGAGTCTGGACTTGGATCTTACCCGGTTCCGGTCCTCGCTGATCCGGATCTTGGCCTGCAGAGTCTGGACTTGGTTCTGGGCGGTTTGAAGTTCTTGCAGACACAGATCTGAAGTGTTTTCACAGTGAAACAGACGATCGCTCTGACGCTCCATCGCTCGCTACGACACAACAACATTATAGAGACAACACAACATAATGCAAACAACACAACAACATGATAGAGACAACACAACATAATGCAAACAACACAACAACATAGAGACGACACAACATAACGCAAACAACACAACAACATGATAGAGACAACACAACATAATGCAAACAACACAACAACATAGAGACGACACAACATAGAGACGACACAGCAGTGTAAAGACCTGTTTTAGTCCAGTTTTAGTCCTGGTTTAGTCCTGGTTTAGTCCTTGTTTAGTCCAGTTTTAGTCCTGGTTTGTCCTTGTTTAGTCCAGTTTTAGTCCTGCTTTAGTCCAGTTTTAGTCCTGGTTTAGTCCAGTTTTAGTCCTGGTTTAGTCCTGTATAAGACCTGGTTTAGTCCAGTTTTAGTCCTGCTTTAGTCCAGTTTTAGTCCTGTTTTAGTCCTGGTTTAGTCCAGTTTTAGTCCTGCTTTAGTCCTGCTTTAGTCCTGTTTTAGTCCTGCTTTAGTCCTGGTTTAGTCCTGTTTTAGTCCTGTTTTAGGTCCAGTTTTAGTCCTGCTTTAGTCTGCTTTAGTCCTGTTTTTAGTCCTGCTTTTAGTCTGTTTTAGTCCTGTTTTAGTCCTGTTTAGTCCTGGTTTAGTCTGGTTTAGTCTTTTAGTCCTGTTTTAGTTTTTTTTAGTCCTGCTTTAGTCCTGGTTTTAGTCCTGCTTTAGTCCTGGTTTAGTCTGTTTGTCCTGTTTAGTCCTGGTTTAGTCCTGGTTTAGTCTGCTTTAGTCCTTGTTTTAGTCCTGTTTAGTCCTGGTTTAGTCCTGTTTTAGTCCTGGTTTAGTCCTGCTTAGTCCTGTTTAGTCCTGGTTTAGTCCTGTTTTAGTCCGTTTAGTCCTGTTTAGTCCTGGTTTAGTCCTGTTTTAGTCCTGGTTTAGTCCTGTTTAGTCCTGGCTTTAGTCCTGTTTAGTCCTGGTTTAGTCCTGTTTTAGTCCTGGTTTAGTCCTGGTTTAGTCCTGCTTTAGTCCTGGTTTAGTCCTGCTTTAGTCCTGGTTTAGTCCTGCTTTAGTCCTGGTTTAGTCCTGTTTAACCTGTTTTAGTCCTGTTTTAGTCCTGTTAGTCCTGCTTTAGTCCTGGTTTAGTCCTGTTTTAGTCCTGTTTAGTCCTGTTTTAGTCCTGGTTTAGTCCTGTTTAGTCCTGGTTTAGTCCTGTTTTTTTAGTCCTGCTTTAGTCCTGTTTAGTCCTGTTTTAGTCCTGTTTTAGTCCTGTTTTAGTCCTGGTTTAGTCCTGTTTTAGTCCTGGTTTAGTCCTGCTTTAGTCCTGGTTTAGTCCCTGCTTTAGTCCTTTAGTCCTGCTTTAGACCTGTTTTAGTCCTGCTCTAGTCCTGTTTTAGTCCTGCTCTAGTCCTGGTTTAGTCCTGTTTTAGTCCTGTTTTAGTCCAGTTTTAGTCCTGGTTTAGTCCTGTTTAGTCCTGGTTTAGTCCTGCTTTAGTCCTGGTTTAGTCCTGCTTTAGTCCTGTTTTAGTCCTGCTTTAGTCCTGCTTTAGACCTGTTTTAGTCCTGTTTTAGTCCTGCTCTAGTCCTGGTTTAGTCCTGCTCTAGTCCTGGTTTAGTCCTGTTTTAGTCCTGTTTTAGTCCAGTTTTAGTCCTGGTTTAGTCCTGTTTTAGTCCTGGTTTAGTCCTGCTTTAGTCCTGGTTTAGTCCTGCTTTAGTCCTGTTTTAGTCCTGTTTTAGTCTGCTTTAGTCCTGCTTTAGACCTGTTTAGTCCTGTTTTAGTCCTGCTCTAGTCCTGTTTTAGTCCTGCTCTAGTCCTGGTTTGTCTGCTTTAGTCCTGGTTTAGTCCTGTTGCTTTAGTCCTGTTTTAGTCCAGTTTTAGTCCTGTTTTAGTCCTGTTTTAGTCCTGGTTTAGTCCTGGTTTAGTCCTGTTTTAGTCCTGGTTTAGTCCTGCTTTAGTCCTGGTTTAGTCCTGTTTTAGTCCTGGTTTAGTCCTGCTTTAGTCCTGGTTTAGTCCTGCTTTAGTCCTGGTTTAGTCCTGCTTTAGTCCTGGTTTAGTCCTGTTTTAGTCCTGGTTTAGTCCTGCTTTAGTCCTGGTTTAGTCCTGTTTTAGTCCTGGTTTAGTCCGCTTTAGTCCTGGTTTAGTCCTGTTTTAGTCCTGGTTTAGTCCTGCTTTAGTCCTGGTTAGTCCTGGTTTAGTCCTGTTTTAGTCCTGGTTTAGTCCTGCTTTAGTCCTGCTTTAGACCTGTTTTAGTCCTGGTTTAGTCCTGCTCTAGTCTGGTTTAGTCCTGTTTAGTCCTGTTTAGTCCAGTTTTAGTCCTGGTTTAGTCCTGTTTAGTCCTGGTTTAGTCCTGCTTTAGTCCTGGTTTAGTCTGCTTAGTCCTGTTTTAGTCCTGTTTTAGTCCTGCTTTAGTCCTGCTTTAGACCTGTTTTAGTCCTGTTTTAGTCCTGCTCTAGTCCTGTTTTAGTCCTGCTCTAGTCCTGGTTTAGTCCTGCTTTAGTCCTGGTTTAGTCCTGTTTTAGTCCTGTTTTAGTCCAGTTTTAGTCCTGCTTTAGTCCTGCTTTAGTCCTGGTTTAGTCCTGTTTTAGTCCTGTTTTAGTCCTGGTTTAGTCCTGGTTTAGTCCTGTTTTAGTCCTGGTTTAGTCCTGCTTTAGTCCTGGTTTAGTCCTGTTTTAGTCCTGGTTTAGTCCTGCTTTAGTCCTGGTTTAGTCCTGCTTTAGTCCTGGTTTAGTCCTGCTTTAGTCCTGGTTTAGTCCTGTTTAGTCCTGGTTTAGTCCTGCTTAGTCCTGGTTTAGTCCTGTTTTAGTCCTGGTTTAGTCCCGCTTTAGTCCTGGTTTAGTCCTGTTTTAGTCCTGGTTTAGTCCTGCTTTAGTCCTGGTTTAGTCTGGTTTAGTCCTGTTTTAGTCCTTGTTTAGTCCAGTTTTAGTCCTGGTTTAGGATGTATTCAGATCAGAAAAATACAAAAGTCTTCTTGGTTGACCTCGAACAGTTTTCTCAGTCCTTTAACCCTGTGTGTGTGTGTTCAGAGTCTGTTCACTACGTTTCCCATCATGCACCAGTCTGTGTGTGTGTGTGTGTGTGTGTAAAGGTTTATGAGCGAAGTATATCTGTGTGTGAGACTGAACTGCAGGTTTATCAGTGACGTGTGTGTGTGCACATGTGACCACCAGGAGGCGCCACAGTCTCACCTTCAGCTCACAACTTTGTCTCTGAAAAACAGAAGAAAACATTTCACTGAAGCTGAATTAAACTGTATTTAACACTAGAGTTACACACTGTAATTAACTCTAGATGAGTTACATAAATGACTCTAGATGAGTCACATAAATGACTCTAGATGAGTTACATATTTCAAATCAAATCAAATCAAACTTTATTTATAAAGCGCTTTTCATACATAAAATGTAACACAAAGTGCTTCACAGTGCATTAAAAACAATCCCGCTCGCCTCCACCCCCCACCCCCAAGACAACCCCCATACATGTACACACCCTCTACCCCTCCTCCCCACCATACACCCGCCCCCAACCCCTTTCCAACACGCATACACAAACAAGCACACTCCCAAACACTAAAATACATTCACATACATTTGGCCGGGTACAGGTGGACCAAAGAAAGCATCATCAGAGGAGCTGTCTGCACCAGGAGCAGAGCCACCTGCAGCCACAGGGCACCAGCCCAGGGCCCAGAGAAGAGATGAGGTCAAGACCAAACCTCCAGGGCCCATGAGCCCAGAGCCCAGCAGCCACAGCCGACCACAGCTCCTGGTGCAGAGGCTCCTCAGAGGAAACACTGGAAACTAAAAGTGAGAAGAAAATTTAAATTGATAAAAAGGTAAATACAAGCAAACTAAGAACTAGAGTGTAAAATATGCTTTAAAATAAATAAATAAATAGATATATACTAAATAAATACATTAAAACAATAAATACTAATCAAAAGCTAAGCTAAAAAGATGGGTCTTGAGCCTGCTCTTAAAAACCTGAATGTTCTCTGCGGCCCTGAGGTCCTCCGGCAGACTGTTCCATAGACGGGGGCCGTAAAACTGAAAAGATGCCTCGCCGTGAGTGTGTGTCCTGACTTTGGGAATGACTAGGAGCCTGCTGCCGGAGGAGCGCAGGGTCCGCGAGGGTTCATAAGGTAAAAGCAGTCCTGAAAGATAAGTTTAACTCTGGGTGAGTTGTTTTACCTGAGGAGAGTGAAGTCTTAGCTCCAGAACTTTTGCTCCAGTTTTTCTTTTTCTGATGAAATTTCACAAATGCGTCTGAAATAAAACGAGCTCAAATAATTAAAACATCTAAAACTGTTTTTACAAAATAACATTTATCACAAATCTGTCTAAATCTGTGATCGTGAAGACTTCTCCTTCGCTGAGATAATCCATCCCACAGTCTGGCCACAATAAAAGGACCCTCTGAAACCTGCCACAATAAAAGGACCCTCTGTGTTTTGACCATTTATTTGTCTTTATTTTAGACTAGCTTATTTTAGTGCGCTGCCCCTTTAAGAGCAGACCGGAAGTTCCCCGTGTAAGCCATGCGCTGCTGTTTCGCGGCAGAAGGAGAAAAGTCTCCGCACAGTGCAGACCAGACATGCTGTTTAGGTTCATATTAAGGCATTCCCTGTGAGTATCATAAGCCAAACTTTACATAGTGGTTCAGAATATTCAGAATTATTCGTGTATCTAAGTGGTTCAGGTTAAATTGAAGGAACTATTTACATGCTAATTTCTGCTATGCTAATTTCTGTTGTTATGTGTAGCTAAAGCACGTTTTAGTTAGCATTAGCAGTGGGGCTTTCGTATTTTTTACATGATTGCTCATTATGCACTGTATTTGTTGTTACAGTTTCACACCTGCCATATAAAGACAGTCTAAACCCACTCTGGCGTCAGTGACTTATTGTGTGGAGGTGTTTAACTCCTGGATAGTAGAAAAAGGGGTTTCTACGAGGCCAGCACACTCTGAAACCTGCCACAATAAAAGGACCCTCTGAAACCTGCCACAATAAAAGGACCATCTGAAACCTGCCACAATACAAGGACCATCTGAAACCTGCCACAATACAAGGACCCTCTGAAACCTGCCACAATAAAAGGACCATCTGAAACCTGCCACAATAAAAGGACCCTCTGAAACCTGCCACAATACAAGGACCCTCTGAAACCTGCCACAATAAAAGGACCAACTGAAACCTGCCACAATAAAAGGACCCTCTGAAACCTGCCACAATAAAAGGACCCTCTGAAACCTGCCACAATACAAGGACCCTCTGAAACCTGCCACAATAAAAGGACCAACTTAAACCTGTCACAATAAAGGGACCGTACTTAAACCTGTCACAATAAAAGGACAGTCTGAAACCTGCCACAATAAAAGGACCCTCTGAAACCTGCCACAATAAAGGACCCTCTGAAACCTGCCACAATAAAAGGACCCTCTTAAACCTGCCACAATAAAAGGACCCTCTTAAACCTGTAAGTGTGTGTGTGGTTTGAGAGTCCAGACTCTGGAACATGTGACTCTTTATTTGGTCCAAACTCAACCTGTTATTTCTGTCTCTCTGTTGTTACGCACAAACAAAGAAACGCAGCTGTTGTTACGCACAAACAAGGAAACGCAGCTGTTGTTACGCAGCTGTGAGAGTTCGTAGAGTGAATGAAACATCGGTGTTTGTGTTTGAAGTGATCGTGGTCAAATCAGATCAAATCTGTTTGTTTAGTTACTTTAGTCGCATGTATCTTTACGCGCAGCATCAGTGCGGTTCATTAGACTAAAGTGTCTGTAGTTTTATAAATATTTTCTCCGACACGAGAGTCTCACAGACGTCGGTGTTTCAGAGCCACAGACGGAACAACAGAATAAAACTGCTGCGTCTGAGAAAAGAGTCTGAGCTGTAAATATGAATCAGTCTCTAATCACTCTCTAACCCTAACTCTGGTTCAGACGTGTGATTAAAATAAACAATAATCTAACTTAATCTGAGAGACAAAGATGAAGAAGGTTTGGAAAGTGAAAGTGAAAGTGAAAGTGAAACCTGTCTTTGTCCTGCAGAGCTTGTTTGTGCAGACGCTGCTGTGAGATCTCACTCTGTCGCATCTGCTGCAGCTCCTGTCAATAATCAATAATCAATACAAGTGATTGATTAAGTCTCTGATCATCAATAATCAATACAAGTGATTGATTAAGTCTCTGATCATCAATAATCAATAACAGAAGTGATAGATTAAGTCTCTGATCATCAATAATCAATAACAGAAGTGATAGATTAAGTCTCTGATCATCAATAATCAATACAAGTGATAGATTAAGAGCCGCTGCAGTCACACATTCGATCAATAATCGTTCTAATGATTGTTTGTGCTTCTGACCTGCTGCAGCTGTTGGAGGCGGAGCTCCAGAGACTCTTGAAGCTGATTGGTGGCTTCATCCTCTGCTGCTGCTGTTCTGCGCTCTGATTGGACAAAAACTCTGCTGTGGAGCTGAATCATAGTAAATAATAATAAATAATAATAAATAATAATAAATAATAATAATAATAAATAATAATAAATAATAATAAATAATATAAACAGATTTAATGATCTAAATGTTTTTTACATTATAATATTTATATAAAATAAACTCACACGGCCTTTCGCAGAAGATCGTCTTTTTCCTCCAAATCTTTCTTCAAACTCTGCAGCTGAACGTTTAACTCAATGTTCTAAACAAACAAACAAACAAACAAACAAACAAACAAACAACCTTCAGCTGTTCTGTTTAAAGTCTGGTCTTGAGTCACTTTATTTCAGGTTCAAACTTTGTCGTGAACACAACATATTTCCTGCTCAGTGTAAAGCTGAGTCCTGGTCCTGCTTTAGTCCTGTTTTAGTCGTGGTTTAGTCCTGCTTTAGTCCTGGTTTAGTCCTGCTTTAGTCCTGCTTTAGTCCTGCTTTAGTCCTGGTTTAGTCCAGGCTTGGTACTCACCGCCCGGGTCTGGTCCGGGTCCGGGTTCTGGACCTGGACTTTCTCCTCGAGGAAGTAGATTCTCAGTTTGAGGCTGAAGTTTTCCTTCTTTAAGTCGCCCAGGAGCTGTAAGAGAGAGAGAGACATCTGTGTTTCAGTCATGACCTCGCTCTGACCCTGACCCTCGCCCTGACCCTCGCCTTGACCCTGACCCTCGCCCTGACCCTCGCTCTGACCCTGACCCTCGCTCTGACCCTGACCTGACCCTGACCCTGATAAAGTTTTTACATTCAAATTACTTTAATATAATAAAACTAATTTAACTCTTGAACAGAAGCTTTATTGATCCTGGACAGACACAACCTGTTCAACCCCCCCACACACACACACACCTCCTCTTCTCCTCCCCCTCTCTCTCTCCTCTCTCTCTCTCTCTCTCTCTCCTCCTCTCCTCTCTCCTCTCTCTCTCTTCTTCTCTCTCCTCCTCTCTCTCTCTCTCTCTCTCTCTCTCTCTCTCTCCTCTCTCTCTCTCTTCTCTCTCTCTCTCTCTCTCCTCTCTCTCTCTCTCTCTCTTCTCTCTCTCTCTCTCTTCTCTCTCTCCCTCTCTCTCTCTTCTCCCTCTCTCTCTCCTCTCTCTCTCTCTCCTCTCTCTCTCTCTCTCCTCTCTCTCTCTCTCTCTCTCTCTCTCTCTCTCTCTCTCTCCCTCTCTCTCCTCTCTTCTCTCTCTCTCTCTTCTCTCTCTCCCTCTCCTCTCTCTCTCTTCCTCTCTCTCCTCTCCTCTTCTCTCTCTCTCTCTCTCTGTTTCTTCTTGTTTTCTGATTTGTGAATTCATTAAGTTGAGTTCAAACCTGTTCCATGTCTCTGAGGCTGTGGCTCTGAACAGCTGCATGGCTCTGAACAGCTGCATGGCTCTGAGCAGCTGCATGGCTCTGAACAGCTGCATGGTTCTTCTCTGTGAAAGACACAAACACATTTTGATCTCGTTTAGTTTTTATATTTTTTACATTTATTGTTTCCGTCGCTGAGATTGAGATTGAGTGAAAGAATCATGAATGATGAAGTGGGCGTGGCCTAAATGAGGAAGTGGGAGTGGCCTAAATGAGGAAGTGGGAGTGGCCTAAATGAGGAAGTGGGAGTGGCCTAAATGGGGAAGTGGGCGTGGCTTAGATCAGATTTCTGTTGCAGGTTTTACACTTTTCATCTCATTAGGGTTACGTTCAACAGTTTCAGTAAAAACTAAAACAAGACTCATAACTAGGGTGTGACGAAGCATCGAACCACGATGCATCGCGATGCGCAAAAGCTACGATTCCGCATCGTACACTGTCTCGATGCGGCTCGATGCGGGGCCGCTTTAATATTATTATTAAAAGAACCCCGCAGATGCGTCCCGTTGGTCTGTTTAGCGCGCCAAATCCGCCCTACACATCCGCGCTACATAACGGTGGTAAATGGCCTACGAGAATCAAATGACTGTCCCTTCTCTCATATATGCACAACCCACTCAACACGATGTCAGAAACTATTTCTCCGCTCCTTAAACTTCCTCAGTTTGTGAGAGACGAGTTGTGAGCGGAGACTGGGAGAGAGGCGGCAGCGCCACGGCCACGCGCAGCTGTCATCCACGTGCGCGCGCACAGGGGGAAAGAAAGAAAAGAAAAGTGCAGCGGGGATGTAAGCGGGACAGAGCGCGAGCACAGAGACGGTGGTCAACGTCGTGTAAGTGTTACAACATGTAAATGTGACAGAACAGATCGTTAGAGACTATGAAGACTCAAAGCTCAAATGTTTAATATGACATAGCAGAAGTTCTGTTATGTTATGGATAGATAGGCCTAGATACTGTAGATAGATAGATAGATAGATAGATAGATAGATAGATAGATAGATAGATAGATAGATAGATAGATAGATAGATAGATAGATAGATAGATAGATAGATAGAAAAAATAAATGAATAGATACATACATAAAACAGCTAATGAGACTTTTTTTTTTTTTTTTTACAATTTACTTGTGTGGTAAAATAATAATTAAAAGGCAAAATTATTGTCACATTTTAAAAAAAGAAAAAAATGGCAAAATATTAGGACTAATGACATAAAACATATTTTTTTTTGTAATCGTAAAAGAATCGTGGTGAATCGAATCGTGGGTCCTGAATCGAGAATCGAACCGAATCGTGAAATTCCTGAATCGTTACACCCCTACTCATAACTGACACATGAGAACCATAGAGAAACAATCCTCCATCATGGACCTAAACAAGCCACAGAAACACAGGAAGAACAGGCAAACTGAAGGGCTAACCACTCTGCCACTGCAGCCTGTGAGTTTGAAAATTCTCACTTGTTTTTGAAAAGTTCCTCCCCAGAGAAGTTTAGACAGAAAACCTGTAATTAACTGTAATTAACTGTAATTAACTGTAATTATGTTTCACAACAAAAGCCTCAACTTTAAACAAAACCTGTGATTAAGACAGACTCCAGCTCCTTCCAGGCGTTCAGCTCCTTTCAGGCGTCCAGCTCTCACATTCTGAGGCGAGGTGTGAAATATCTGAGTCTTAACTCAGTTTGTCTGTGATTTCCCTGAGCCTATCGACATGACAGACCCGCCTATCAACATTTGCCCAGTGAAAATGACTCGTGCAGATGTGACCCGGCCTATCGACATTTGTCCAGTGGCCTATCAACATTTGTCCAGTGATTATGACTCGTGCAGATGTGACCCGGCCTATCGACATTTGTCCAGTGATTATGACTCGTGCAGATGTGACCCGGCCTATCTGTCCTTCTCTCTCATCCTCATGTGTCCCCAAAGGGTTTTAGCATCATTGGATCATGTGACCTGATCGACCAATCGTGTTGCGTTTTTCCCTGACGTCATGCGGTCACGTGACGCGGCGCGGCCAATCGCGTCTCTTTATTCTGCCGCTGGGATTCAGTTGATCAGAAGCAGCAGTGGCTGAGGTCTGGGTTTAGGGTTTAGGGTTTAGGGTTCTGCTTCATATTGATTACTTTACATGTTGTCTTGTAAGAACCTCCTGTTGAGCTGGTTTGTGAGGCGTAACTCGCGGGAATCAGCCAGGTTTCTGTGTTGATGTTGAGCTAATGGAGCAGCCTCGAGCCTACAGAGCCCAGATCACTGAGAGTATCACAGAGCCACATCTGCCCCGCCAGGACGGCAGGGGGCTCCTCACAGCCCACAAAAACACTCTCCCCACTCACTCATAAGCCCAGTGCCCACTGAACTATAAACCAACCTCTCATGAACCGTCTGATCATTACCTTTCCTCTGGATCATCGGTTAAACTGTTTGATCATTACCTTTCTCTGGATCATCGGTTAAACTTCACAAACTGATCATTACCTTCCTCTGGATCATCGGTTAAACTGTCTGATCATTACCTTTCCTCTGGATCATCGGTTAAACTGTCTGATCATTACCTTTCCTCTGGATCATCGGTTAAACTGTCTGATCATTACCTTTCCTCTGGATCATCGGTTAAACTGTCTGATCATTACCTTTCCTCTGGATCATCAGTTAACTGTCTGATCATTACCTTTCCTCTGGATCATCGGTTAAACTGTCTGATCATTACCTTCTCTGGATCATCGGTTAAACTTCACAAACTGATCATTACCTTTCCTCTGGATCATCGGTTAAACTGTCTGATCATTACCTTTCCTCTGGATCATCGGTTAAACTGTCTGATCATTACCTTTCCTCTGGATCATCGGTTAAACTGTCTGATCATTACCTTTCCTCTGGATCATCGGTTAAACTGTCTGATCATTACCTTTCCTCTGGATCATCAGTTAAACTGTCTGATCATTACCTTTCCTCTGGATCATCGGTTAAACTGTCTGATCATTACCTTTCCTCTGGATCATCGGTTAAACTGTCTGATCATTACCTTTCCTCTGGATCATCAGTTAAACTGTCTGATCATTACCTTTCCTCTGGATCATCGGTTAAACTGTCTGATCATTACCTTTCCTCTGGATCATCGGTTAAACTGTTTGATCATTACCTTTCCTCTGGATCATCGGTTAAACTTCACAAACTGATCATTACCTTTCCTCTGGATCATCGGTTAAACTGTCTGATCATTACCTTTCCTCTGGATCATCGGGTTAAACTGTCTGATCATTACCTTTCCTCTGGATCATCGGTTAAACTGTCTGATCATTACCTTTCCTCTGGATCATCGGTTAAACTGTCTGATCATTACCTTTCCTCTGGATCATCAGTTAAACTGTCTGATCATTACCTTTCCTTGGATCATCGGTTAAACTGTCTGATCATTACCTTTCCTCTGGATCATCGGTTTAAACTGTCTGATCATTACCTTTCCTCTGGATCATCGGTTAAACTGTCTGATCATTACCTTTCCTCTGGATCATCGGTTTAAACTGTCTGATCATTACCTTTCCTCTGGATCATCGGTTAAAACTGTCTGATCATTACCTTTCCTCTGGATCATCAGTTAAAACTGTCTGATCATTACCTTCCTCTGGATCATCGGTTAAACTCAGACTTGGGGTTTAAATGAACTTTAGGGGTTGAGTTAAACTGCGTTGGAGTTGTTGAAGATAACTATTGTTGGACTCTCGATACAGTTGAACTGAATATTGAACACTTACGATAAATCATTGTGGTATATTTATGATTTCTTTATGTATCTAACGGGCCGTTCACATCGGGACTGTCCCCTAACCCAAATGTTATTTGTTTGTTTGTCATTTACTATTTTTATTCACAATGTTCAGAGTCCCACAAAGAAATCTACGTCTCCTGTCACTCCCTCCAAGAGTCGGACGTAGCTCTGATCACTAGCCTTATTACACCCTTATTACACCCTTGTTACACATTATTACAACATTATTACACATTGTTACTGTGTCATAGCCTTGCATAGATAATTACAGCTCCATATCTAGTGCTATACAATTAACATTATTTGTGTGAGACACAGAGGTCATTCCACAACTGTTACCTAGCAGCTGATTCTGCGGGACAATGTTTACACAACATGACTTTCTCCTATCATAATAAACAAACAAACAAACAAACAAACAAACAAACAAACAAACAAACAAACGTGACTGTAAACTCACCCATGTGGAGTCTGACTCTCCCAGACCTGGACCTGGACCTGGACCTGGACTTGGATCTGGACCTGGATTTATCTGGTCCAGTTTCTCTGCAAACACAAAGTCTCCTTCAGTCTGGACTCAGACTCAGACTCGGACTTGGACTAAAACCTTAACTCAAATCTGAAAGAAAATCCAGGTTTAAAAGTCCAAAAAGAATAAAAAATCTAGTCCAGGTTAAGAAAAAAAGAGAAAAGGAAGGAAGGAAAAAAGAGAGAGGAGAGAGAGAGAGAGAGAGAGAGAGAGAGAGAGAGAGAGAGGAGGAGGAGGAGGAGGAGGAGGAGGGGGTGAGCAGCAGCAGCACAGAGAGTGTTTTGTTTGGAGCCTCGACGTGGCTCCGAAAGTTTAAACAAACAAAAACAGTCCTGCTTCAGTCCTGGTTCAGACCTGGTTCAGTCCGGGTTCAGACCTGGTTTAGTCCTGGTTTAGTCCTGCTTTAGTCCTGCTTTAGTTCCTCGTCGGGTCTGGTTCTTGAGCTGGTTTGACTCTGGTTTCGTTGAAGCTAAAACAAGTCAAAACTTGTCATAAGGAAAAACCCAAAAGTCAGACTCAGACCAGTTCAGACCTGCACTGAACAGCTGCAAGGTCTTACAGCTGCAGGGTCTGATCAGCTGTAAGGTCTGAACAGCTGCAGGGTCTGATCAGCTGTAAGGTCTGAACAGCTGTAAGGTCTGAGCAGCTGTAAGGTCTGAACAGCTGCAGGGTCTGAGCAGCTGCAGGGTCTAAACAGCTGCAGGGTCTGAACAGCTGCAGGGTCTGAACAAATTTGAACTTTTTCATTTATTGAAACTTACTTGAAATAAAAGTCGTTGACGCATCACAGAAGTTTGGACCAGAAAACTGTTCGAATCAGGGTTTGAATCCATCACGGGAAGTCCAAGTAGGATCCTGTTTCAATCCTGGTTTAGTCCTGGTCTTGGTTTGGTTTAGTCCTGTTTTAGTCCAGGTTTAGTCCTGCCTAAGTCCTGGTTTAGTTCTGATGAGGCTCTGCTTTGGGGGCGTGGCTTGGGCGTCTGGGGGCGTGGCCTGGGCGTCTGGGCGGACGTGACAGAGAACAGGACACATTTGCAGTGCGGTGGCGCCCTCTGCTGCACAGACGCAGGAGTTACATTTGTTTGAGTTTGTGGTAAAAGTGACGTAATGCAGCTTTAGTTTCACCTTTAGTTTTTTTTTCACTGTTGTTTCTTTTGTCTCCTGCGGTTTCTTTGATTTCAAATATTATAATAATGAATATTATAATCTCGGCTTCAGTCTGAGAAATGCTCACATTGATTTAAACTGAACCTCCGGGTTAGGGTTAGACTCAGCCCAGTGTAAACGTCTGTTTAGACGGGGCCTTCGTCTGTGGAATACTCTTCCGGACCACCTTAGGGCCCCACGGACGGTGGACGCTTTAAAAAAGGTCTAAAAACCCATCTGTTTAGAAAAGCAGTTTGTTAGTATTTCTAATTGTTATTTATATTGTTGCTGTCAATTTACTGTTTTATTCTGTAGCACTTTGAGATTTGGAGTCAAATGTAAAGAGCATTATAAATAAAATGTATTATTATTATTATTATTATTATTATTATTATTATTATTATTTAAACCTCAGACTTTTACTAAAAACACATCAGAGATTTAAAGTTTTCTGTCACTAAAACCTCGGTAACTTCACTCTTTCTGATTATTTCTGTTTGTGCGATGGAAACAAACGTCCACAAGATGGAGCCAAACTCTCACAAAAGTTCATTCATCACAAACCCAGGTCTCAGTCTGGTTTCTGATTGGCTGATTTATAAAAAACATCTTTACGTTGTCACTAAATTCATATTTCACTTTGTAAAGCTTCAGACGTTTGTTTTGAACCAGAGGTTTTTTGTTTTTGTTTTTTTCACAGGAGCTGTGTTTACATTTAGACGAAGGCAGGACTGGTGTTTTATTCCACCAGGACAAATTCTGAAACAAAATAAATACAAATGTAATTACACACCAGACTAAAATAATATTTGGTGCATTTACTGTGAAAGAAACTACAGCTAAACCAACCAAGAACAAAGCAATATAAATATTAAAACTACATAATATCGAGGGCTTGATTAGAACAGGTGGAGGGCCGTATCTGGCCTCCGGGCCACAGTTTGCACGTCTGGTTTAAACTCTTTAGATCTGAGTTTGAGTCGCTTCGACACAAACAGAGACTCTGAGTTTGAAGAATAAAATGTGTCAGAACTTTTCAGTCAAATACATTTAACTCTCCATAAAGTCTTTTGAATTCATTTGTCAACAACATTAATCAATAAGCTTTGATTCATTTTAATAATTTTTAATTAATAAACTTAAACTTTTCAGGAAAAGTTTAACTTGTGACGTTTTGTCTGTTTTTCCACAAAGATCCAGGTTTCTGTTTGAAAACGACACAAAGAGTCGAACAGAACACCAGGGTCCGGAGCCGAACACTGCAGGGTCCGGAGCCGAACACCTGCAGGGTCCGGAGCCGAACACCTGCAGGGTCCGGAGCCGAACGCCTGCGGGGTCAGGAGCTGTACACCTGCAGGGTCCTTAGCTGAACATCTGCAGGGTCAGGAGCTGAACGCCTGCAGGGTCCGGAGCTGAACGCCTGCAGGGTGTGGAGCTGTACACCTGCAAGGTCCGGAGCTGAACGCCTGTAGGGTGTGGAGCGGAACACCTGCAAGGTCCGGAGCTGAACGCCTGTAGGGTGTGGAGCGGAAACACCTGCAAGGTCCGGAGCTGAACGCCTGTAGGGTCCGGAGCTGAACGCCTGTAGGGTGTGGAGCGGAACACCTGCAGGGTCCGGAGCTGAACGCCTGCAGGGTCTGTAACTGAACACCTGCAGGGTCTGGAGCTGAACGCCTGCAGGGTCCGGAGCTGAACGCCTGCAGGTCCGGAGCTGAACGCCTGCAGGGTCCGGAGCCGAACGCCTGCAGGGCCAGAGCTGTACACCTGCAGGGTCAGGAGCTGAACGCCTGCAGGGCCCAGAGCTGTACACCTGCAGGGTCTGGAGCCGAACGCCTGCAGGGTCCGGAGCTGAACACCTGCAGGGCCAGAGCTGAACACCTGCAGGGTCTGGAGCCGAACGCCTGCAGGGCCCGGAGCTGTACACCTGCAGGGTGTGGAGCTGAACACCTGCAGGGTGTGGAGCTGAACGCCTGCGGGGTCTGTAACTGAACACCTGCAGGGTCCGGAGCCGAACGCCTGCAGGGTCTGTAACTGAACACCTGCAGGGTCTGGAGCTGAACGCATGCAGGGTCCGGAGCTGAACATCTGCAGGGATCTGAACACCTGCAGGGTCTGTAGTTCTGGTGAAACAACCAAACGAAGACAAAAGTCTGGTTTCTAAAGTTTATTCTAAGTTCATGATGGAGCCTCGAGTATCAACAACAGCAGAAAAAATAAAACATTTACAAAGTCTTTTTTTAGTTTTTTTTACATAAAATAAAAAGTTTTTTGGCCCCTAAAAAACGGAGCCGTAAAATATGTTACATGTGCCACTAAAACGGTAAAAACGTCCAAACTGTACATTTAAAAACGTCTAAAAACTTCACTTTTTCTGCTGCAGGAAAACCGAGATTCAGAGGCCGACGGACGTGAGGCAGGAGCGGGAAGCTGCCAGCGGGGGGGCGCCATCGAGTCTGAGGACAAAACACAGAGAGGAGAGTGAGTACAGCTGCCAGCGGGGGGCGCCATCGAGTCTGAGGACAAAACACAGAGAGGAGAGTGAGTACAGCTGCCAGCGGGGGCCATCGAGTCTGAGGAAAAACACAGAGAGGAGAGTGATACAGCTGCCAGCGGGGGGCGCCATCGAGTCTGAGGACAAAACACAGAGAGGAGAGTGAGTACAGCTGCCAGCGGGGGCGCCATCGAGTCTGAGGACAAAACACAGAGAAGAGAGTGAGTACAGCTGCCAGCGGGGGCGCCATCGAGTTGAGGACAAAACACCACAGCGCCAGAGTCTGTGAGTGTACAGCTGCCAGCGGGGGGCGCCATCGAGTCTGAGGAGAAATATAAAATAAAAAGAGTTATATTGATGGAATCACCGATATATACGTTTGAATTGCTCTGTCAATTGAAGTTCGTTTTGTTGTTTTTTGGTTTAAAGCTAAAACTTTAAATGTAAAAAATAAAACAGAACAATAATCCTTTCAGGAGCGTCTAGGTTCAAGTTTAGACTTCAGCTGCGTTCAGACCGGAGTCGAAGAGTTTAATTTCACACGTTGAAGCAAATTTTTTACAGAATATTTTCAAAGCTGACGTTCCAAACCGAGCCAAAGCACGTCGAGGAAAAGGTTAGGCCTCGACACTCTTCTTCTCTGTGTTCTCTAGGACAGATGACTCTTCTTCTCTGTCCTCTCCAGTGTCACGTCTAGGACAGCAGGTTTCTCTGTCCTCCTCCAGTGTCACGTCCTACAGCAGGTTTCACAGTGTCACGTCCTACAGCAGGTTTAAACACTCTGTCCTCCTCAGTGTCATGTCACGTCCTACAGCAGGTTTAAACACTCTGTCCTCCTCCAGTGTCACGTCCTACGCAGGTTTAAACAACAGCAGGTTTAAACACTCCAGTGTCACGTCCTACAGCAGGTTTAAACACTCTGTCCTCCTCCAGTCACGTCCTACAGCAGGTTTAAACACTCTGTCCTCCTCCAGTGTCACGTCCTACAGCAGGTTTAAACACTCTGTCCTCCTCCAGTGTCAGTCCTCCAGTGTCACGTCCTACAGCAGGTTTAAACACTCTGTCACTCCTACAGCAGTGTCACGTCCTACAGCAGGGTTGTCAAACAGTAGAACTCAGGCGTCGGCGCCTGATGAGGCCAGAACGTTCGCCGCAGGTTTGAGCGTTTACAAACAGACGACAGAGACTGACTGAACACGTAAACTCCGGTCTGAACGCAGCATTAAAGTGTTTGGTTCAGGTTTTAACTGTTTGAAGAGGTTTTGGTTTCGTACTTTGGTGGAATCCGGCCGAGTTCTGGACGTAGCCGTGTGGTACCGAGTATCTCCAGGAGGGGGCGAACGGAGGCGCTTTGTGAGGCTCCCACAGACCAGCCGGACCATGCAGCTGTCCAGAGTCTGAGAACACAGAGACATGAGCTGTACGGCTGAAAGAGTTTGGGGTTGAGGCGTCAGTGTGTGGGGCGTGGTCAGTGTGTGGGGGCGTGGTCAGTGTGTGGCGTGGTCGGTGGTCAGTGTGTGGGGCGTGGTCAGTTGTGGGGCGTGGTGTGTGGTCCGGCCTTTGGGGCGTGGTCAGTATGTTTGAGGGCGTGGTCAGGTCTTGGGGCGTGGTTACCTGGTTTACTGGGCGACTCTCTCTGGGCGAAGATGATGCTCGGGTCGTTGAGTTTGTTTTGTTTCAGGTGTGGTTAGGGCTCTTGTGGCGTGGTTGGGGGCGGGTCAGTGTGTGTGGGGGCGTGGTCAGTGTTTGGAGGCGTGGTCTGGGGGGTGGTTACCTGGTTTCTCGGGCCTGGCGAAGATGATGCTCGGGTCGTTGAGTTTGTTTTGTTTCAGGTGTGGTTAAGGCTCTTGTGGCGTTGGTTGGGGTGGGGTTGGGGCGTGGTCAGTGTGTGGAGGTGTGGTCTGTGTTGGGGCGTGGTACCTGTTTACTGGGCGACCCTCTCGGGCCCTGGGCGAAGATGATGCTCGGGTCGTTGAGTTTAAACTGAGCCTGAGGCCACTGAGCCAGAGCAGGAGGAAACCCAACAGCGCCACCTTCTGGAGAGGAGGAGGAGCGCCTTTAAAGGTGTGAGGGGCGGAGCTCTGAGGGAGAGAGGGCGGAGCCTGATGACCGTCCGACTGAAATCAGAACAAACACACTTTAGAGTCACACCGACTGGACTGGACCATCGACTCTGGACTGGACCATCGACTGGACCATCGACTGGACCATCGACACTGGACCATCGACTGGACATCGACTGGACCATCGACTGGACATCGACTGGACCATCGACTGGACCATCGACTGGACATCGACTGGACCATCGACTCAAACACTTTTCCTGGTCAAAATGTAACTTGTCTAGAGTTTCTTCTCGTTTGGGCCGTAGGTTAGGCTTAGGTTAGTGTTGGGTTAGGGTTAGGTTAGTGTTAGGTTAGGCTTAGGTGTATTAAAAGGCTGATGTTACTAGGCTGAACAGTTAAGGATTTATAAACCAGTCGGGCTCTGAAGTCTTTGTAGATAAATAAATAAATACAAATGTATTTTTCTGCTTAAATAAAATACTCACTTGGTAGATTTTTATATTTTTGTCAAACATCGGGACTCGTATCGTATCGAAAGGCTTTTGGTGGCACAGTTACAGTTATTAAACAGCTATTAAACAGTTATTTAACAGTTATTACACGTTGTCTCCTGAATCTGTTTAGATTCTTAATCAAAAGTCACTTTCACTCTCGACTCGACTGAACATGAATCGAACTCTGAAGCTTTTCTCCGGATCAGTCCAGACAAACGAGGATTACACCGACTGGTTTTACCATCACAGTTATATTACAGTGTTATTACTTAAACAGTGTGTTATTACAGAGTGTTATTACAGTGTTAATACTCACACTCTCAGAGTTGTGGCGTTGATCTTGACTCACAGAATTTCTCTGGACTGAGTGACCTGTGAACAAACCAGAACTTCAGACCAGAGGCCGTCCTAAAGTCTTTTAGTCCGGTTCAGACCCGGTTCAGTCCTGGTTTAGTCCTGGTTTAGTCCCGGTTTAGTCCTGGTTCAGACCCGGTTCTCACCCTGAGGTCCTGCCGGTCCAGGTCTGGTCTTCAGGTGTCTGTACTCGGGACAGTCTCGTCTCACGTGGCCGGTGTCTCCGCACTGAAAACATCTCCTCTGCTCCTCGTCCCGTCCCTCGTCCTGAAGCTCCTCGTCCTTCTTCTTCACCCTGGACAGAGGACAGAGGTCAGAGCGGGACAGAGGACAGAGGTCAGAGGACAGAGGTAAAGGACAGAACGGGACAGAGGTCAAAGGACAGAACGGGACAGAGGTCAGCACCTTTACACGTGTTTCTAAGGACAGTCCTTCGTGTCTCACCAGCGTCTCTTGGGACAGTCTTCGTCTCACCTGCGTCTCTTGGGACATGTCTCACCTGCGTCTCTTGGGACAGTCCTTCATGTCTCACCTGCGTCTCTTGGGACAGTCCTTCGTGTCTCACCTGCGTCTCTTGGGACACGTCTCACCTGCGTCTCTTGGGACGTCTCACCTGCGTCTCTTGGGACACATGTCTCACCTGCGTCTCTTGGGACACGTCTCACCTGGCGTCTCTTGGGACTGTCTCACCTGCGTCTCTTGGGACAGTCCTTCACGTCTCACTGCATCTTTGGGACAGTCCTTCATGTCTCACTGCGTCTCTTGGGACAGTCCTTCATGTAGTGTCCGATCTTGCGCAGATCCGCAGCAGCGATCGTTTGGAGCCAGTTCTCCGTCCGTCAGAACTTTGGGAGTCGAAAAAATAATCCTGAAACAAAACAACTCACTCTAAATAAACCCTACGGTCGTTTATAATGACTAACTCTAAAGACTAAGATAAAGAGGCGGGGCTTAGACTAAAGAGGCGGGCTTCTATAAAGAGGCGGCTTAGACTTAAAGAGGCGGGGCTAGACTAAGAGGCGGGGCTAGACTATAAAGAGGCGGGGCTTAGACTATAAAGAGGCGGGGCTTAGACTAAAGAGGCGGGCTAGACTATAAAGACTAAAGAGGCGGGGCTTAGACTATAAAGAGGCGGGGCTTAGACTATAAAGAGGCGGGGCTTAGACTATAAAGACTAGACTAAAGAGGCGGGGCTAGACTATAAAGAGACTATAAAGAGGCGGGGCTAGACTATAAAGAGGCGGGGCTAGACTATAAAGAGGCGGGGCTCAGACTATAAAGAGGCGGGGCTAGACTATAAAAGAGGCGGGGCTTAGACTATAAAGAGGCGGGGCTTAGACTCTAAGAGGCGGCTAGACTATAAAGAGGCGGGGCTAGACTATAAAGAGGCGGGGCTAGACTATAAAGAGCACATAGTGACCCGGCCTACTGTTTAACTAAAAGCTAAAACCCGTTTAAAGTCGCGTTTACCACTTCGGAGCCGGGCAGGATGAAAAAACGGCGTTCCGAACAGTTTCCTGCCGTTGATAAAAGCTTTCATGATGAAGTTTGTCACTGAAACAGACAAACAGAAGAAGCAGCTGCAGAGTTTTTCTTTCACATTCTCTAAATGTTTCTGGGATTCTTACTTTTGCGAGAAACTCCGGCTCCGAGGTTATGATTCAAGTCGAACGGATCTGGAACGACAAACATTAAACCTCTTCAACTCAAAAGTCTCTGTCACAGGTTAAAGTTCACGTCAGAGAAGTACGGCTCACACAAGAGTCTCTCTCACAGGTTAAAGTTCACGTCAGAGAAGTACGGCTCACACAAAAGTCTCTGTCACAGGTTAAAGTTCACGTCAGAGAAGTACGGCTCACACTAAAGTCTCTTGTCTCAGGTTAAAGTTCACGTCAGAGAAGTAGGCTCACACAAAAGTCTTCTCACGAGGTTAAAGTTCACGTCAGAGAAGTACGGCTCACCTCAAAAAGTCTCTGTCACAGGTTAAAGTTCACGTCAGAGAGTACGGCTCACACAAGAGTCTCTCTTCACAGGTTAAAGTTCACGTCAGAGAAGTACGGCTCACACAAAGTCTCTGTCACAGGTTAAAGTTCACGTCAGAGAAGTACGGCTCACACTAAAGTCTCTGTCTCAGGTTAAAGTTCACGTCAGAGAAGTACGGCTCACACTAAAGTCTCTGTCACAGGTTAAAGTTCACGTCAGAGAAGTACGGCTCACACTAAAGTCTCTTCACAGGTTAAAGTTCACGTCAGAGAAGTACGGCTCACACTAAAGTCTTCACAGGTTAAAGTTCACGTCAGAGAAGTACGGCTCACACTAAGTCTCTCACAGGTTAAAGTTCACGTCAGAGAAGTACGGCTCACACTAAAGTCTCTGTCACAGGTTAAAGTTCACGTCAGAGAAGTACGGCTCACACTAAAGTCTCTGTCACAGGTTAAAGTTCACGTCAGAGAAGTACGGCTCACACTAAAGTCTCTCACAGGTTAAAGTTCACGTCAGAGAAGTACGGCTCACACTAAAGTCTCTCACAGGTTAAAGTTCACGTCAGAGAAGTACGGCTCACACTAAAGTCTCTCTCTCAGGTTAAAGTTCACGTCAGAGAAGTACGGCTCACACTAAAGTCTCTCTCACAGGTTAAAGTTACGTCAGAGAAGTACGGCTCACACTAAAGTCTCTCTCACAGGTTAAAGTTCACGTCAGAGAAGTACGGCTCACACTAAAGTCTCTTCACAGGTTAAAGTTCACGTCAGAGAAGTACGGCTCACACTAAAGTCTCTCTCACAGGTTAAAGTTCACGTCAGAGAAGTACGGCTCACACTAAAGTCTCTGTCACAGGTTAAAGTTCACGTCAGAGAAGTACGGCTCACACAAAGTCCTCTCACAGGTTAAAGTTCACGTCAGAGAAGTACGGCTCACACTAAAGTCTCTCACAGGTTAAAGTTTACGTCAGAGAAGTACGGCTCACACTAAAGTCTCTCTCAGTTAAAGTTCACGTCAGAGAAGTACGGCTCACACTAAAGTCTCTGTCACAGGTTAAAGTTCACGTCAGAGAAGTACGGCTCACACTAAAGTCTCTCTCACAGGTTAAAGTTCACGTCAGAGAAGTACGGCTCACACTAAAGTCTCTGTCACAGGGTTTAAAGTTCACGTCAGAGAAGTACGGCTCACCACTAAAGTCTCTGTCACAGGTTAAAGTTCACGTCAGAGAAGTACGGCTCACACTAAAGTCTCTTTCGACAGGTTAAAGTTCCACGTCAGAGAAGTACGGCTCACACTAAAGTCTCTCTCTCACAGGTTAAAGTTCACGTCAGAGAAGTACGGCTCCCACAAAAGTCTCTGTCACAGGTTAAAGTTCACGTCAGAGAAGTACGGCTCACACTAAAGTCTCTCTCACAGGTTTAAAGTTCACGTCAGAGAAGTACGGCTCACACAAAGTCTCTCACAGGTTAAAGTTCACGTCAGAGAAGTACGGCTCACACTAAAGTCTCTCTCTCAGGTTAAAGTTCACGTCAGAGAAGTACGGCTCACACTAAAGTCTCTCACAGGTTAAAGTTCACGTCAGAGAAGTACGGCTCACACTAAAGTTCTCTCACGGTTAAAGTTCACGTCAGAGAAGTACGGCTCACACTAAAGTCTCTTCACAGGTTAAAGTTCACGTCAGAGAAGTACGGCTCACACAAAGTCTCTTCTCAAGGTTAAAGTTCACGTCAGAGAAGTACGGCTCACACTAAAGTCTCTCTCACAGGTTAAAGTTCACGTCAGAGAAGTACGGCTCACACTAAAGTCTCTGTCACAGGTTAAAGTTCACGTCAGAGAAGTACGGCTCACACTAAAGTCTCTCTCACAGGTTAAATTCAGTCAGAGAAGTAGGTCACAAAAGTCTCTTACAGGTTAAGTTCACGTCAGAGAAGTACGGCTCACACAAGTCTCTCTACAGGTTAAAGTTCACGTCAGAGAAGTACGGCTCACACTAAAGTCTCTGTCACAGGTTAAAGTTCACGTCAGAGAAGTACGGCTCACACAAAGTCTCTCCACAGGTTAAAGTTCACGTCAGAGAAGTACGGCTCACACTAAAGTCTCTCACAGGTTAAAGTTCACGTCAGAGAAGTACGGCTCACACTAAAGTCTCTCTCACAGTTAAAGTTAGTAGAGAAGTACGGCTCAATAAGTCTCTCACAGGTTAAAGTTCACGTCAGAGAAGTACGGCTCACACTAAAGTCTCTGTCACAGGTTAAAGTTCACGTCAGAGAAGTACGGCTCACACAAAAGTCTCTCTCACAGGTTAAAGTTCACGTCAGAGAAGTACGGCTCACACTAAAGTCTCTGTCACAGGTTAAAGTTCACGTCAGAGAAGTACGGCTCACACTAAAGTCTCTCTCACAGGTTAAAGTCACGTCAGAGAAGTACGGCTCACACGTTAAAGTTCACGTCAGAGAAGTACGGCGGCCCTGAAGGACAAAGTCTACATAAATGTAAAGAGTCTGATCGATGGGATTGTTCTAAACCTAAAAACACTGTCAAAGCTGCAGATTATCAACGACACGGAGACGTTTTCTATAGATGACTTGTAACATACGGAGCATTTTTGCTGCTCCACAAAAGTCCCCGCCCACTTTGGGTGAAAACATTCCATTCAAGTCAATGGCGGTCGATACAAATGTTCAGCTTTTCTCTCCTTTTTGGCCAAATAAATGTAAAACTAGCCACTGGAGCCATAGAAAAACAGCCGTACGTTTGTAAGGATGTGTGAGACTAAAGAAAGTGTTTTATTAAGATACGTCTGTGATTAGAGCTGCTTCTCTGCCTCGGCTAAACGGCTCCACACACTGGCCGTCTTTAGAAGTAACTCAATTATTCTGATTAGTTTAGTCATTTTATAACAAATAAATGATGTAAATATTTGACCAGGCTCTGTGTGTTTGATATTGAACTATAATAATGTCCATTATTGTAAGTAACTTGCTAACTGTAGCTTGAGCCCAGGGGTGTGTACACTAGATTTATACTTATGTGTTTACTGCAATGTGGACATTGTGTCAAGACAAGACATCAGACATTTAATTTAACTTAACGAAGTCCAACACAATAAATTAGCGACATTAGCACTGGTCTATTGGGTCAGTTTAAAACTGTTCTGTCTGTGAAGTGTCTAAAGTCAAACCGCTGATCCTTTGCCTTCCGTTTGTCTTTTACTACATGATACAAAACACTAAATGTAGTTTTTAGACGTGTATCTGAAGTTTACCATCGATAATCTCCCATTCAGTTCAATGTACGCAGGCTTTGTCTTCACCCAAACGGGACGACACGGGAAGTGACGTATGGTGCAAGTCAACTATTAAATAACCACGACTAATAAAACTATTATTGTCAAAAGAACATTATTAGAGACAATTCCCATTATCAGAGGATTTAAGGGACAATTAGACGTGGTGAGATGTGTAAACGTGTTGGTGTTTGAACC
>CM076412.1:5879188-5980323 GCA_038363315.1 Mugilogobius chulae | reverse complement strand
CTCTCACAGGTTAAAGTTCACGTCAGAGAAGTACGGCTCACACTAAAGTCTCTCTCACAGGTTAAAGTTCACGTCAGAGAAGTACGGCTCACACTAAAGTCTCTCACAGGTTAAAGTTCACGTCAGAGAAGTACGGCTCACACTAAAGTCTCTCTCACAGGTTAAAGTTCACGTCAGAGAAGTACGGCTCACACTAAAGTCTCTGTCACAGGTTAAAGTTCACGTCAGAGAAGTACGGCTCACACTAAAGTCTCTGTCACAGGTTAAAGTTCACGTCAGAGAAGTACGGCTCACACTAAAGTCTCTCACAGGTTAAAGTTCACGTCAGAGAAGTACGGCTCACACTAAAGTCTCTCACAGGTTAAAGTTCACGTCAGAGAAGTACGGCTCACACTAAAGTCTCTCTCCAGGTTAAAGTTCACGTCAGAGAAGTACGGCTCACACTAGAAGTTCTCTCTCACAGGTTAAAGTTTACGTCAGAGAAGTACGGCTCACACTAAAGTCTCTCTCACAGGTTAAAGTTCACGTCAGAGAAAGTACGGCTCACACAAAAGTCTCTGTCACAGGTTAAAGTTCACGTCAGAGAAGTACGGCTCACACTAAAGTCTCTCTCACAGGTTAAAGTTCACGTCAGGAAGTACGGCTCACACAAAAGTCTCTGTCACAGGTTAAAGTTCACGTCAGAGAAGTACGGCTCACACAAAAGTCTCTCTCACGGTTAAAGTTCACGTCAGAGAAGTACGGCTCACACTAAAGTCTCTGTCACAGGTTAAAGTTTACGTCAGAGAAGTACGGCTCACACTAAAGTCTCTCTCAGGTTAAAGTTCAGTCAGAGAAGTACGGCTCACACTAAAGTCTCTGTCACAGGTTAAAGTTCACGTCAGAGAGTACGGCTCACACTAAGTCTCTCTCACAGGTTAAAGTTCACGTCAGAGAAGTACGGCTCACACTAAAGTCTCTGTCACAGGTTAAAGTTCACGTCAGAGAAGTACGGCTCACACTAAAGTCTCTGTCACAGGTTAAGTTCACGTCAGAGAAGTACGGCTCACACTAAAGTCTCTCTCACAGGTTAAAGTTCACGTCAGAGAAGTACGGCTCACACTAAAGTCTCTCTCAGGTTAAAGTTCACGTCAGAGAAGTACGGCTCACACTAAAGTCTCTCACAGGTTAAAGTTCACGTCAGAGAAGTACGGCTCACACTAAAGTCTCTCTCACAGGTTAAAGTTCACGTCAGAGAAGTACGGCTCACACAAAAGTCTCTCACAGGTTAAAGTTCACGTCAGAGAAGTACGGCTCACACTAAAGTCTCTCTCTCAGGTTAAAGTTCACGTCAGAGAAGTACGGCTCACACTAAAGTCTCTCACAGGTTAAAGTTCACGTCAGAGAAGTACGGCTCACACTAAAGTCTCTCTCACAGGTTAAAGTTCACGTCAGAGAAGTACGGCTCACACTAAAGTCTCTCTCACAGGTTAAAGTTCACGTCAGAGAAGTACGGCTCACACAAAGTCTCTCTCACAGGTTAAAGTTCACGTCAGAGAAGTACGGCTCACACTAAAGTCTCTCTCACAGGTTAAAGTTCACGTCAGAGAAGTACGGCTCACACTAAAGTCTCTGTCACAGGTTAAAGTTCACGTCAGAGAAGTACGGCTCACACTAAAGTCTCTCTCACAGGTTAAAGTTCACGTCAGAGAAGTACGGCTCACACAAAGTCTCTTCACAGGTTAAAGTTCACGTCAGAGAAGTAGGGCTCACACTAAAGTCTCTCTCTCAGGTTAAAGTTCACGTCAGAGAAGTACGGCTCACACTAAAGTCTCTGTCACAGGTTAAAGTTCACGTCAGAGAAGTACGGCTCACACAAAAGTCTCTCTCATAGGTTAAAGTTCACGTCAGGAAGTACGGCTCACACTAAAGTCTCTCACAGGTTAAACTTCACGTCAGAGAAGTACGGCTCACACAAAAGTCTCTCTCACAGGTTAAAGTTCACGTCAGAGAAGTACGGCTCACACTAAAGTCTCTCACAGGTTAAAGTTCACGTCAGAGAAGTACGGCTCACACTAAAGTCTCTCTCACAGGTTAAAGTTCACGTCAGAGAAGTACGGCTCACACTAAAGTCTCTCACAGGTTAAAGTTCACGTCAGAGAAGTACGGCTCACACTAAAGTCTCTCTCACAGGTTAAAGTTCACGTCAGAGAAGTACGGCTCACACTAAAGTCTCTCTCACAGGTTAAAGTTCACGTCAGAGAAGTACGGCGGCCCTGAAGGACAAAGTCTACATAAATGTAAAGAGTCTGATCGATGGGATTGTTCTAAACCTAAAAACACTGTCAAAGCTGCAGATTATCAACGACACGGAGACGTTTTCTATAGATGACTTGTAACATACGGAGCATTTTTGCTGCTCCACAAAAGTCCCCGCCCACTTTGGGTGAAAACATTCCATTCAAGTCAATGGCGGTCGATACAAAATGTTCAGCTTTTCTCTCCTTTTTGGCCAAATAAATGTAAAACTAGCCACTGGAGCCATAGAAAAACAGCCGTACGTTTGTAAGGATGTGTGAGACTAAAGAAAGTGTTTTATTAAGATACGTCTGTGATTAGAGCTGCTTCTCTGCCTCGGCTAAACGGCTCCACACACTGGCCGTCTTTAGAAGTAACTCAATTATTCTGATTAGTTTAGTCATTTTATAACAAATAAATGATGTAAATATTTGACCAGGCTCTGTGTGTTTGATATTGAACTATAATAATGTCCATTATTGTAAGTAACTTGCTAACTGTAGCTTGAGCCCAGGGGTGTGTACACTAGATTTATACTTATGTGTTTACTGCAATGTGGACATTTGTGTCAAGACAAGACATCAGACATTTAATTTAACTTAACGAAGTCCAACACAATAAATTAGCGACATTAGCACTGGGTCTATTGGGTCAGTTTAAAACTGTTCTGTCTGTGAAGTGTCTAAAGTCAAACCGCTGATCCTTTGCCTTCCGTTTGTCTTTTACTACATGATACAAAACACTAAATGTAGTTTTTAGACGTGTATCTGAAGTTTACCATCGATAATCTCCCATTCAGTTCAATGTACGCAGGCTTTGTCTTCACCCAAACGGGACGACACGGGAAGTGACGTATGGTGCAAGTCAACTATTAAATAACCACGACTAATAAAAAACTATTATTGTCAAAAGAACATTTATTAGAGACAATTCCCATTATCAGAGGATTTAAGGGACAATTAGACGTGTGTAGATGTGTAAACGTGTGTGTTAAACCTTCGATGGCGATGCATTTGTTGAGCCGTGTGTTTAGAAGTGTGTAGTTGTTTGTAGATGTGTTTATGTGTGTAGTTGTGTGTGTGTAGTTGTGTGTAGTTGTGTGTTAAACCTTCGATGGCGATGCATTTGTTGAGCCGTATGTAGTTGTCTGTAGTTGTGTGTGTGTAGATGTGTAGATGTGTTTATATGTGTAGTTGTGTGTGTGTAGTTGTGTGTGTGTAGTTGTGTGTGTGTAGTTGTGTGTGTGTGTAGTTGTGTGTTAAACCTTCGATGGCGATGCATTTGCTGGTCCACTGCTTCTCGAAGGTGGTGAGGCGTTTCTTCTGCCTGATGCTGATCACATGTTCTTTAAAATCAAACTCTTCGGTGTAAAAACGCAACAGTCCGAGCCACAGCTCCCCGACCGACTCGGAGTTCGGCGTCTGATCTGCCAAACGGACACGCTGCCAAAGAAACACAGGATAATACTGTTAAATACTGTTATTAGACTGTTAAAATACTGTTATTATACTGTTATTATACTGTTATTATACTAAAGACCGACTCAGTGTAGCGTCTGATCTGATCAAACACACGGGAAAAGACAAATACTCGATATAAACACACTGAGTTCACGTCCAGGGTTTGAACAGATTTTTACTTCAGGTTTTCCATGATTTTTCCAAAACACTTCCAACTTTTTTTACCTTGACCTGATATTTGTTAAAACTTTTTAGACAAAAACCGTCTTTCATTAACTGATTAAGAATAAAACAAATTTTCAGAAATGAAAAATGATTTGGATTATACAGTATTTTCAAATTCTATGATTTTTATTCCAGTTTCAAACTAAAGAGCTTTTTTATTTTATTTAATAAAGATGTTTTTTCCCATTTCAACAAATTTATTTTTATTCAGTTTTATTCAGCCTTTCCAAAAACTAAATGCAACTGCTTTAAAGTTTCCTCAAAGTTTGTTTTTTGATCCAAACCACAAGTTTTATGGACAAAGATTGATTATTGATCTTTCAATTCAAAACCAAAGAACGTTTGACTGAATCTTGATCTCGGGACAAATTATCCCCAATTTATTTTTGAATCCATTTTCCACAACTGTTCCAGGAGCTGGAAATTAGAATAGAATTTCTGACTTTCAAGGTTTTCCATGACTTTTCAAACCCTGACCATCTACTTCCACAAACGCTTCGACAGAAACAGGAAACTGAAGTTAAACGGTCGTCAGTGTGAAAGTCTGAAAAACCCCAGACTGAGTTAAATCTCATTTAAACTCTTCTTTGGACACTTTAAACATCCCGACTTCACACTGAAGGATTATAAATGTAAACCAGACACTAACGACCGCCCTCGTACTGGTGGCCCCCGTGTAACGACCGCCCTCGTACTGGTGGCCCCCGTGTAACGACCGCCCTCGTACTGGTGGCCCCTGCGTAACGACCGCACATCTCCGTGACAGGTTCAGCCTCCACCAGGTCCACAGCCGAGGCCATTGGGACACACCACAGGCCAGTGTAGAACAGAACCATCTGGATCTCCTCAGACACTACTGCTGATGGATCCATGAGGCTGATGGATCCATGAGGCTGATGGATCCATGAGGCTGATGGATCCATGAGGCTGATGGATCCATGAGGCTGATGGATCCATGAGGCTGATGGATCCATGAGGCTGATGGATCCATGAGGCTGATGGATCCATGAGGCTGATGGATCCATGAGGCTGAATAACCTCTGTCCAGGGCCAACGGGGGTCAGTGAACTATTGACAGTCTGATGAAACTCTGTCACGTCTGGTTTGGGGGTTGTTCTATAGAGGTTATGCACCGACATCACATTGCTTAGCAACATTTAGAATGAGTGGCATTTCTTCAATGTATTTCTTTGTTGTCGTGGCAACGGCTTGTTAGCTGCAAGTTTGTCTGCTAAAACAGTTGATGATTTAGGACATTTTAACTGCAACAAACAAACTCCAAAACTTATTTTTTAAGAAGAAAAAGGTAATAAGTTCAACTGTGTGTGATTTCAACGTCTGATAAATGTGAGAAGCTAAAGTTTATCTGCTTTCTACAACTGTTGACTTGATTTTCTCTGTTTACATGTGAGTTACAAACCCAGTGCTCAGTAGACTTGTGGTGGGTTGAATTTGTTTTCAAACTGTAGTTTATTTTTCCTGTTTTATCTGTTTATTGAACTCTTACAAGGGAAAATGTTCTTTCTCCATTAACTCTCTCAGCATGAACATTTAGAATGATGTGATGTCACCTGTAGAACCTCTATTGTTTGGTTTGTTAACAGTCATATCATCACCTGTCAGTTTATTCACTTTATTCATTCGTTCATTTATTCATTGTTATTATGTTAGTATTATCTTACCTCTTGCACTGACAGATTGCACTGTTGTTCTGATTACTGTGTATATTTTTATTGCCTAATTTTTATTGGCCTATTTTTGCATGCCCTTATATTTGATTTTATATAACTTAAATATTTTTACTATATTGATATTTTTTACTCTTAGATTCTTTATCTTTATTTGTGTTTTCTGTGTTATATGTTGCACATTAGCACCGCAGCAAGTTCCTAGTCTGTGAATTCTGTTTGTTCACTGACAATGGCAATAACATTATTCTGATTCTGATTCTGAAAATGTGTAAACGCCACAAGAGTTGGTCTGAGGATTAGAAATGGATGTAGGGTTCATATGAAACAGGCGGATCTCAGAAATAACATTATTCTGGCCCAAAACTCAGAAAACTGAGTGTTGTGTTTCTTTTTTCCTTTAGTGTATTAGCATAGCTCACGTTAGCACACATGCTAAGCACAAATCTCAGAGTTTAGAGTGAACTTTGACCTGGCACACACCAGTTCTTGCAGGTCGTCGCAGAAGAACGCGTTCCATCCGTCCACGATCCTCTGCGGCGCCTCGAGTCCGTCGAACATCTGCACAACGACAGCTTCAGTCACAGAATGTTCCAGAAGAGCTTTACCTCACAATCAAACCGGTTACCTCCTGGAGAACGGGCACCACGGGCGGAGTTCTCTGCTGCAGGAAATACAGCACCATCAGGATGTAGGCGTAGGACGACAGGCTCCCCCTGGAGGCGTCTCCGATATCACACCTCTGAGAAAAACAGAGCCATTCAAACTCAAACTGACTAAGAACAGTTCAACTAACCCTAACCCTAACTACAGACAGATTTAAACAAACTACAGACAGATTAAACAAACTACAGACAGATTTAAACAACTACAGACAGATTTAAACAAACTACAGACAGATGTAAACAAACTACAGACAGATGTAACAAACTACAGAAGAAAAAAAAAAAACTACAGACAGATGTAAACAAACTACAGACAGATGTAAACAAACTACAGACAGAAACAAGACGAAACGCAGCAGGAAAACTACCACAACAAACTACAGACAGATTTAAACAAACTACAGACAGATTAAACAAACTACAGACAGATTTAAACAAACTACAGACAGATTTAAACAAACTACAGACAGATGTAAAACTACAGACAGATGTAAACAAACTACAGACAGATGTAAACAAACTACAGACAGATGTAAACAAACTACAGACAGATGTAAACAAACTACAGACAGATGTAAACAAACTACAGACAGATGTAAACAAACTACAGACAGATGTAAACAAACTACAGACAGAAACAAGAAGGAAACGCAGCAGAAGAACTACCACAACAAACTACAGACAGATGTAAACAAAACTACAGACAGATGTAAACAAACTACAGACAGATGTAAACAAACTACAGACAGATGTAAACAAACTACAGACAGATTTAAACAAACTACAGACAGATGTAAACAAACTACAGACAGATTTAAACAAACTACAGACAGATGTAAACAAACTACAGACAGATTTAAACAAACTACAGACAGATGTAAACAAACTACAGACAGATGTAAACAAACTACAGACAGATTTAAACAAACTACAGACAGATTTAAACAAACTACAGACAGAAACAAGAGGAAACGCAGCAGGAGAACTACCACAACAAACTACAGACAGATTTAAACAAACTACAGACAGATGTAAACAAACTACAGACAGATTTAAACAAACTACAGACAGATTTAAACAAACTACAGACAGATTTAAACAAACTACAGACAGATGTAAACAAACTACAGACAGATGTAAACAAACTACAGACAGATGTAAACAAACTACAGACAGATGTAAACAAACTACAGACAGTAAACTACCTTGGCAAAGACCTTCATGGTGTAACCGAGCAGCTGAACTCTGGGATCCAGAGCTGCGTACGTCGCCAACATCCGAGTGTTGTGCTGCGCCTGAGAGAAGAGAACCGGGATTAAACCGGGTCAGAACCAGGATTAAACCGGGTCAGAAGAGGGATTAAACCGGGTCAGAAGAGGGTTTAAACCGGGTCAGAAGAGGGTTTAAACCGGGTCAGAAGAGGGTCTAAACTGGGTCAGAACCAAGATTAAACCGGGTCAGAAGAGGGTTTAAAACCGGGTCAGAAGAGGGTCTAAACCGGGTCAGAAGAGGGTTTAAACTGGGTCAGAAGAGGGTCTAAACCGGGTCAGAAGAGGGTCTAAACCGGGTCAGAAGAGGGTCAGTACCAGAGTGTTGTAGAGGCTGATGTCTCCTTCTAAACCGCTCTGTCGATGTTCAAACTTCACAATGGGAACTTTGGCCGTGGTGATGGGCAAGATGTTCCTCAGACCTGGGACCAGAAACAGGATTAGAACTGGATCAAAACCAGGTCTGAACCAGGTCTGAACCAGGAGCTGACTTACCTGTGTGTTTCTTCAGGACTTTGGCCAAATTCTCGATGATGTCTTTGCAGTTCAGTTTCTGTTCAAAACAAAAACAGGACTTTTTATCCTCATGTCTTTCCAAGTCTCCGGTGCTGCGTAGTTCTGTGTGTAGTGCCCTGTTTATACCCCGTTTATACCCTGTTTATACCCTCTTTATACTCTGTCTGTGCCCCGTTTATACCCCGTTTGTACCCGTACCTCGGCCGTCTGGTGCCCTGTCTGTGCCTCGTTTATACCCCGTTTATACCCTGTTTATACCCTGTCTGTGCCCCGTTTATACCCCGTTTGTACCCGTACCTCGGCCGTCTGGTGTCCCTCCAGGGTCATGCAGATGTCCAGGTCACTGTCTCTGAAGCCGAAGCCGTTTTTGGACGAACCGAACAGACACAGCTGAGCTTTCTCTGCAAAGATAAAGAGTAAGTATAATAATGTTTTAGTGTCAGAGTCGTGTTGGACACAGCCACAGCAGAGCTTCACAGACGGACGTTAAACCTCATTGGTTAATCCTGTTCAGAGCAGAGAAGCCCCGCCTTCATTAGACATATTTAGTTTTTACCGTTGAACTCTTTGCGGATGAATCTCTCCAGCGACAGAAGGATCTGTTCTCGTTTCTGCTGCTCCAGCGGCGTGGAGAAAGTTCGTCTGAAACAAGACCAAACATTTATAAAGAAAAAGATTCAAGAACAAATCAAACTAAAGAAGTTTACAGCATCTGTAAATCATCTTATCATCATCATGATCATCAAAATAATAATAATAAATCATCTTTACTAAATACTAAATAAAGCTCTGTTCACACATTACATTGGACTTTTCCTGTTTTTTACCAAAACACCAGAATCACGAGAAGAAAGAACTCACTTCCCTTTTCTGATCTGTCCTGAGGAGATTCCAAAGCCTGCTCAAAGGTTAAAGGTTATTTAGCCTTACTCAGCTCGGCTTGGCCCAGGTTTGGACAGTTTCTACAGCTGTGGTAAGAACTGGACCAAACAGACCAAAGAGACTGAACTGTTCTGATCGATCTGTTAATATCACAGAGTTTAAGCCTGTTTTTACAGTGGCCACTGTAAAAACAGTAAAAAACAGTAAGTTTCACAATAACTCACTGTAACGTTCTGGTTTAAAGACACTTTTACAGTAAATTCTGTTTTAAAGACTCTTGTGACAGTAACATTCTGGTTTAAAGACACTTTGACAGTAACGTTCTGGTTTAAAGACACTTTGACAGTAACGTTCTGGTTTAAAGACACTTTGACAGTAACGTTCTGTTTTAAAGTAACTTTGACAGTAACGTTCTGTTTTAAAGACACTTTTACAGTAACATTCTGTTTTAAAGACTCTTGTGACGGTAATGTTCCGTGTTTTAAAGACTCTTGTGACAGTAACGTTCCGTGTTTTAAAGACTCTTGTGACGGTAATGTTTGAGTAGTTTTGACGTTGACTCACGGTAGCAGAGGCGACACAGTCGGTCCAGAATCTCTCTGAAGGGTTCGGTCATCGGAGGCAGAGGTTTCAGTTCGATCTTTTTGAAATCCTCCGGACATTCGTATTTAAAATGGCCGTCACGTTTGCAGATGCTGCACACCACCACCGGGGGCTGCAGAGAGTCACAGTTATTAGATTTACACATGAAGAAGAAAAACCTGAAGTGTCCGAACGTCTACACTTGTTTCACAACCCAGACTCTGACTGAATCCGGTCCGGCTCCGGGGACTGGATCAGGACTGGATCAGGACTAGACCGGACCGAGTCTGAGCCCAGGACACTCTCCGTCTCTCCACAGTCCCGCCCTCTTCAGACTTTACAGTGACTCGCTCATGTGGTCGGACACGCTGCACTACTGCTGCTACTCAGTGGCTCAAAAATAAAACTCTTGTGTACAGTGCCTTGCGAAAGTATTCACACCCCTTGAACTTTTCTACATTTTCTCTTATTATGACCACAAAAATCAAACATATTTCACTGAAACTTTGTGTGAAAGACCAACACTAAGTTGCACACAATGGTGAAGTGGAAGGACAGTCATACATGATCGATTTTTTTTTTTTACAAATTAAAAGCTGAAAAGTAGGCGTGCAAAATTATCCAACTCCTCTGAGTCAATATTTTCTGGAACCGCCTTTTGCTGCAATTACAGCTGCAAGTCTCTTTGGGTATGTTTCTACCAGCTTTCCACATCTTGAGACTGACATTTTTGCCCATTCTTCTTTGTATAATAGCTCCAGCTCAGTCAGATTAGATGGAGTTTGTTTGTGAACAGCAGTTTTCAGATCTTGCCACAGATTCTCGATTGGATTTAGGTCTGGGCTTTGTCTGGGCCATTCTAAGACATGAATATGTTTTGTTTTAAACCATATTTTGCATTTTGGCCAAAAGTTCAATTTTGGTCTCATCTGACCAGAGCATCTTCCTCCACATGGTTACTGTGTCCCCCACATGGCTTTTGGCAAACTGAAAACTGGATTCCTTATGGCTTTCTTCCATAAAGGCCAGATTTGTGTAGTGCAGAACTAAAAGTTGTACCTTTGACAGATTCCCCAACCTGAACTGTAGATCTTTGCAGTTCCTCCAGAGTCACCGGGGACCTCTTGGCTACGTCTCTGACCAGTTCTCTCCTTGTTCAAACTGTAAGTTTAAGTGTACGGCCTGGTCTTGGTAGGTTTGTTCAGACTGTAAGTTTAAGTGTCCGACCTGGTCTTGGTAGGTTTGTTCAGACTGTAAGTTTAAGTGTACGGCCTGGTCTTGGTAGGTTTGTTCAGACTGTAAGTTTAAGTGTACGGCCTGGTCTTGGTAGGTTTGTTCAGACTGTAAGTTTAAGTGTACGGCCTGATCTTGGTAGGTTTGTTCAGACTGTAAGTTTAAGTGTACGGCCTGGTCTTGGTAGGTTTGTTCAGACTGTAAGTTTAAGTGTACGGCCTGGTCTTGGTAGGTTTGTTCAGACTGTAAGTTTAAGTGTACGGCCTGGTCTTGGTAGGTTTGTTCAGACTGTAAGTTTAAGTGTACGGCCTGGTCTTGGTAGGTTTGTTCAGACTGTAAGTTTAAGTATACGGCCTGGTCTTGGTAGGTTTGTTCAGACTGTAAGTTTAAGTGTACGGCCTGGTCTTGGTAGGTTTGTTCAAACTGTAAGTTTAAGTGTACGGCCTGGTCTTGGTAGGTTTGTTCAGACTGTAAGTTTAAGTGTACGGCCTGGTCTTGGTAGGTTTGTTCAAACTGTAAGTTTAAGTGTACGGCCTGGTCTTGGTAGGTTTGTTCAGACTGTAAGTTTAAGTGTACGGCCTGGTCTTGGTAGGTTTGTTCAGACTGTAAGTTTAAGTATACGGCCTGGTCTTGGTAGGTTTGTTCAGACTGTAAGTTTAAGTGTACGGCCTGGTCTTGGTAGGTTTGTTCAGACTGTAAGTTTAAGTGTACGGCCTGGTCTTGGTAGGTTTGTTCAGACTGTAAGTTTAAGTGTACGGCCTGGTCTTGGTAGATTTGTTCAGACTGTAAGTTTAAGTGTACGGCCTGGTCTTGGTAGTTTGTTCAGACTGTAAGTTTAAGTGTTCGGCCTGGTCTTGGTAGGTTTGTTCAGACTGTAAGTTTAAGTGTACGGCCTGGTCTTGGTAGGTTTGTTCAGACTGTAAGTTTAAGTGTACGGCCTGGTCTTGGTAGGTTTGTTCAGACTGTAAGTTTAAGTGTACGGCCTGGTCTTGGTAGATTTGTTCAGACTGTAAGTTTAAGTGTACGGCCTGGTCTTGGTAGGTTTGTTCAGACTGTAAGTTTAAGTGTACGGCCTGGTCTTGGTAGGTTTGTTCAGACTGTAAGTTTAAGTGTACGGCCTGGTCTTGGTAGGTTTGTTCAGACTGTAAGTTCAAGTGTACGGCCTGGTCTTGGTAGTTTGCAGTTGTGCCATACTCCTTCCATTTATGGATGATGGTGTAAACAGTGCTCTGTGAGATGTTTAGAGCCTTGGAAATCTTTTTATAACCTAATCCTGCTTTTTACTTCTCCACAGCTTTATCCCTGACCTGTGTGGTGTGTTCTTTGTCTTCATGGTGCTGATGCTCCCCAATACTCTCAAACAAACCTCTGAGGTTTTTACAGAACAGTACATTAATACTGAGGTGGATTACACACAGGTGGACTCTATTTATTTGTTAGGTCAACATTGGAACCTTCTAAAGCCTCTAAAAGTAATGTGTTGCACTCAGAAAAAGGGGGTGAATAATTTTGCACGCCTACTTTTCAGGTTTTAATTTGTAAAAAAAAAAAAAGATCATGTATGACTGTCCTTCCACTTAACATTGTGTGCAACTTAGTGTTGGTCTTTCACACAAAGTTTCAGTGAAATATGTTTGATTTTTGTGGTCATAATAAGAGAAAATGTAGAAAAGTTCAAGGGGTGTGAATACTTTTGCAAGGCACTGTACCTTCTATAATAAACTCTGGTTTATGGACTAATAATATTCAAAGTTTTATTTGACTTGACATTCGGACACTACAACAACACGACCTGAGCCTTATCTAAGAATAACATTCGGACACTTTAGACTCCGACTGAACACCTGAAAGGTTTAACTCACCTTTCCTCCAGTGAAGATCAATTTATTAAACTCATAAACCATCTCGTCCAAGTCGTCGTCGCTTTGATCCAGCCCGTTTGAGCTCAGGTTCTGCTCCAGACCCAGGTCCTGCTCCAGACCCAGGTCCTGCTCCAGACCCAGGTCCTGGTCCAGTCTCAGGTCCTGGAGGCTTCTGTGGATGGAGTCGGTCTGGGCCTCAGGTTGGTCCTGGCTCTGGTCTTGATTCCGGTCTGAGTTCTGGTCTGGGCTCTGGTCCTCGGTCCTGCCTCGGGTCCGGCTCACTTTGGTACGACTCGGGGGTTTTCTCGAGGACTTTTGCGGGACAGCGAAGTATTTGTAGGCGGCTCTGAAGCGCTCCTGGACGTACTCGAAAACCATCTGACTGTTCAGACTCCGAGCCACGTTTCTCTTCAGAGCGAAAGGATCTGCAACGAGAAGAAAAAAAACGGGTCAGGACTAGGACTAAGACCAGGACCGGGGTCAGGACTAAGACTAGGACTAAAGTATCTTTCACACCAAACCGAGGGTCACCCGTTTGAAGTGGTTTGGCAACTTCTGCCGACTCTCGTGTGTTTGATGTGAATGAGGCTATCGGGGTCAGAGAGCGGAGCAGGTCATGGAGTGTTTTGAAGACTTGTTTTGTCCCCAGCGGTCTCTAGTTGCTGCAGATGTGGCTGTTTGATTGGTCCATGGGCTAGCGAATCAGAGCGGAAATCCGAAAATGACGCTTACGGAAAAACCGTATTTACCCGAGCATGGATTGTTGTTATGTGCCGGGTTCAAACGAGACGTA
Organism: Mugilogobius chulae; assembly: GCA_038363315.1. Lineage (NCBI taxonomy): Eukaryota > Metazoa > Chordata > Actinopteri > Gobiiformes > Gobiidae > Mugilogobius > Mugilogobius chulae. The sequence continues at coordinate 5,966,872 of CM076412.1, read as the reverse complement.
AATACGGAGAAGAAAGGTTCTATTTGGTCCGAGGAAAACAAAGATGGAGGAGTACAGCTGCAGTAGAAGGCTGGACTGAAGCAGAAACAGAAGTTGAGTCTAATCCGTGAGGTAAGATAGAAATCTGTTCTCCACAGAGTTTGACAACTACTCACACACAACTCATGTGTTGTCTTTTTCATCGAGCGTTACATCACACACAGGCTCACTCTGTGTTTGTTCACCAACTGTAGCTGTTTGGATCGTGTTTGTGTGAAGGCTTTTTTACATCGATGCCCCAAAGAGACTTGAACAGACGCTGCGTCGCTCCTTCTGACAGAGACTGAGTTGGTGTGAAAGAGCCTTAAGACCAGAACTGGGGTTTAGCTTCTGGACCGGCTTGTTTCGGGCCAAGACGCAGAGCCGCACTGAACACGTGCGCTCCGCGGATGATTGACAGGCACGCCAGAACACAGCGCAAAGCCACCGCGGGGACATAGAGCTGGTGTTTGAAGTGGACAACTATACGGCGTGAGGGTTAGGGTTAGGTTAGTTCGATGCATCGAGGCGGAGAGAGACAGAAGACTTGTACTGTATAAGCTCTGAGCTTATACACAGCAAAGAGGAAGGAGAACGAGAGACAGGGACAGCACGTCTTTCATCCGCACGGGCCAAGGAAAAGATGAGGAGGAAGAAAGAAAGCGCACGGTGAGAAAAAAGAACAAGAGAGAGAGAAAGGGGGTTCGGGCTCGGGTTTAAACACACAGAGACTGACTCGGGTTCCGGTCGGGCTCGGGTTTAAACACACAGAGACTGACTCGGGTTCCGGTCGGGCTGGATTTTTTGGGCCAGATCTAAACTCTAGTCAGGACTGAGACTAAGACCAGGACCGGGGTCAGGACTAAATCCACAGTCTGCCTCCAGTCCACGTGATCTGTATTTTCGTACCTTCGATGCGAGCCGCAGCGTGTTTCTTTTTCTTTTCTTTAAAAAAATTGTTGCAAATTAAAACCAAAATTAAATTCCATGTCTTGCGACCGTTGGATAGTATGCCCCCTCCGCCCCCCCTCGTGGCGACTGTACTTCGATGACGCGTTACCGTGGAGACCGTACCTTCGATGGCGAGTGTTTCTGCGTTACCGTGGCGACCGTACCTTCGATGGCGAGTGTTTCTGCGTTACCGTGGCGACCGTACCTTCGATGGCGAGTGTTTCTGCGTTACCGTGGCGACCGTACCTTCGATGGCGAGTGTTTCTGCGTTACCGTGGCGACCGTACCTTCGATGGCGAGTGTTTCTGCGTTACCGTGGCGACCGTACCTTCGATGGCGAGTGTTTCTGCGTTACCGTGGCGACCGTACCTTCGATGGCGAGTGTTTCTGCGTTACCGTGGCGACCGTACCTTCGATGGCGAGCCGGCGGCGAGGCCAGCCTTTGGCGTCGCGGCTCAGCAATTCCTGGACTCTGATGCTGATGATGTAATCCTCCAGAGCAAACTCCAGAGTGTAGAACCTGAACAGATCCAACCACAGACGTCCCACCGACGCCGAGTCCGGACACGACATGACCAGAGAGCTCTAAGACCAGAGAGATCATCAGAGAGAACATCAGAGACCAGAGAGAACATCAGAGATCAGACCAGAGAGAGACCGGAGAGAGAGAGAGAGAGAGAGAGAGAGAGAGACGACATGACCAGAGAGCTCTAAGACCAGAGAGAACATCAGAGAGAACATCAGAGACCAGAGAGAACAACAGAGAGAACATCAGAGAGAGAGACACGACATGACCAGAGAGCTCTAAGACCAGAGAGAACATCAGAGAAAACATCAGAGAGAGAGAGCATGACCAGAGAGCTCTGCAACCAGAAACACCAGAGAGACCATCAGAGAGACCAGAGACTAGAGACCAGAGAGAGGCAGAAGCAGCGACAGTCAGAGAGCTTCACAGACTCACCAGTCCTTCAGAGCCGTGAGTCTCAGTCCGGCCCGGTTCTGCTTTGGTCCTGGTCTCGGGCCGGTGGTCGGGCCGGTGGTCGGGCCGGTTGTCGGGCCGGTGGTCGGGCCGGTTGTCGGGGGCGGGGCGGTGCTCCCAGCGAACAAAAGCCTCCTGATAAATCCCAGTGAGATGAAACTCGTCCACTCGCTTCAGCTCGAAGCCACTGATCTGAAACAGGAAGAGCCGTGTCAGTGCAAACTTCAGCTTTACTTCTTTTACATCGTTTCATTTTAATTAAACACAGATGAAACTAAACTGTTAAACACAAAACTCCCTCACACGTTTTAACAAAATAAATGATTATCAAACGAGATCTTTACGACTCACCCAGGGCCCGATGTAAACTGGTAGAACAGGCTGAACTCTCTGCTGCAGGAAGAAGATCACCATCAGAGCCAAAGAGTACGAAGGAATGCCGCCTTCGGCCTGATCGTCCATGTGACACAACTGAGAAAACACACAACTGTTATACACACACACAACTGTAACACACACACACAACTAAACACACACTAAACACACAACTGTAACACACACACACAACTAACACACAACTGAGAGAGAAACACACAACTGTAACCCAACTTTAACAGGCAGAAAAAATGAAAAACAGTCCTGATCTGGTTAGGGTTTGGTCTTGGTCCTGGTTCTGATTTCAGTCCTAGTCCTGGTCCGGTTCTGTCTTGGTCTTGGTCAGGTTCTAGTCCTGGTCCTGGTCCTGGTCCTGGTCCTGGTCCGGTTCTCACCCGGGCCCAGTGCCTGAAGGCCAACACCAGAGGAACCAATCGTGGCTCGAGTTTGGACAAAGCTGCAAAGTGATTGGTCGTGAGGCAGGCGACGTCGTTTCCACCGCTGACTTTACAAACGAGACCACTGTGGACAAGAGAGACAGAGTGGGACATTTAGACCGCTGTGGACAAGAGAGACAGAGTGGGACATTTAGACCGCTGTGGACAAACGAGACCGCTGTGGACAAGAGAGACAGTGGGACATTTAGACCGCTGTGGACAAGAGAGACAGAGTGGGACATTTAGACCGCTGTGGACAAGAGAGACAGAGTGGACATTAGACCGCTGTGGACAAGAGAGACAGAGTGGGACATTTAGACCGCTGTGGACAAGAGAGACAGAGTGGGACATTTAGACCGCTGTGGACGAGAGAGACAGACGTTTAGACCGCTGTGGACAAGAGAGACAGAGTGGGACATTTAGACCGCTGTGGGACATTTGGACCAGTGTGGGACATTTTGTGGGACATTTGGACCAGTGTGGACATTTAGACCAGTGTGGGACATTTGGACCAGATTTGGACCAGTGTGGGACATTGTGGGACATTTGGACCAGTGTGGGACATTTAGACCAGTGTGGGACATTAGACAGTGTGGACATTTGGACCAGTGTGGGACATTTGGACCAGTGTGGGACATTTGGACATTTGGACCAGTGTGGGACATTTGGACCAGTGTGGGACATTTAGACCAGTGTGGGACATTTAGACCAGTGTGGGACATTTGGACCAGTGTGGGACATTTGGACCAGTGTGGGACATTTGGACCAGTGTGGGACATTTGGACCAGTGTGGGACATTTAGACCAGTGTGGGACATTTAGACCAGTGTGGGACATTGACAGTGTGGGACATTGACCAGTGTGGGACATTCGGACCAGTGTGGGACATTTGGACCAGTGTGGGACATTTGGACCAGTGTGGACGCAGTGGGAGGTAACTAGGGAAACTAAATAAAAGTAAAAAGTGATTTTTACCTTTGAGCTTCTCGACAGGAAACAGTCGGAACTTTGGCGTGAAAATCAGACTCAACGTCCAAGAAATCCTCTGAAACACAAACACACAAACACCTGTAAGGTCTGTGACTAAACACCTGTAAGGTCTAAGACTGATCAACTGTAAAGGTGCTTTCAGACCAAACGCGACCACGCGAACACTTTCAATGTAATGTCTATGTGTAGACGCGGTTTCGCACGACCAGAGCGGCGCGGAGTGTCTACTACGACCGGCGCGAGCGTTTAAGGGCAGACGGGCGTCTAATAAGCGCGACCAACATGTGAAGAGCAAAGTGACAGTGTTAATGACCAGTACTACAGCTGGAAGGCCCGTGCAGACATGGACAAGAGAACTAATCCTCTTGGTATCAGCCTCATACACCACTGTCTCTTAACTATGTCAAATAAGCTCTGTGTTTTCATTCACATCGCTCATTTCTCCACTCTGATGGGCGGCACATGAGGACGCTCCTCCGCTGACAGACACATACACATGAATGGGATTTAAAGCGACAGTTGCCGCTCCTCGCCTCCTATCTACACGGGCCATGAGGGCGGACGAGCGTCCATGCGCGAGGCGCGAGCAAGTGACAGTACGTGGTTCAAAACGACAAGTACTACGACTTTAACATGATCAGCTTCTAAGTTATTCACTTATTCTTACCAAAAGCTGCACAAACATAAAAAACACATAACATGTGTGACTGGGACTCACCCTGTGGCTCCACAAAAGAAAAAAAAAGATCGTATTTAGAAACTTTAGTCCAGGGATTCCTCTCGTTTGTCATCCTGTGCTGTCAGTGTTTATATTCATAAAACTCCTTGATTCTGACAAAAACAAGCGGCTCTTTTGGTCAAATAAAAGTCCAAGAAAATAAACGCGATGTCCGAGACAAAAATAACCTGCTGATTCTACTGAACCTCATTTCCATGTGTTGAACAGTGTATCTTGTGGTGCACGTGAAAGCGCAGGTTTGGGACACCAGAGTCTCGGGTTCAAATCCCACACGAGTAAAATTTAATTGTCTTTTTTTCTGCACTTATGCATACAGTAAATAAAGACGTAGTGTTTGTTTTGTATTTTAAAACGATAATACAATGTGTTTGTACAGAAAATAGGATTCTTAAAGTTTAAGATTTGCAACAGATACAAATGTCTTTATCAACTGTTTAGTTGCCTGGGGTCGAACTCACCCGCGGGTTCTTCACTCCAGAGTCTGATGTGTTATCCACTCGACCACTTGACATCAGACTTGCACAGTGCTCTAAAATAGAGAGTCACAGATGCCGTGGCTGCATGAACACGCCGCGCTTTGAAAGCTGCAAGTTGGTCGCGCGAGAAACACGACTAATTTCGAATAAATAAGCGGCCACCGCGGGGCGTCTGGAGCGAGTTGACGCCTCTGGTCTGAAAGCACCTGCAAGGTCTGAGCACCTGCAAGGTCTGAGCACCTGCAAGGTATGATCAACCTGCAAGGTCTGAGCACCTGCAAGGTCTGAACACCTGCAAGGTCTGATCACCTGTACGGTCTGATCACCTGCAAGGTCTGATCACCTGCAAGGTCTGAGCACCTATAAGGTCTGAGCACCTGCAAGGACTGAGACTGGCCACCTGAACTGTACAGCTGAAAGGTCAGATCTACAGAGGGACTCACGGCTGGACTTGAGGATCTCCAGGACTTGGATCAGGACTTCAGGCTGAGTCATCTGAAACGATCAATCAAAGTGATCAGGTTCATTATGAGTCACAAACAGTTAATATATAATAATAAATAAATAATATAAACATGTTTCTAAACAAACAACTTTTCCACAGATTTAAGTTAAAACAAACAGAAAGACTCACGTTTGGAGGAACTGTGACGTCGATGTTCAAGTCGGAGGTTTTAAAAGCAAATCTGGTCAAACACGAGCCGTACATCCGCAGAGAGCAGCCTGTGAACAAACAAACAAGTAAACAAACACACAAATAAACAAACACACAAACAAACAAACAACACACAAATAAACAAACAAACAAACATGAATACACTAAAACACACGCTTCAGAGGAAAGAGTAGAAAGTCCTGGTTCTGACCCGGTAAATGTCTCTGGACCGTTTTCTCCATCAGCTGCACCACCTCCTGTCGACTCCTGAAGTCCGACTCAGACAAACCCAACGTCTGAACCGTCTGCAGCACCGCCCGGTCCAAGGCCTGGATCTGGACCGGACCTGGAGGAGGGAGGGCCCGGAGCTCGTTCTCCTCCTGCTTCTCCTGAGAGTACAGAGACACGTGTGAGCTGGGCAGCTGTAAGGTCTGAGGTAAACAGACACCAAGTCTGAGGTAAAACAGACACCTGCAAGGTCTGAGGTAAACAGACACTGAAGGTCTGAGTAAAACACTGAGCTGGACACCTGTAAGGTCTGAGGTAAACAGACACCTGCAAGTCTGAGTAACAGACACCTGCAGGTCTGAGGTAAAAGACACCTGCAAGGTCTGAGCTATAACACTGAGCTGGACACCTGCAAGGTCTACACTATAACACTGAGCTGGACCCTGCAAGGTTACACTATAACCTGAGCTGGACACTGCAAGGTTACACTATAACACTGAGCTGGACACCTGCAAGGTCTGAGGTAAAACACTGAGCTGGACTCCTGCAAGGTCTGAGGTAAAACAAACACCTGCAAGGTCTACACTATAACACTGAGCTGGACACCTGTAAGGTCTGAGCTTTCACACAGAGCTGTGCAGCTGTAAGGTTTACCGTGATGTTCTGATCAGCTGTAAGGTTCACCATTGTCAGATCTGAACAGCTGTAAGGTTTACCGTGATGTTCTGATCAGCTGTAAGGTTCACCATTGTCAGATCTGAACAGCTGTAAGGTTTACACTGATGACTTCTGAACAGCTGTAAGGTTCCCTCTGGTGAGATCTGAACACCTGATCAGCTGAAAGGTTTACCATGATGTTCTTCTTGTGGCGTTTCTCCTTGATGTGTTTGTGAGCTCCCTGGACGTTCTCGATGTGGACGGAGCAGAGACGACACAGATACTGGAAGTTTGGATAATCTGGAGCCGCCTGGAGCCAGAGACACAAAGAGACATGAGCCTGATGCTTCACGTCTGGTTCACGTCTGTTTTACATCTGGTTTAGTCATAGTTTTACGTCTGTTTAAGTCGTAGTTTTACGTCTGTTTTAGTCGTAGTTTTACGTCTGTTTTAGTCGTAGTTTTACGTCTGTTTTAATCGTAGTTTTACGTCTGGTTTAATCGTAGTTTTACGTCTGTTTGATGGTGGTTTTACCTTGGTGACGCGGTGGATATAATCGCGGTAAAGTCGTTCTTCGGCCTGTTTCAGACCCAGCTGCTGTTCGGTCAGACAAACGTCCTCCAGGGGGCGCTCTGCTTCTGCTCTCACTGAAACAACACACACTGTGACACACTGAACCCTGCAGCTGTTCCTCGTCCTCTGATAATGGACTCTACAGACTTTGAAGTTTGTTAAATTAACTCTGAGACAGTCCAGACCTGTGTTTGGTTTAAGTGTGTCTGAGTTGGTCTGAGTCCTGGTCTCGGCCCTGGTCTCGGCCTGTCTCGGCCTGGTCTCGGTCCTGGTCCTGCAGACTCGTCCTCCTCGAGCTCGCCGACGCTCCTGCAGGACACAGACACTTTATTAATAATTAAAAGTATTTCAAAGTTTCTGCTTCTGAACTTTCTGAGGCAGAACTTTGGACAAAATCTACTTTTCTGCTTTTCAGACTAAAAGTTTGTGTTTTACTCAAATTATTATGTGACAAAATGGAAACTAATAGTTTTCTGTTGTCGTGGCAACAGTGCAGAGCTTCATTAACTTGTTGCTAACATCATTTTAACTGCAGAAGTACAGTTTATATTGTTATGACAAAGACTCAAGACTTCGACTGAGTCTGTTTAAAGTCTGAGATAAATGTGAGAGAAGTCTTTCTGTTTATCTGCTTTTCTGCCACTGTTGAGCTGATTTTGTTTTTACTCGTCAGATACAAAGTCAGTAGAGATGAGCTAAATGGAAACTGGACTTTGAGTTTCTGTAATTCAAACGGTTCAAATGTGTAAAGTTTAATAACTCTTTCATTACTACGGCTCATTCATCAAACACTGAGTTGTATAAAGTCATTACAATAGGCCAAGGCTGCAGTACAGTAGTTAAACCACCAGATGGAGCCACACACAGACCAACAGTGTGACCCAGAGTCAGTGAGGGGAAAGGAACTGTAACTTTATTAAGTATTTTAAAAGAATGAAGTTGACCAAAGTGAAACAGGAATAAAAGATGAACCTTTGTGTCCTGTTAGTTTTGTTTAAATGTGTGAATCCACTTGAGTTGTGTTGGTTTGATTCTTTGTGTTGTGTTGGTTTGATTCTTTGTGTTGGTTTGATTCGTTGTGTTGGTTTGATTCTTTGTGTTGGTTTGATTCTTGTGTTGGTTTGATTCTTTGTGTTGGTTTGATTCGTTGTGTTGGTTTGATTCGTTGTTCAGACTTGTAAAAGCAGATTGTCAGATGTGAAAATGTGAATCTAAACTCGACTTGTTTGGAGCTTTTATGGAGCTCAACAGTGTTCGATCTCTCTGGTTCAGAAGTAAATTCCCCGGTGTAAAAGTGTCTTAGAAAGATTCAAATATCAAGAGTTTAAAGACGTATCGCGGGCGAACAGCTGCGTGGTCTCAGATCCACAGAAACGTTGTTTTCAGTCTAAAAAGCACGTCTAGATTAGAGCTGGGCAGTTTTAACATGAGGTCTGAGATTGTGGAACCAGGAAGTGGGCGGAGCTGTTGAGCTCCATTACAGCCTTGGACATTTGTAAAAGTCTGTATCAGTCACTGAACAGGGCAGGACTATAGAGTAACTGAGTGGATAGGAACGAGTGTGGACGTGAGGACACAGCCTCTGTCTGTACAGAGAATTAAACACTGAGGTTTTATTTTAGTTTAGTGGTATTTTTAGTCAGACAGAAGTAGATTAACAGATTTAACCCACAAACGTTTGGGTTAAGAACATTTTACTGTCATTTTACAGACGTTAAAACAGGTGGAGTAAAAGGCTCAAACAGAACATTTGTAAATGACTCTGGGTTTAACAAAATGTTGAGTTGGATTTTTTTTTCTAATATGACTCGATCTAAGGTTTGATACATCTCCAAAACTGTTGCAACGGTGGAGGATTTAAACATGAAAAACACCAAAAAACCGGGACACAGACGCAGGAGACGCTCAGCAACACCATTTAAACACGTAAACACAAATAAAAAAGTTTAAATGGATCCCAACGTGAACGAGCAGAAACACATTTAGAGTTTAAGTGACATTTACCATTTAATTAAACTCAGTAGATTAACACAAGTCACGAAGATAAATGAGAGTTTAACATGAATCAAGAACAAGTTTGTGAAGAAACGTTTAACAGGAAGTAGAGTTCTAACCTGATGACATCACAGAGTGGAGACGAGAATATTTACACTTATTTTAACGACTCTAGAAACAGAAATCTAACAGAATGAGCTTCAGACTGAATGTTTATGGCTCAAAAAGAGAAAACCTGTGACATCAGAAGAGTTTTGGTCGCTAAGCAACGTCCCAGTGTGATGTCATCGTCTATGAACAGGAAGTAAGTAAGAAACCCAAACAAACATCTAAACATAACCTAACCCTCTCTAGACCAAACTGTCCTTGTTCGTATAGAACAAGACGGGGAGCGCAATGGGATATCTAACGCCTAACCCGACCTTCACAAACATCTAAACATAACCTAACCCTAACCTACCCTAACCCAAACATAACCTAACCCAAACTAACCCTAACTAACCTAAACCCGACCTTCACAAACATAAATATAATGATCCTCACTTTGTTTTAGAGAAATGTTTTACAAAAGTTCAGAACTCACCTGGCGGGGTCTGTTCTCCCTCGAGGATCCTCTCTGATTGGACGAACAGGCTTAGCCCCGCCCCTCTGCTGCATCCTGATTGGCTCGTCCATTTTCAGCCGAAGCAGAAGAAACTGAAGAACAAAGACACGTTTAGTTTGTTTTCTGTTTAAATATGTTCAGTGTCATAAAGAAAAGGGGCGGAGCCTGAGCTAAGGCTTTGATTGGTCTAGAGTCAATAGTGGGAGGAGCCTGAGCTGATAAGGAGCAGTTTGCCCCGCCCCTTTGACTCCTGTCAATCACTTTCATTTCTCCAGAAACGACTTAAGTTTCACTTTAGACTTTCAGACTCAACTGATCAGTGATCAATCAAACGGATCAATATCAGGTATTGGCTGAAGAAACATCAAAGACATAAAAGCTCCTTAACCCTCTGAACACAAGAAAGTATCATTTTATTTTAACTCAAACGGAATCAGTTTGTTTTGTCAGAAAATAACAAAGTTCATCTTTAACATGTTTCTGCTCTTTCAGCTGTTCACCTAGCCTCTTTCAGCTGTTCACCAAGCCTCTTTCAGCTGTTCAGTAAGCCTCTTTCAGCTGTTCACCTGGCCTCTTTCAGCTGTTCACCTAGCCTCTTTCAGCTGTTCACCAAGCCTCTTTCAGCTGCTCACTAAGCCTCTTTCAGCTGTTCACCAGGCCTCTTTCAGCTGTTCATTAAGCCTCTTTCAGCTGTTCACTAAGCCTCTTTCAGCTGTTCATTAAGACTCTTTCAGCTGTTCATTGAGCTCTGTGTGTTTGTTTCATTTTTCTGAACAGCTGCAGGTGCTGAACACCTGAAAGGAAAGTGAAACTGAGACATTATTTATGAGTCAAACTTTGTCCTTTTACAAGAACAAACTGAACATTTACACCTCACGTTTGTTTGTTTGTTTGTTTGTTTGGGACAGAAAAATATAAAAACTAAAACAATGAAACTGAAGAAACACAAGAGTTTTCTGTCATTTATAAAAACTTAAACTTGTCTCTCAGACCTGGGACTGGACTCAGACCTGGACTGGACCTGGGACTGGACTCAGACCTGGACTGGACTCAGACCTGGGACTCAGACCTGGGACTGGACCTGGGACTGGACTCAGACCTGGGACTGGACTCAGACCTGGACTGGACTCAGACCTGGGACTGGACTCAGACCTGGGACTGGACTCAGACCTGGGACTCAGACCTGGGACTGGACTCAGACCTGGGACTGGACTCAGACCTGGACTGGACTCAGACCTGGGACTTTACAGAGACTTTGAGCTTCGTTTGAACTGAACTTTTGAATCATAAAAGGAAAGATTATTATTAACTTTTCAGTTTTTATTTAATAAATATCAATGTCTTTGGCAGAAACGTGGACTTTCAGCAGGTTTCAGGTCTAAAAGTCGTTAATGTAAAAACACATGATACAGAAAAGTCCCAGACACTTGTTTTACAGCAACACAGAGTTCTAATTAATCGATTATTTAATTAACTTTTATTAAAGAGCTGAGGTTGTTTGTTTCTTTCTGAAAAAACACTGGTCAGACTTTTATAGGGAGTCGTGTTTACCTCAAAAACAACAGAATCGTGGTCTCATCGTGATCTTGTTCCAATAAAATCATAATATCCACCGTATCGTCCCAAACCTAATTAAACGAGACTTAATCACGGCCTTTAAAGTCTCTCATCAGCAGCTTCTTAAAAGGTAAAGTTTAGACATTTTTAACTCGAGAGTCCAGTGTGAGGCCTTTACAGGTTCAGTGACTGAGATCTGACTGGAAGGATGTTTAGCCTGATCCCGACAGATCTCAGAGGCTAAGCAGGGTTGGGCCTGAGCAGTACACGGATGGGAGATCGCGGAGGAACCTCAGGAGCCACAGTGGGAACAAACAGAGGAGAAACTGTCGTGTCCTTAGGCAAGACACTTCACCCACGTTAGTCTGAGTCTGGTGTGTGAATGTGTCCTGACTAAACCCTGTCCAGGCTGAGACACCTGGGACACAGCCTCGGTAAATAATAATAATAATAATAATAAACAATGAGCCCGTTTACATGAGCACGAATAACCCGGTTCTGAGCAGGATCCTGGTTCTGACAATAATCTGGTTCTAGTGTTTACATGAGTCAGAGAAACCTGGTTATTCATGTTCCTGTTTACATGAGCACTGGGAGTATCCTGGATATTCAGACTGGTAACTATGGCAACAATGACACAGATATGGCAGGAACTAAACATGTATGAAATAGGGATGGAACGATTCTGCAAAAGAGTCGAATCGTTCGATCCTTGCCCTTCGATCCGATCGTTGCATAGTTCGAACGATTTTGAGTTAAAATACACGTGTAGCGGCAGCGGCGTTTTGTTGACAGGGGAACGAGTGAGCGCGTGCGCAGAAGAGTGTTGTGTGTGGGGAAAAGAAGTGGAGGGAGACGCTGGCGCCGCTCAGATTCAACCTTAACTTCATATCGCTCCGGTGTTTGGGAACACGTTGGATTTAGTGCCAAGGATGATGCTAGCGGTAAGAAAACTGTCTATTGGGAAGTTTATCGCTAATGACATGCAGCCGTTTTGTCTTGTTCGTGCTGTTGAACACGGAGGCTTAAGCACGTTTAACACCGCCGAGCCTTGCTATAAACTCCGAGCCCAAAACACTTCAGTAACACCGTAATACCCACGATGTTTGAAGAAACAAAGCGTGAACGTGAGCAAGACCAGACTGCACGTGAATATGTAGCGCTGACAGCTGATGGGCGGACTTCCAGAGCTACGAAGAGTTTTATTACGATGACGGTCCACTACATCGACAAAGAGTAGGCTAAAGTGTTGCAGACACGCATGTATGAAGGCCCGTGCAGACAGGACGCGAACTGTCGCTGTAGTTTCGCCCGGTGGAGCGAGGACACGCGAAAACCAATGAGGAAGTGGGCGGTGAAAGCTGCCGTGAAAATATTAATATAAACAAACTCAGTGCTTGCTGCGTAAGTGATTATGGACAAGAGAACTATTCCTGCTGGAATCAGCCCAAAACACCTCTGTCTCCTTGTTAACTTTGCCAAAAGAAGCCCTGTGTTCTCATTCGCGTCGCTCCAGTTAAATCAAATCTACAAGTAGCTGGAGCGAGAGCGGCTGCGCCTCTCAAAGCCGTCATTTCTCTGCTTTGGTTGGCGGCACGACAGAGCGTTCATCCGCTGACAGACACATACACATGAATGGGTTTTCAAGCGACATTTGTCGCTCATCGCATCCTGTCTGTACGGCCTTTAGTCCCATACAAGTCAAAACCTCTCAGAAGCACTGACAGAAGTAAAACATGAATGGAAGTTAATTAGGAAAAGTAACTGTGTCCCTGACACAATGTAACAATGTAAGAAAGTCACATGGTTAATGCTGTTAATATAAGGGTTAGGGCCAAATCTTGGGTGTTTTGCACTGTGCACTTTGCAATGTGTCTGACAAACATGCAGTGTCCATCAGACAAACTTACAGGAAAAATAAGAAAAGTCATTGCTTTTTACATAAAAGCACAAATGAAGCCCACATTCTCAAAATGAAGCAAGAAATGTTAGAGTTGCCAGTTCACAAACTAATATATGTACAAAAATAAATGTAAAAATAAATAACATAGTTTTAGATATCTATTAACAAAATCGAGAAAATCGAAAATCGTGACGGCAAAATTGAAAATCGAATCGAATCGTGACTTGGGTGAATCGTCCCATCCCTAGTATGAAACTTTGCTAACTTATGGGTTTTAAACATGTTTACAGCAACAAACTGACAAAATACAACTAAATAAGAACATCAGACTGTAGATCACAGTCAGAGCTTTGGGAAAAGTGATTTTAACTGTGTAAAAATTGTCTGGATTTTAAAGAGTCGGTTCAGAGTTACAGCTGTGTTTGTTACAAGTACTTTATAGTTTTATAATGACGACACATTACAGATAAACAATGAATAAATAAGTCTCATATGCTCCAACCCAAAGAGAAAAAGTGCTTTAAAATGAACATAAGAAAAAGAAAATAATAATATTGAGTCATTTTGGTAAATGTCCTGCTTCTGCCAGATCAGTTCCTTCAGTTTGCACAGCTCAGTTTGGTTCTATCAGAGAAAACCAGGTTCTGGTGTTTACATGGACCAATAATCTGGTTATTATCAGAAAACTCCAGTGACAATAACCTGGTTATTCGAATAATCAGGTTATTAAAATCAGGTTCTGGTGTTTACATGTGTGACCGGTTGTGTTTTGCACTTGCCCTGAGCGGGAGTTGAACCCGGGTCTCCTGCACGGCGGTCAACTGACAAACTCATTGAGCTAAAGGGAACGCCCCCCTTAGCTCAGTTTGTTCGTGGGTTCTTATACCTGAGGGGGTGAGTTTATCCCATACCACCACACACTTCTCCATACTGGTCCTCGTGTGGGTCTACACCGGTTACACATGGACTCACACATAACCAGGAGATTTAAAACCCTGATCAGAACCGGGTTATTCGTGTCATGTAAACACCCTCATAGTTACCAGTCTGAATATCCAGGATACTTCCAGTGCTCATGTAAACAGGAACATGAATAACCAGGTTTCTCTGACTCATGTAAACACTAGAACCAGATTATTGTCAGAACCAGGATCCTGCTCAGAACCGGGTTATTCGTGCTCATGTAAACGGGCTCATGACAGTTACTTCTATGACACGGATTTTAGACCCTGACTGTTTGTTTGTTTGTTTTTATGTTTGTTTGTTTTCCTTCTGGCTGTAGATCTTGTCTAAAGTAAACAAATCACAACAAAAAGCAGATTTCTACTGAAAGAGTTTAAGCAGAAGTGTCCGGCCAAACTCTAAACTAAAACCCTGATTACAGTTTATAGAGTTTCCACCTGAGCCTGTCCCGGGTCAGTCCGGGTCAGACAGCTCCGGGTCACTCTCTCGGTGTCTCCCCGCTCACACACCTCCGTCCCTCCGCAGGACTCACCGTTCACAGCCGCAGCAGCTTCCTCTCCCGGGCTCCGGTAAACTCCAGCGGGGCCTGGGCTTCTTCCTCCGAGCTCCTGTTCTCTCTCCGGAGCTCCGGTTGTCTTCTGCGGGGCTCTGGCTCTCTCTCCGGGACTCTGGCTCTCTCTCCGGACTCTGCTCTCTCTCCGGGACTCTGGCTCTCTCTCTCCGGGACTCTGGTTCTCTCTCTCCGGGACTCTGGCTCTCTCTCTCTCCGGGACCGTGGTTCTCTCTCTCCGGGACTCTGGTTCTCTCTCTCCGGGACTCTGGCTCTCTCTCTCCGGGACTCTGGTTCTCTCTCTCCGGGACTCTGGCTCTCTTCCTCCGGTACCCTGGCTCTCTCTCTCCGGGACTCTGGCTCTCTCTCTCCAGGACCGTGGTCTCTCTCTCCGGGACTCTGGCTCTCTTCCTCCGGTACCCTGGCTCTCTTCCTCCGGGGCCCTGGTTCTCTCTCTCCTCAGCGGGGCCTCGGGGCTGCGCTGGCCGGCCTCGGAGGCGCTGTTCTCGGCCTGAGCTCACGGCGCAGAGGCCTCCATGCTCCGCTTCGCCTCAATGTTTTTCAAAGCTCGGACTCCGCCGCCATGTTGGCTTTGCGCCGCGGTGCATTCTGGAACAACACGGTGACGTCACTGCGGGGGCGTGGTCACGGCGGTGCGTTCACGGCTCCAGACTCGAGCAGTTAAACTCATAGACATATAATTATACTAATTTAATGTCTATGGTTAAACTAATCTTCTGATTAAAGTAACGTAAAACATTTGTTTGTACAATGTCTGAGTCAGTAAAACATTACTATAATTATGAACTAAATTGGAATTGATATTGATTAAAAAAGAAGTAAACATACCTTTGCTCGGTTCAGTCACTTTAGCTTCAGTTAGCTTCTGTTTGTGTCGCCGTGGAAACTGTTCTTGTTTAATTTCTGTTTCATTTTTACACTTTATTTTGTTATAAATGTTTAAAAGAAATATTTAGCTATAACTTCAGACGTTTTCATACTAAAGACATCTTTTAAAGGCAATAATGTTTGCTTTAAAAGTGCTGTACAGAAATACTAAACACAAACACCCACATGCACAATAAAATAATAATAAAAAATAATAACAAATATATACATACACAAATAAATAAAATAAATAGTAGGACACTAAAATATAAATTATTACTCTAGAACTTTAAATAATAATAAAATACAAAGGCACAGAGGATCACACAAGAGTAAAGTGGCTCTTAAAATGAGACTTGAAACACTCCACAGTGGGAACAGATCAAACATGCGGGGTTAGGGTGGAGATGGGCCGTTAAATCTGACGGTCATCGTCGTAAAAGTGTAAAAAGAACTGGGCCCAGAGTTGAACCCTGGGGACTCCACAGTGGGAACAGATCAAACATGGCGGGTTAGGGTGGATGCTGGACAGTCATCGGCGTAAAAGTGGTCAGAAATGTCGTGCTTTCTAAAAGTTGGACCCAGCGGAGAAGATACAGAGTAAAAAGAACTGGGCCCAGAGTTGAACCCTGGGGGACTCCACAACAGTCTTCAGGACGTTTAAAAGAGTTGCTGTGTCAATAGCAGCAGTCAAGTCTAAAAGCACTAAAGGTCGAGCTACCACGATCATTAAAAACCTTTAAAAGTGCTGACTCAGTGTCTGCAGGGCTCAGAGCCTGACTGGAAACTTTCTAAAATACCATGTGCATCTACAAAGGCTGCACTTGATGAATAATACTTTTTCCAATATTTCAGTCAAAAAAAATCTTTTGAGATGTGAAACATTAAATGAGTCAAGTGTAGTTTCTTCAGAAGAGGTTCAACTTCTGCCGACAGCGGCTAACGTGTGTTTGATGTGAATGAGGCTGTCGGGGTCAGAGGTCACAGAGGCGAGGTTTTGAAGACTTGTTTGTAGAATCGGCATCCCCAGAAAATAATGCGAAAACCCAAAAATGAGGCTTATGGAAAAACAGTTCTTACCGAGCATGGATTGTTTTATGTGCCGGGTTCAAACGAGACGTAGCTCGGAGAAGAAGGTTCTATTGGAATTTCCCATTGTGGGACAAATAAAGGATATCTTATTGTCCGAGGAAAACACAGATGGAGGAGTACAGCTGTAGTAGAAGGCTGGACTGTGGAGGAAATAGAAGTTGAGTTAATCTGTGAGGTAAGATAGAAATGTGTTCTCCACAGAGTTTGACAAATACTCACGTTTAACTTATGTTTTGTCTTTTTCGTCAAGCGTTACATCTCACACATGCTCACCCGGTATTCGCCGACTGTTGGCCGCTTGGATCGTGTTTGTGTGAATATTCATTTACATCGGTGCGCCCAGACGACACTTGAACAGACGCTGCGTCGCTCCTTCTACCGACAGCGACTCGGGGTTGTGTTGGAGTGAAAAAGCCTTTAAACGGTTTGGGTCCTTTAAGGTTCAGTCATTTTTAGTACTTTTTAGTTGTAAATGAGTAAACTTTGTATTTCCACCACAAAGTGTGACTCTAACCCTGGCTCACTTTGGACTTTCTCAGGACAATTATTAAGTCTTTTATTTGATTTCTCGTAGAAACGCTCTGATTGGCTGAGCTTGGCTGTTCGTTAAGAGTCGTTCTTGTTTGTTCAGGAGGATTTGTAAAAGCGACGAAGGAGCTGGAAGAAAAACTTCTGTCAAAACCAGGCTCCACAGGCTCACGTGACTGCTGAAGAGAGTCACGTGAGCTCCTGCGGTCACGTGAGCCTCTTCAGCAGTCACGTGAGCCTCTTCAGCAGTCACGTGAGTCTGTGGAGCCTTGTGGGCGGGGCTTTGTGGGCGGAGCTCTGCGGACAGACTCTGGGACGGTCCCGGAGCCGGTGATAGATTCCTGATCAGTTTTGGATCAATACTTCAGTGAAGATGCTGATGCGCGCACTCGTGGCCGTGCTCGCGCTTGTGTGCGCGCGCGTGCACGCCAAACAGAAAGACTTTTATTCGTTTAAAGCGGTGAACAGCCGCGGGAAGCTCGTGTCTCTGGAGAAGTACCGCGGGAAAGTGAGTTTGGCCGAGTTTTTCTGCCTCTGCACCGAGTCTCTGCCACTGCGCGTTTTCTCTCTCTCTTTCTCTCTCTCTCCTCTCTCTCTCCTCCTCTCTCTCTCTCTCTCTCTTCTCTCTCTCTCCTCTCTCTCTCTCTCTCTCTCCCTCTCTCCGCTCTCTCTCTCTCTTCTCTCCTCCTCCTCTCCTCTCCTCTTTCTATCTCCCTCTCTCTCCTCTCTCTCTTTCTCTTTCTCTCTCTCTCCCTCTCTCCCTCTCTCTCTTTCTCTCTTTCTCTCTCTCTCCCTCTCCCTTTCTTTTCCATGCAGACGTAAAAGTTCTTTTCTCTCTCAGATTGTAAACTGTGGTGTTTCTTTCTACGGATTTTGTTTCTTTTCGTGCGCGTGCATGTGCAGCAGCAGTGCTCGTGCACGCGGGAGAGGGGGGGGGGGTCGTGTGGACGTGGCAGCGCTGAACGTCAGAGCCAAACTTTAGAATGAACCACGAGTCGGAACAGTCAGATCAATAAATCACAAACAATCCTTTTCCTGATCAATAAGTGTAACACTTCTTTCCTGATCAATAATCTGATCAATAAAAGCTGCTTTTCTGATCGATAACCTGATCAATAAAAGCTGCTTTTCTGATGATAACCAGATCAATAAAAGCTGCTTTTCTGATCGATAACCTGATCAATAAAAGCTGCTTTTCTGATCGATAACCTGATCAATAAAAGCTGCTTTTCTGATCGATAACCTGATCAATAAAAGCTGCTTTTCTGATCGATAACCTGATCAATAAAAGCTGCTTTTCTGATCAATAATCTGATCAATAAAAGCTGCTTTTCTGATCGATAACCTGATCAATAAAAGCTGCTTTTCTGATTGATAACCAGATCAATAAAAAGCTGCTTTTCTGATCGATAACCTGATCAATAAAAGCTGCTTTCTGATCGATAACCTGATCAATAAAAGCTGCTTTTCTGATCGATAACCTGATCAATAAAAGCTGCTTTTCTGATCGATAACCTGATCAATAAAAGCTGCTTTTCTGATCGATAACCTGATCAATAAAAGCTGCTTTTCTGATCGATAACCTGATCATAAAAGCTGCTTTTCTGATCGATAACCTGATCAGTGACAGATTCTGAGAAACTCAAACTATTTAAATATTTAAAAAACAAAACGCAGTGAAACTGAAACTGTTTCCATGGCAACTGTCCAAACATTATGATTAAGAGTTTTGTGACGTCACGTTCGTATCAAAACATTACTCATCACATAAACGTTTTTTTAAATCAAACACCGTGACGTCATGACGTTCCTCTGCGTCACGTGCTCAGCTGAAGTTTGACGTTTGTGCGTCAGAATAAAATGTGTTTTTACAGAAGATGAGTCCAGCAGAGGGCGCCACCGCGTTTGGACTAAAGTGAAACTAAACTCAACTGTAAAAGCTCCGAACACATTTGTGACGTCAGAGAGTCTCAATCTCAAGTTTATTTTTCTCATTAGGGACATTACAAGACTTTTTAACATCCGGGAATATAAATTATGTTTTAGGCAAATAAAGAATCTCTGACAAAACATCACTTCTTGGAATACAAAAGAAAACCCAGACAATTTTAAATAAATACCATACAAACTAGGGCCCAAGGGCCAAACTCGGCCCTCCAGTGGGACTGATTTGACCCACTGATGTTTGAGTATTTATTTGATTATATTTTGTGTTTCTGGCAGAGAAGGTCACATCGAGTCTATAAAGAAACAGTAGGTTTTGTCCCTGTTATGTAATATTTATTGTGACAATCTAAGGACAGATCTGGCTCCTCTGCTGTTGTGCTGTTGTTGTGTTTGTGGTTCTGTTTTTTATTGTATTTTTCTCTAAGTTGTTAAAACATTCAGCCAAATTTTATTTATGGAATTTTTTGATGAAAAAAAAAAAAACTGTATATGGACACAAGTTACCACAACCAACATAACCACCAACCACAACCACAACCAGCCTTTACAACCACAACCATCCTTTACAACCATCCCACAACCTCACCAGCACCAACAACCAGTTAACCAACCACAACCACAACCACAACCAGCCTTTACAACCACAACCATCCTTTACAACCATCCCACAACCTCACCAGCACCAACAACCAGTTAACCAACCACAACCACAACCACAACCAGCCTTTACAACCACAACCATCCTTTACAACCATCCCACAACCTCACCAGCACCAACAACCAGTTAACCAACCACAACCACAACCAGCCTCATCAGTAGTACGACCTAGAACCAATCACAAACACCCCACAATTAGACATATTATTGTGAAAGTTGTTTTGATCTGTTGAGTATATAAAAGTAAAACCTGATTTGAAATATTTTGATTAAATTTACTAATGAACAAAATCTAAATACTTCATAGAAACATGACATTTTCTTTATTTTAATCTTTGCACTCATTAGTGTCTTAATCACATTTGTATCACAAATTAAACTTTTTAAATGTCATAATCTTGTTTATTTGTATTTTTTTCTTGTTTAACCAAATCAACCACAACAAGGCTTTGCAGAGAGGAAAAACATTTCTTTAGGTAAGGTAAGGTAATGTTTATTAAGGACAATGTACAGTTACATGAAGCACAAAGGCAGATGTTTGTACCAGATTGTAGTTTACAGCTTATTTCCATCTGTCGTCCTGGAGAGGCACATTGGACATGTTTTTAGTTGTAGGAGGAAACCAACGCAGACACGGGAGAACATGCAAACTCCACATAGAAAGGCCCGGGCGGCCCGGGAGTCGAACCCAGGACCTTCTCGCTATGAGACCAGAGCGCTAACCGCTGCGCCACCGCTTCATCACATTTATTTATTTTTTTTTACTTTTTTAATTGATAAATAAAATGTATTTGCATTGAGATTTATAATGAAATCATCCGGGGTTTTATGGACTTGATCTTTATTCTTAATTAAACAAAATATAATCAAATAGAAACTCAAACATCAGTGGGTCAGATCAGTCCCACTGGAGGACCAGGTTTGGCCCTTGGGCCATAGTTTGTTTGGTATTTATTTAAACTTGTGGGTTTTCTTTTGCATTCCAAGAAATCATGTTTTGTCAGAGATTTTTCCTGAAAAGCACCAGATGTTTTCTAAAACGCCTGGAACATTTAAACTAGTGCTGTCAAGAGATTAATTAACTATGATCTGTAATTAATTAATCTAATTAATCTATTTTAATCTCACCTAAACATGTCTGAGAAAAACATCCAACTTAAGTGTTTTTGTTTTGTTTTTATCTAATTTAATGAATTATTGTTGCAGATGGAAATAAACTGAAGACTTTAGGAAGAACAAACCTTATGTCACTTTAAACTCACAGATGAAACAATGAAGTTAAAGATTTAAAATAGATTAATGTGATTAAAAAAAATTAACTCCATTTATATGTCTGTAATTAATTAATCTCAATTATGCACTAATTGACACTCCTAGTTTATACTATTGTAAATGTCAGGTGCCTCTGACCTCTGACCCTCAGGTGTCTCTGGTGGTGACCTCTGACCTCTGACCCTCAGGTGTCTCTAACCTCTGACCCTCAGGTGTCTCTGGTGCTGACCTCTGACCTCTGACCCTCAGGTGTCTCTGGTGGTGAACGTGGCGTCCGAGTGCGGTTACACGGAGGAACATTACGTGGAGCTGCAGCGTCTCCAGCGCGACTTTGGCCCCGCCCACTTCAGCATCCTGGCGTTTCCGTGCAACCAGTTCGGCCAACAGGAACCAGGAAGTGACCGCGACATCGACACCTTCGTCCGGACCGCCTTCGGAGCGTCGTTCCCCATCTTCAGCAAGATCGCTGTCGTGGGACCAGGAGCCAACAACGCCTTCAGATACCTAACAGGTCTGTCGCCTTGGAGACACTGGACACGCCCCCTTTAAACACAGGACACGCCCCCTGAACACGAGACACGCCCCCTAAACACCCAGACCAACAACACTTTCAGATACAGGTCATTCATCATGTTTTTGTCCTGTTTTAGTCCTGTTTTAGTCCTGGTTTAGTCCTGTTTTAGTCCTGTTTAGTCCTGGTTTAGTCCTGGTTTAGACCTGCTTTAGTCCTGTTTTAGTCCTGGCTTAGTCCAGGTTTAGTCCTGTTTTAGTCCTGTTTTAGTCCTGGTTTAGTCCTGCTTTAGTCCTGGTTTAGTCCTGCTTTAGTCCTGCTTTAGTCCTGTTTTAGTCCTGTTTTAGTCCTGTTTTAGACCATATTTAGTCCTGCTTTAGTCCTGTTTTAGTCCTGGTTTAGTTCTGTTTTAGTCCTGTTTTAGTCCTGGTTTAGTCCTGCTTTAGTCCTGTTTAGTCCTGGCTTAGACCTGGCTTAGTCCTGGGTTTTAATTACGTCTGAATCTCTTCTCTGCAGAGTCGTCGGGGAAGGAGCCGGACTGGAACTTCTGGAAGTTTCTCGTGGATGTGGAGGGAAAAGTGGTCGGAGCCTGGGGACCTCAGACCTCAGTCCAAGAACTAAGACCCAAGATCCAGGAGATGGTCCGAGACGTGATCCTGAAGAAGAAAGATGAACTTTAGACCCCAAAGTCCAGAAGAGTGTTTCTGCCGATGTGTGAACGAAGAAACAAACTCCAAACGGACTAAAGATTTACTTTTTCACAAGAGTCTGCAGCCCCTGAGAGCTCCAGAGACACACCCACCCAGACCCTTCGTTTTCCCCACAAACAGAGCCTCTGAGCTGGGCAAACACAAGAGTCTGCAGCCCCTGAGAGCTCCAGAGAAACACCCACCCAGACCCTTCGTTTCCCCACAAACAGAGCCTCTGAGCTGGGTAAACACAAGAGTCTGCAGCCCTGAGAGCCCCAGAGAAAGACCCACCCAGACCCTTCGTTTTCCCACAAACAGAGCCTCTGAGCTGGGCAAACACAAGAGTCTGCAGCCCCTGAGAGCTCCAGAGAAACACCCACCCAGACCCTTCGTTTCCCCACAAACAGAGCCTCTGAGCTGGACAAACACAAGAGTCTGCAGCCCCTGAGAGCTCCAGAGAAACACCCAAACGCACCCTTCGTTTTCCCCACAAACAGAGCCTCTGAGCTGGGTAAACACAAGAGTCTGCAGCCCCTGAGAGCTCTAGAGAAAGACCCACCCAGACCCTTCGTTTCCCCACAAACAGAGCCTCTGAGCTGGACAGATACAAGAGTCTGCAGCCCCTGAGAGCTCCAGAGAAACACCCAAACGCACCCTTCGTTTTCCCCACAAACAGAGCCTCTGAGCTGGGTAAACACAAGAGTCTGCAGCCCCTGAGAGCTCTAGAGAAAGACCACCCAGACCCTTCCTTTTCCCCACAAACAGAGCCTCTGAGCTGGGTAAACACAAGAGTCTGCAGCCCCTGAGAGCTCCAGAGAAACACCCACCCAGACCCTTCGTTTTCCCCACAACAGAGCCTCTGAGCTGGCAAACACAAGAGTCTGCAGCCCCTGAGAGCTCCAGAGAAACACCCACCCAGACCCTCGTTTCCCCACAACAGAGCCTCTGAGCTGGACAAACACAAGAGTCTGCAGCCCCTGAGAGCTCCAGAGAAAGACCCACCCAGACCTTTCGATTTCCCCACAAACAGAGCCTCTGAGCTGGGTTAGAGTCGACTCTTCAGAAGATGTTTTCTGGTACAAACGTTAGATCTGTTTGTGAATAATTTGACTGGATCCTGGTTAAAGTTGCACATTTTTTCCAAATCAAATTGAAATCAAAAGTTCAATGGATACAATTTTCAAATCACAAAACTGAGATTTAAGTATAATTTTCTTCACAAACAACATCAAAACTGAATTCTGTGGATTAGATTTGTGACAGTTTAATCTAAAATAGCTTACGTTTTTGTTATTTCTTCTGAAAATGTTTAAATATAAGAGTTAGGAGCAGAAGCGGGTCAGACATTCAGCATTTCACTTCCTGGAGCAGAGAGCGGGTCAGACATCAGCATTTCACCTCCTGGAGCAGAGAGCGGGTCAGACATCAGCATTTCACCTCCTGGAGCAGAGAGCGGGTCAGACATTCAGCATTTCCTGTTTGGTCAGATTCCAGTTTTATTGTAATGTTGATCATGATAATAATATGATTTGTGGGTGATAAGAATGGAGTTGATATCAGTATTTTATAATCATAATGTTTGTGTTTGACTTTACGACCGACATGAGACAAACTCTTATTTTGAAACATAAATGTTCGATTTGTTGGCGACAAACTGAACTCTGAGCCTCAGAATGAACACTTGCTCAGGCACAAAACAGGTTAAGAGGAGTAAAAACCTGGACTGATGAAGTCAGACAAAGGTCTTTTGTGTTTTTGTACAAATATGAATGTTCCACACAGAAACTCAATAAAAACATGTTGAATACTTTTGAGCTTTATTAGTAAAACATTAACAATAGTTTCAGCTCACAGAGATTTACTGTTTTTGTTTAAGAGATGGACACGATAAAGACTCAGTCACAGTTACACTTCTCACAACAACAGAATGTAATGATGATATTTCCTGGTCTGTGGATCTGCACCTTCAGCTTCAGACTCTTACCCGACCTGGGCCTGGAACAGACTCTTACAGGACCTGGGCCTGGAACAGACTCTTACGCGACCTGGGCCTGGAACAGACTCTTACACGACCTGGGCCTGGAACAGACTCTTACACGACTGGGCCTGGAACAGACTCTTACACGACTGGGCCTGGAACAGACTCTTACACGACCTGGGCCTGGAACAGACTCTTACACGACTGGGCCTGGAACAGACTCTTACGCGACCTGGGCCTGGAACAGACTCTTACTCGACCTGGGCCTGGAACAGACTCTTACACGACTGGGCCTGGAACAGACTCTTACACGACCTGAGCCTGGAACAGACTCTTAGACGACCTGGGCCTGGAACAGACTCTTACAGGACCTGGGCCTGGAACAGACTCTTACAGGACCTGGGCCTGGAACAGACTCTTAGGCGACCTGGGCCTGGAACAGACTCTTACGCGACCTGGGCCTGGAACAGACTCTTACACGACCTGGGCCTGGAACAGACTCTTACACGACCTGGGCCTGGAACAGACTCTTAGACGACCTGGGCCTGGGAACAGACTCTTACACGACCTGGGCCTGGAACAGACTCTTACACGACTGGGCCTGGAACAGACTCTTACACGACCTGGGCCTGGAACAGACTTTACGCGACCTGGGCCTGGAACAGACTCTTACACGACCTGGGCCTGGAACAGACTCTTACACGACCTGGGCCTGGAACAGACTCTTACACGACTGGGCCTGGAACAGACTCTTACACGACCTGGCCTGGAACAGATCGTTTTTTACAGCCCAAACTAAGGTACGCAGCAAACGTTAGCATCTTTATGGCTAACAGCCGAGTGTTTTGTTTATTCTTTCGACTCAACAGTGAGTTTAAGCGGCTTTTGGACTCTGGAACTTTGAGCTGACTTCCCAGGCAAACCTTCAGGAGCCGTTCCCTCTCGGCGACAGCGGCCGTTCCCTCTCGGCGACAGCGGCCGGTCCCTTTCGGTGACAGCAGCGCCTCTCCCTTCTCTTTGCGCTGGTGTGGCTTCTCCCCAGCTCTAACAAACGTGATTTGCTGCTTTGTTGATTGTTGGTGCTTGTTGTGCCTGTTGTGATTGACTTTCAGCACTTGTCATGACACTAACGCCAGCGCCCATCTGCCAGCGCTCTTGGGCAGGATGTTGTTCTAGTGATCGTGCTTTCTGGCAAAGTGCACACTGTGGAGTATCTGCTAACTCCCATTGGACGGTGAAGGTAGCACATCATGACCTGATGAGATGAGGAGCTTAGTCTGATATGGTTCAGACTTCCACAGGTCTGTCCAGGAGATTCTTCAGTCTGTTCCCACTGAGACCATCGCCACTGTCCTGCTGCTGCCATAGACTTCTTCCACCTCAGCTCGGACCTCGTCCTGAATCTGTTTTCAGCTCTTTGCCCCGGGTCTTACTGTAGACTGGTTTTGGGTCACAACCAGGACTCTGCCTCAGCCTGACTTCACTTTCATTTGAGTTTTTATAGCAGCACTTGCCCTGCACGAGTGACTTCGAACTCCATTAAACTCCTGCCAAGCTGCTGAACCGTAGCTGCAGCTTGTTCTCAAAATACAAAGCTTTTACCACTCAGGTTCTGGAGCAGTTCTAACCTCCTGCGAAGGTACGAACCGACCTCTCCCTCCAAGCCTTCTCTTGTTATAGGCACATCATCAGACACATCAGACACCAGGCCTATTCCGCTCTTGTTTTAGGCACTTCAGACACATCAGAGGTCAGAGGTCAGAGGTCAGAGCAGTCGTAGTGAGATACCAGGCTGATAGAGCCAGACTTTAAACCCGCCTGAACACCTGTATGTTCACTTTAACCACATGAACTCTACAGCTGCAGGGTCTGAACAGCTGCAGGGTCTAAACAGCTGCAGGGTCTGAACAGCTGCAGGGTCTGAACAGCTGCAGGGTCTGAACAGCTGCAGGGTCTGAACAGCTGCAGGGTCTGAACTGCTGCAGGGTCTGAACAGCTGCAGGTCTGAACTGCTGCAAGGTCTGAACAGCTGCAGGGTCTGACTGCTGCAGGCTCTGTGTGAGTCTGAACAGCTGCAGGGTCTAAACAGCTGCAGGGTCTGAACTGCTGCAGGGTCTGAACAGCTGCAGGGTCTGAACAGCTGCAGGGTCTGACAGTGTTGTTTGTGATTTTTGAGGCGAGGTGCTGACTGAACGACTGAAAGAATCAGATGAATTAAAATCTGTCCGGTTTGATTAAAAGCTCCAAACAAAAGCTGTGATTGACTCAGTCACGATGTTCCTCGTTAAACACTTTTATAGCAGTCTCCTTCATGACCAAACCTTCAAACCGGTTCTGTTTGTTTAGATCTCTTCTTATTAAAATAATGACAAAATGTGAGTTACAAGTGACGCATTTAGCAGATTCATAAATCTTCAGTTCACACACACATGATCTGCACAGGTGTTTGAATAAAATCAGAATCTCTGCACAAAACACATTTGTTTGTTTTACTTCAGACAGAAAAGTAAAACACTGTTCTTCCTGATCAGAATAAATCTGCTAAAACAATATTTAGTCAGTGTCAGAGCTTTTTGTTCTTTTCCAAAGACGCTTCGAGTCAGAGACTGTCACGTTTTATTGATCAAGAAATACAAACTCAAATGTTAGATTGAAGACCACACTGCTCCTCCTGAATCCAGCTCCCATGATCGGTCTGACTCTCCAGGACCTGGACCAGACCTGAATCCAGCTCCCATCATCAGTCTGACTCTCCAGGACCTGGACCAGACCTGAATCCAGCTCCCATGATCGGTCTGACTCTCCAGGACCTGGACCAGACCTGAATCCAGCTCCCATCATCAGTCTGACTCTCCAGGACCTGGACCAGACCTGAATCCAGCTCCCATGATCGGTCTGACTCTCCAGGACCTGGACCAGACCTGAATCCAGCTCCCATCATCAGTCTGACTCTCCAGGACCTGGACCAGACCTGAATCCAGCTCCCATCATCAGTCTGACTCTCCAGGACCTGGACCAGACCTGAATCCAGCTCCCATCATCGGTCCGACTCCCGGGACCTGGACCAGACCTGAATCCAGCTCCCATCATCGGTCCGACTCTCCGGGACCTGGACCAGACCTGAGGCTGGGGACATGGGCCACTCAGAGTCAGTCTCACCACCAGCAGCCAGGTGGCGCTCTACAGCTCTGCTCCACCTCTTAACCCGAGCGTCCAATACACACGAAGGTCACATGACACAAGGACAAGTCTATCCTGGACCTCAGACCTCGTGTGTCCCAGTGCACTGTTCAGTTCCCCTCCGGGTACTCTGCTCTCAGGCCGGGTACTCTGCTCTCAGACCAGGTACTCTGCTCACAGACCGGGTACTCTGCTCTCAGACCAGGTACTCTGCTCACAGACCGGGTACTCTGCTCTCAGGCCGGGTACTCTGCTCTCAGGCCGGGTACTCTGCTCTCAGACCGGGTACTCTGCTCTCAGACCGGGTACTCTGCTCTCAGGCCGGGTACTCTGCTCACAGACCGGGTACTCTGCTCTCAGACCGGGTACTCTGCTCTCAGGCCGGGTACTCTTGTTCAGGCCGAGGCTGAGCCTGACCGGTTCCAGGACTGGCTCCAGGCTTTGGCCCAATCGTGTTCCTCTTTGTGTCACTTTTCAGAATATAAACTTTAACTTTATGATTTTGTAGTTTTTAAGGACTTCCATTATAACACGTTTTGTTATTTCTCTGAAATTACCCATCCCCCAAAACAAACAAACAACAGGCTCTGTCCAGGAGGAAAACCATCAGAACATTTCTAAAAGTGTGGCAGCATTTATGTGAGAAACAAACAAACATGGAGGAGGTCACGAGGGTTGAAGCAGTGAGTGGAAAAACCAGCTTCGTCAAACAACGACGTTTGATATTTTTAATATGAGTTACACAACGCCCAGTGGAGTTATTATTAAACCACCAGAGAGTGAAGTAAAAATAAAACTGAGTCTACGTTATTGGTTCATTTCTGAATTTGTCAAAATGAAATAATCAGTTATAAATGATTTTTACTAAACTGAAAAATGTGAATGAAAAACCTGACTTTGAACATGTTTGTTGTTTTTCTGCTTCACGTTAAAGAAAGAAAAAATGTGTTTGAGATGAATCTTTTACTGTTTTATTCTTGTAGAAAACATAGGCATCTTTCTCCATTCTTTTCTAAAACATGAAACTACTGCTGAAGAATTAAAGAAGAGATACACATTTGTCCAAAAAGTTTATTGGAAATATGTTAAAACCAGATACTCAGACGAAACAGTGAAGTCTCAACGGGAGAAAACTTGTTGGTCTGTTTGAGTGAAATAGAAAAAATAGGTCACTAAGTTTAGGCAGACACAACCCTTTCCTGTAAAACCCTTCATCTGATACTATAAAACATTTAAGGCACACCTATTGTAAATAATAAACTGACTTTTGTTGATGTGACGTGAGAAAAGGTGTGATGCATTCTCCAGTTATCACCTACAAGGACAAAACGGTCCCTCCCAAAAACAACAGCATTTAGGCTTTAAAAAGAAGCTGCAGGCTCACAACTCACCTCAGACCCTCCACAGAGCCACAGAGAAGTCACAGAGGAGCCACAGAAAAGCCACAGAAGACACACAGACTTAAGAACTCACACCACAGACGTCCAAAAAAAGAAAAACAGACCTAAACTTCTTTAAAAGCTATGAACATGAAAGCCTCTCTGCTCCTGTGTGTGACCCTGACCATCGCTCTGAGCATCACCTCAGGTACGACCCATTTTAGTCCTGTTTTTGTTCTATTTTTGTCACAAATTAGTCTGGGTTCAGTTCTGGTTCAGACCTGGTTTAACCCTGTGTTCTGGTCTCATTGCAGTGGCGAGTCTCTCCTGTAACGTTTGTTCTGACCCAAATGACACCAGCTGTTCGACGACGACGACTGTCACCTGCAGCAGCGGAGAAAATCGGTGTGTGTCAGCCACGATCTTCAGTAAGAACTCGACATGAGTCTGAACACTGTTGAACACTCCTGAACACTCTCTCTCTCCCACAGCGACCTCCACCACCACACAGAAAGTCAAAGCGTGCGCTGCATCCACCCTCTGTCCGGCCAGTGACACGTACGACTTTTCTCTGAACGTGGGAAGTGCCAACGTGGTGGGCAAAGCCGTTTGCTGCAGCACAAACAACTGTAACAGCGCTGATGCTCCCAGTGAGTTTGTAATGACAATGTGTGACCTGCTGTGATTGGTCCTGATGGTGTATATGACCTCTGACCTTGTCTCCCTCAGCTCCACTTCCTCCGGACGCTGGACCTCTGAAGTGCTACAGCTGTGACCCTATGACTGGGACCTGCAGCACCGAACTGACCTGTAACGTTCTGGAGGACAACTGCTTCAGCTCCTTAGGTCAGTCACAGAAGGACACCTGCAAGTATGTCACAGCTGGACACCTGCAGGGTTCTATAATCCTTGTGTTGTGTTGCAGTGATCCCGAAGGGCCAAACCACGGCCGTCCCAGGTTGCGGTTGTGCTTCCGAGAGTATTTGTGCCGCTGCAGCTGCTCTGTCCACAACGCCTCTGGTCGCCAACATCGGCACTATCCAAGGAACACCCACCTGCTGCAACACCGGCAACAACTGCAACCTTCCACCCACCAGACCACCCACCACAACTACCAGCCCAACTACCACCCCAACTACAACTACAACCACCCCAACTACCACCCAACAACCACCCCAACTACAACCACCCCAACCACAACCACCCCAACTACCACCCCAACTACAACTACAACCACCCCAACTACAACTACAACCACCCCAACCACAACCACCCCAACTACCACCCCAACCACAACCACCCCATCTACAACCCAACTACCACCCCAACCCCAACTACAACCACAACAACCCCAACTACAACCACAACCACAACTACAACCACAACACCCAACCACAACCACCCCAACACCACCACCCCAACTACAACCACAACCACCCAACTACCACCCACCACCACAACCACCCCAACTACAACCACCCCAACTACCACCCCAACCACAACTACAACCACAACCACCCCAACCACAACCACCCAACTACCACCCCAACTACAACCACAACCACCCCAACTACCACCCCAACCACAACCACCCCAACTACAACCACCCCAACTACCACCGCAATTACAACTACAACCCCAACCACCACAACCACCCCAACTACCACCACCCCAACTACAACCACAACCACCCCAACTACAACCCCAACTACAACCACCCCAACTACAACCACAACCACCCCAACTACAACTACAACCACCCCAACTACCACCCCAACCACAACCACCCCAACTACCACCCCAACTACAACCACCCCAACTACCACCCCAACCACAACCACCCCAACTACCACCCCAACCACAACCACCCCAACTACCACCCCAACTACAACCACCCCAACTACCACCCCAACTACAACCACCCCAACTACAACCACCCCAACTACAACCACCACCAACCACAACCACAACCACCAACTACAACCACCCAACCACAACCACCCCAACTACAACCACCCCAACTACCACCCCAACTACAACCACCCAACTACAACCACAACCACCCCAACTACCACCCCAACCACAACCACCCCAACCACAACCACCCCAACTACCACCCCGACTACAACCACCCCAACCACAACCACCCAACTACAACCCCGACTACAACCACCCCAACCACAACCACCCCAACCACAACCACCCCAACCACAACCACCCCAACTACCACCCCAACTACAACCACCCCAACCACAACCACCCCAACTACCACCCCGACTACAACCACCCCAACCACAACCACCCCAACTACCACCCCAACCACAACCACCCCAACTACCACCCCAACTACAACCACCCCAACCACCACAACCACCCCAACTACAACCACCCCAACTACCACCCCAACTACAACCACCCCAACCACCACAACCACCCCAACTACACCACCCCAACTACCACCCCAACTACAACCACAACCACCCCAACTACCACCCCAACCACCACCACCACCCCAACTACAACCACCCCAACTACCACCCCAACACAACCACAACCACCCCAACTACCACCCCAACTACAACCACCCCAACTACAACCACAACCACCCAACTACCACCCCAACTACAACCACCCCAACTACCACCCCAACTACCACCCCAACTACAACCACCCCAACCACAACCACCCCAACTACCACCCCAACTATCACCCCAACTACCACCCAACCACAACCACCCCAACTACCACCCCAACCACAACCACCCCAAATACAACCACCCCAACTACCACCACAACCACCCCAACCACAACCACCCCAACTACCCCAACTACAACCACCCCAACTACAACTACAACCACCCCAACCACCCCAACCACTACTACAACCACCCCAACCACTACTACAACCACCCCAACCACTACTACAACCACCCCAACTACAACCACGTCAGGTTTGTAAAAGTCTGTGTTTTGTTACATTTGCAGAAGCCGCCGGTCCAAATGTTTATAGAAGTGAAAATCTTGTATTACAAGGCTAAAGTATGAATAATAGAATAGTTTCAGCTGGAAAGAGCCGTCGAGGTTGAGAAGTGTAACAGCAACTGTGTTTCCACCATAATAAAATGTGCATAGTGTCGAAATTTGCATAAGTAAAGCGAATAAAAAGGCGATTTATTTTCTGTTTACAACTTGAGCTGTGTCGTAACACCTGTGGGTTTTAATTTGCTTCATGAGGTAATGCAATTACCGGCGTTTCCAGCTTTCAAAATTCACTTTAGCCTTCATGCGCACTAAACAAAATCCACCTCTAGAGAGCGTATAAAGTTTAAGCGCATTAGGGATTCTAAATGCGATATTTGGCGTTTCCACCTCCCAGGACTTATTCGATACTTCTTAATGCGCATTCAAATCAAGGGGATGAATCACAATTATTTATTGTGAGTTTAAGTTTTGAGAACTTCTCCCTGTATCGACAAACGTATCACCTACAAGTTTGTCAAGATATATCCTGATACCGATACATCAAGAAAAACTCTGGTAAATAATACATATCTTTTCTTTTTTCAGTGTCAACTACCACACCTGCAGCTGCGACTTCCACCACAACCACAACCACCACCACAGCAGGTACACACAACCTCTGAACCTGTTTGGGCTTTGTTTGTGTTGTTGTTGACCCTGTTTATGCTGCTGTTGACTCTGTTTGTGTTGTTGTTGACCCTGTTTATACTGCTGTTGACTCTGTTGTGTTGTTGTTGACCCTGTTTATACTGCTGTTGACTCTGTTTGTGTTGTTGTTGACCCTGTTTATACTGCTGTTGACTCTGTTTGTGTTGTTGTTGACCCTGTTTATACTGTTGTTGACTCTGTTTGTGTTGTTGTTGACCCTGTTTATACTGCTGTTGACTCTGTTTGTGTTGTTGTTGACCCTGTTTATACTGCTGTTGACTCTGTTTGTGTTGTTGTTGACCCTGTTTATACTGTTGTTGACTCTGTTTGTGTTGTTGTTGACCCTGTTTATACTGCTGTTGGCTCTGTTTGTGTTGTTGTTGACCCTGTTTATACTGTTGTTGACTCTGTTTGTGTTGTTGTTGACCCTGTTTATACTGCTGTTGACTCTGTTTGTGTTGTTGTTGACCCTGTTTATACTGTTGTTGATGTTTGTTTGTTTGTTTGTTTTGCAGGCGCCTCTTCAGCCGCGGCGATGCTTCTGCTCCAGGCTCTGGCGCTGGTCCTCGCTCTGCTCGTTTAAACTCACATTAGTTTGAGTTTAAATGAATGTTGTTAAAGTATTATTTTCAGATTTAATGAAACTGCGTTGGTCTGTGAGGCCTCGTGGACCTGAGGCTGAAAACAAGCAGCTTCTGACGTTTACTGCACAAAATCTATTTATTATTATTATCGTCTCATTTGTGTCATCTTTGATGTTTGAAAAGTAAGACTATTAATATATGAGGCAGAAAACTGTTCAGCCGCAAGGTTTAAGGCCTAAATATGAAGCCAATCTCTCCACAGAAAACTTGAACACATGATGTGAACAGCCGAAAGGTCTCAGGGAGATGATTCAATAGAAGAGCTGTATTTATGTATTTATCATTTGACAAAGTTATATATATTTATTATTTAATAAAATGTATGAACACTTAAGCTCAGTGTTTCTAATAGATTTTCTTCCTTTGTAAATACACAGATGGGGGTGCACAGTAGCAGAGTGGTTAGAGCTCTGGAGGTGGTGGGTTCGACTCCCGGGTCGAACCATGTCAACATCTCCTGATCTCTCTGGGTGGAGTTTTCATGTTCTCCCCGTGTCACTGTGGGTTTTCTTCGGTGTCCTCCAAACACCTGCATGTTTAGGTTACTTGGGCATCTCTGTAAATTTCTCTTAGTGAGTGAATGAGAGAGTGAATGTTCGTCTGTCTCTGCGACAAGTTGGCCACTGTCCAGGGTGTTCCCCGCCTAAGGCCCAAAGTTACTAGACTCCAGTCACCCGCGACCCTAACGGGATGAAGTGGTAGAACATGAATGAAATACACAGATGTGGATAAAACAGGAGGTAACTCTCTAGTAATCAAAGAAACATCAACCATGATCACTCCAAGCTGACAAAAGTCAGATATGACTGTTTGTTAACCCTTGTGTCCCGTTGGGGAGTTTTACTCCATTTTTTTGCCACTTTTCATTTTTAAATTGTCCACCATTGCTACAGTTTTTTAGATATTTCAATTATTTCTCGTTGCAAACCTTAGATCAAGTCATATTTTCAAAAA
Source organism: Mugilogobius chulae (assembly GCA_038363315.1). Taxonomy (NCBI): domain Eukaryota; kingdom Metazoa; phylum Chordata; class Actinopteri; order Gobiiformes; family Gobiidae; genus Mugilogobius; species Mugilogobius chulae. The sequence continues at coordinate 5,932,834 of CM076412.1, read as the reverse complement.
ATCTACTCACAGTTTAGTTAAACCCAGAGTCTTGTCATTTACACATGTTCTGTCCTTATGTTCTGTTAGAGCCCTTTTACCTTACTTGTTTTTGACGGCTGTAAAATTGAAGTAAAATATATATTTTTCAAATTTTTTTTTGCTTGAATCTGTTAATCCACTTCTGTTCTGACTAAAAATACCAATTTTTTAAAAAAAATCCTGTGTTTTAATATTTTTACAGACTTATATAAAAGCTGATTTTCAGAGGTGAAAATGTGACACAAAATGGACCATTTTTCATATAAAATGTGAATATATTCTGGATTTTTTTTCACCTTTTATTTCAGCCTTGGGCGTGTTAAAAAAGGGTCCCGACTTTGACTTTGGTGTATTTGTAGTTTTTGTGCAGAAGCAGTTTGTAGTTTTGTCTCTTGTCCCATTGACTTCCATTATAAACACTTTTTTTTACTGCTCTGAAAATCCACTATAAAAATGTGATTTTCCAAACTTTTATGTTTGTTCCTTTTCAGAAAAAGTGAAATAAGTCATTTTTAGACTTTTAGATGAATTGTGTGTATTTCCCATTGAAACAGGCATGTGAAGAGTAAGACACAGTTTCCCCATTCAAACCTATGGAACATATGGGACAGCAGGACCTCCATATATGGAAGAGACATGTTTGTGTTTAGGAGGCTCCTGGGGGCGTGGCCTCACATGGGGCGGGGTGGAGGTGTGTGGGGGGGCACTGGGGGGTGTTGGGGAGTATGTGTGTGAAGTTTGAACAATATGCATATTTGAATGTAGTGCCCTTATTACAATAGGAAAAGCTGTATTTGAACAGCTCTATTATACACACTATTATATGCACAAACACCAAACTTCACACACATACTCCCCAACACCCCCCAGTGCCCCCCCACACACCTCCACCCCGCCCCAGGTGAGGCCACGCCCCCAGGTGAGGCCACGCCCCCAGGTGAAGCCACGCCCCCAGGATTCTCCTAAACACAAACATGAAATGTAAAAAATGAGATTTGCCTAAGAATGGAGTGTATTTTCTTGATTGATTTCCAGTTGCATTTCATGTTGACTCTTTTCCAGTGAAAAAGCTGTATTTTTCATATTTTAGAAACAACATCCTTTGGGTCTTGTTCTAGTGGCCAACAATGTTTTAAAGACATTTAAAATCTGCTCAAATAAGATAAATATGACTTAATTCAAACATTTATTCACTCATTATAAAGTTTAAGATGGTCACTTTTTACAGTGTGTACTTTTGACTTGGTTAGGCCCTGTTTGGTCCTGGTTTAGACCTTGTTTGGTCCTGCTTTTGTCCTGGTTTAGTCCAGGTTTAGTCCTGGTTTAGACCTGGTTTAGTCCTGATTTAGACCTGATTTAGACCTGATTTAGACCTGGTTTAGACCTGGTTTAGACCTAGTTCAGATTTAGTTTTTAAAAACAAACTGCAGGATCAGTTTTTTCACTGAAGAGACAAACTCAGAGTCAAAACCTCGTGTGTCGTGTTGAGCAGAAGAAGTCCTGGTCCTCGGTTAAATCTGTCTCTGTAAAATAAAAGTGAATAGGCCTGTCAGACCGGATCAGAGGTCAGAGGTCAGAGAAGTCGTAGTGAGATACTAGGCTGATAGAGTCAGGTTTGAAAAACCCGCCTGAACACCTGCATGTCCACTTCAGCCACAGTCACAGGAACTCTACAGGGTCTGAATAGCTGCAGGGTCTAAACAGCTGCAGGGTCTGGACAGCTGCAGGGTCTGGACAGCTGCAGGGTCTGAACAGCTGCAGGGTCTGAACAGCTGCAGGTTAGTGTAACACTTGTAGGCTAGGAGTTATGAAGACTGACTACGAACTCTGTAATTAAATGATAATTAATGGTAGCATCAGAAAACTGGTTCTTTAAGGAGCCCAGGTGTGAATAAAACAGTGAGTCAGAATTAAAGTTTAAGAAAAATGAAAATGTATTGAATATTTTTTGAAGCAATAATAAACAGACAAACAAAACAACAACAACAAAAATGTGTGAGTGTGGGTGTGAGTGTGTGATAGAGTTCAGTCCTTTAGTATTTGTATTCCAAGTGGACCGGTGTTGACCAGTTCAGTTTATAGTATTTGTACTCCAATTGAACCAGTGTTGACCAGTTCAGTTTTCTAGGCACAGTGTAATCCAAAGCCGGGAAAAAAAAAAATCAAGTTTTGTCCTACCGCATAGGCAGATCAATCAAGGGTAGCTCGCCATCATGAAGTGAGTTGAGAGGTTGAGAGTTACTTTTCAGTTCTTTTTGAGGTCCATGATTGAGTCCAGAAAAAAAAAACCTGACCTATAAAAGGTCAAAAGCACAAATTAACATTCAAATTACAAAACTCAAAACCATCTGCATTTGTAAAGTATGTAAACCTCATATTTACATATGCAGAATAATACATTTACATTATAATTTGTATTAAATAAATGATTAATTGTTATCAATGCTGTATTGCAAAAATTAGCAAAAGTAAATTAGCTGTATGTTAAACAGTCAATGTATCAAAATATCAAAGATCATTTCATCATATTGAAATAATTCAGTCAAAACAAGTGCACTTTTTAAATTCAATATCAAACACTCAAATAATCAATAGTATTGAATTCAATTGAATTAATAAATCAAATTACTCATATAGAGTTCTTAATACTCAAGCAGATGCTTGTATAATAATTCAAGTTGCGCAACAAATCAAAATAAATCGTAGCTACGTCAGTTTATGTATAAAAAAAAAAACAAGTAGAAGCTCTTAGCCGCTTTAGCTTTCGTCAGAGAAGTTGTAAAAGTAGACAAATACATTCATTTATGGAAAACAAACAAATGCTTTCAATAATCTAGTTTCTTATGTATAATTCGGCTGGAATTAAATCGCAAATGCATTTAGTATTAATAGTAAAATGCGGTGCTTTAAATGCTACAAAGCGCTAGTTAGCCGCGCTAACAGCTAATCGAGGCTAAGCGGTTTTGAATGGAAGCGCTTAGCATACATGAAACAACACGCTATGTAGTAGTTATTTACAAAAATAGGCTCGCTGATCACATAAAGAGCACACCGAATGTTTGTCAAAGACTCACCGTTGGTATGTGGGGAGTTTGAGGTGAGAAAAAGCGTTGCAACAGCCCACAAATCTGCAGGTTTGGAGCAGAGACGCCGACCTGAGCACGCCACAGCCACAGTGAGGAGAGGGGCAGGAGACGGAGCAGTGACTTCATGTGACCCCGCTGCTTAAGGGAAATCAGTGCCGTGGCCAGACAGGAAGTAGTACATTAAAATAAAGGGCTTTAGGAAATGCGGGTTACATTAGCTTATCTAAAGTGTAGTCTTATTTTGCCTTATAACATTTTTTTGTAATACCCAAAGTAAATGGACCTAGTCACTAGTCTGAAAATGTGAAATGACAAAACATTAGAATTGTATTTTCAAATCAAATCAATTTATTTTTGTATAGCCCAAAATCACAACAACAGTCATCTCTGAGGACTTCCCAAGATTATTATTTAAAAACAATGTTATGAAGACAAACTCTTGCATCATCACAACATGTTAGAACATGAACAGTACGTATTACAACATAAAAATGACATAAACGGTTTAAAAAGAAAACCCAGCGACACATACGGTATAAAATACGAATGTATACAAAATGACTGTTTAACATGACTGAAAAAGGTTTGTTTTTGTTTGTTTTTTCACAACAGAGAGAATGATTACCTAAAGAATGATTGATTAGTAATAACTGCCATTTCATTTGCTCCAAGTCTCTAGAGAGTCTTTATTGACGTCCAGGTGCTCTGCAGGTGCTCGATATGGGCACCACAAACCAACTGTTGTGGTTTACCCATGATGCACCTGAGTTTCTTCTCTTCCATTCGCCGCCATCCTTCCTCTTCAATAGTGAGGCAAAAGCAAAGAAGTTACAATCACAATGAATTAGAGCTGCAACAGACCGATGTTTTTATTATACTTTTTATTGTTTAGAATAATCAGTTTGTTTAGATTTCAACAGGATCATGTCTGGACTTTTTGTGGTTGTCAAAAGAATCAAAACCAAAATATAAAATATCCTACTGAAACTGGTGACAAAATACTAATTTTGAACTATTGTTAGTAAAATAACTCAGGCCTACTTTACAGTCATTTTGTGTTGTTTATTGTTTAAACTTGACCTAAAAATAACTTGTAGTGTCCACTATGGAGATTTGTGACAACTTTACCATCAAAAGTAGTTCATGTTATTGTGTATTTATTTTATGTGAAAGTGAAGTGTCCAAATGTAGTTGTTTTGATGTATTTCTGTGTAAAAGTTCAGACTGTGATGTTTGAACAATAAAATCTAACTTGTGCACTGGTGTTTGTGATACTTTAATAAATGTGTTATAAGGCAAAATAAGACTTTAGATGAGCTCACTCTAGTTACTTTATTAACCATTAATAGATGCTTTATAATAACCTGTTTTACTTAACAAAGGTGTTATAAAGCATCTATTAACTGTTAACCAAATAGGACAGTGTGCTGGTGTTTGGTAATAAACAGTTACATTTCAAAGTAATTAAGTGTCTACAAATGTTTGTTAAGGCTTAATAGATATTATTTATTACATATTAATAAACTGTTTATCAAATGCACAGTCTTTTAGAACATTTACTAATACAGTCTTTATAAATATTTATAAGGCTTAACTCATTTTTATAAATGCTTTTTTAATCATTACTTAATGTGTTGTTGTTAGGCTTAATAACATGCAGTTAATATAAAGTATTACCAACACAGTAATAGCAGTCTCCTTCATGACCAAGCCTTCAAACCGGTTCTGTTTGTTTAGATCTCTGTTTATTAAAATAATGACAAAATGTGAGTTCTAAGTGATGCAGATTCATAAAACTTCAGTTCACACACACGATCTGCACAGAAGGTGTTCATCCTGATCAAAATTAATCTTTTAAAACAACATGTACTCCAGTGTCAGAACATTTTGTTCTGTTCTAAAGATATAAAACTTAAATGACCAGGTTCTAGGAATGGCTCCAGGCTTTGGCCCAACCAAGTCCCCTTGTGTACGTCAGGCTTGCCCAATCGTGTCCCTCCTTGTGTCACTGTCAGGCTTTGGCCCAATCGTGTCCCTCTTTATGTCTGTCAGGCTTTGGCCATGTGTCCTCTTTATGTCACTGTCAGGCTTGGCCAATCGTGTCCCTTTTATGTCACTGTCAGGTTTGGCCCAATCCGAGTCCCTCCTTGTGTCACTGTCAGAGGCTTTGGCCCAACCGAGTCCCTCCTTGTGTCACTGTTCAGAAGCTTTGGCCCAATCGAGTCCCTCCTTGTGCACTGTCAGGCTTTGCCCAATCGGACCCTCCTTATGTCACTGTCAGGCTTTGGCCCAATCGAGACCCTCCTTATGTCACTGTCAGGCTTTGGCCCACGAATCCCCTTGTGTCACTGTCAGCTTGGCCCAATCGGTCCCTCCTTGTGTCACTGTTCAGGGCTTTGGCCAATCGAGTCCCTCCTTGTGTCACTGTTCAGAAGGCTTTGGCCCAATCGAGTCCCTCCTTGTGTCACTGTTCAGAATATAAACTTTAACTTGGATGATTTTGTAGTTTTTGGCAGAAGCAGTTTGTAGTTTTGTCTCTTGTTCTGTTGGAGCCATTTTGTCCCTTGACTTATGTTAGAAACTCTGAAAATCCCTTCCCCCAAAAACAAACAAATAAACAAACAAATAAACAAACAATGGCTTCTGTCCAAGAGGAAAACCACCAAACAGCAGTGAGTGGAAAAACCAGGTTAGAAAACAACAACGTTTGATATTTTTAATATGATTACACACGCCCAGTGAAGTTATAATTAAACCACCAGGAGTTAAAATAAAACTGAGCCTAGTTATTGGTTCATTTCTGAATTTGTCAAAATGAAATAATCAATTATGTAATGATTTTTATTAAACTGATAAACGGAAATAAAAAAACTGTATTTGAAAATGCTTCTGCTTCACGTTAAGATGATTGTTTTACTGATATTTCTTCTAAAATCCTACAGTAAAAATGTAGAAAATATCTTTCACAATTCTTTTCTAAAACATGAAACTAATGTGGAAGAATTAAAAAAAGAGAAGTTTGAGCAGAGAAAACACATTAAAATAACTGTTGTTGTTTACCTGTTGTAAATAATAAACTGGCTTTTATTGATGTGGCGTGAGAAAGGTGGATGCATTCTCCAGTTAATGCCGACAAAAACGAAACGGTTCCTCCCAACAACAACATCAGGCTTTAAAAGGAGCAGCAGCATCTTCCAGACTCACAACTCACCTCAGATATACAGACTCACAGAAAAGCCAGAGAAGAGCCAAGAAGAGCCACAGAGAGACACAGAAGAGCCACAGAAGCCAGAAGAGCCAGAGAGGAGACACAGAAGAGACAACAAAGAGCCAAGAAGAGACACAGAAAGAGCCACAGAAGAGGCCAACAGAAGAGACACAGAAGAGACACAAGAAGAGCCACAGAAAAAGCCAGAAAGAGCCACAGAAGGCCACAGAGAGACACAGAAAGAGCCACAAGAAGAGCCACATAAGAGCCACAGAAGAGACACAGAGAGAGCACAGCAAGAGCCACAGAAGAGCCACAGAACCACAAACTCAAGAAACTCACACCACAGACTTACTACAACAAAGAAAACCAACCAAACCTTCACTAAGGCTTCAGAACATTGAAAACCTCTCATGCTCCTGCTGTGGGCCCTACCATCGCTCTGAGCATTCACCCAGGACGGCTCATTTTAGTCCTGTTTTGTTTCTTTTTGTCCTGAATAAGTCTGGGTTCATAAACCTGGTCAGAACCTGGTTAACCCTGTCTGGTCTCATTGCAGTGGCGAGTCCTCCTGTAACGTTTGTTCCTGATCCAAATGACACCAGCTGTTCGACGACGACGACTGTCACCTGCAATGAAGAAACTCGTAGTGTGTGACGGCCACGATCCTCAGTAAAAACTCGACATGAGCTGGAACACTCTTGAACACTCCTGAACACCTCTCTCTCTCCCACAGCGACATCTGTCTCCACCGGCTCCACCACCACACAGAAATTCAAAGCGTGCGCTGCATCCACCCTCTGTCCGTCCAGTGGCACGTACGACTAGTTTCTCTGAACGTGGGAAGTGCCAAACGTGTGGCCAAAGCCGGATTTGCGTGCAGCACAGACAACTGTCAACAGCGCTGATGCTCCCAGTGAGTTTTAATGACAATGTGTACCTACTGATGGTCCTGATGGTGCTATAATGACCTCTGACCCTTAACCTTGTCTCCCTCAGCCTCCGATTCCTCCGCCCCGCTGGAACCTCTGAAAGTGCTACGGCTGTAACCCTCTGACGGGACCTGCAGCACCGAGAACTGACCTGTAACGCTCTGGAGGACAACTGCTTCACCTCCTCAGGTCAGTCACAGCTGGACATCTACAGTCACAGCTGGACATCTGCAGGTCAAAGCTGGACATCTGCAGGTCACAGCTGGACACCTGCTGGCAAAGCTGGACATCTGCAGGTCACAGCTGGACACCTGCAGGTCACAGCTGGACACCTGCAAGTCAAAGCTGGACACCTGCAGGGTGGTTAATCCTTGTGTTGTGTTGCAGTGATCCCAAAAGGCAGCAGTTCGGCCGTCCCAGGTTACGGTTGTGCTTCAGGGAATCTTTGTTGCCGCAGCAGCTGCTGTTGCGCCACGTGGCCTCTGAGTCGCCAACATCGGCTCCATCCAAGAAACTCCCAACCTGCTCAACACGCGACTACTGGCAACCTCCCAACCAGCAAAACTACAACCAACCCACCTACAACGTAACAACCACCCCCGACTACAACCACAACCACCCCAAGCCACCACTACAAGCCACCCCAACCCACCACCACACCACCCACATCACCCCACCACTACCCACCAACCACCACTACACCACCCCAACTACCACTAAACCACCCCAACTACCTACAACCAACGACAACCACCCCAACCCACACAACAACCAACCCGACACAAACCCAACCACCCCCACACCACTACAACCACACCCACCACTACAACCACCCAACACCACCACCACCACAACCCCCCAACCACAAAAACAACCCACAACAACACAACCACCCCAACCCAACAAACACCAACACAACACAACCACCCCAAACCACCAAAAACCACCCCACACCACCACCAACCACCCCACACCACCACAACCACCCCAAACCACCACAAACAACCACCCCACCAAAACACCACCCCAACCACCACAAACCACCCCAAAACACAACCACCCAACCCACACACACCCACCCCAACCACAACAACCACCCCCAAACCCAACAAACCACACACCAACCACCACCACCCCAACCACCACCACAAACCACCCCACCCCACCACAACCACCCCACACCACACCCCACAACCCACCACCCAACCACACCAACCACACCCACCACCACACAACCAACCACACCCAAACACACCACCCCCAACCACCACCCAACCACCCCAACCACCAACAACCACCACCCCACCACCACCCAACCCCACCACCAACCCACACCCCACCCCAACACCACCACAACCACCCCCAACCCACCACCACAACACCACCAACACCCACCACACCCACAACCACCACCCCCAACCACCCCACAACCACCACCCCACACCAACCACCCACCCACCACAACCACCCAACACCACCACCCCACACCCCACCACCACACCACCACCCAACCACCACTACAACCACCCCAACACCACAACCAACCCACCACCAACCACCACACCAAACACACCCCAAACCCAACCACCCCAACCCACACACACCACCACCCCAACCACCACTACAACCACCCAACCACCACTACAACACCCAAACCAACCCACCACAACACAACCAACCCAACCACAACTACAACCAACCCCAACCACCACAACCACCACCACCAACCAACCACTAACAACCAACCCAACCCACCCAACCACCCCCAACCACCACAACACCACCCCAAACACCACAAAACCACCACCCCTAACCACCACCACAACACACCACCCCCAAACTACCACTACAACCACCCCAACCACCCACAAACCAACCCAAACCACCAACTACAACCACCCCAACCACCACTACAACCACCCCAACCACCACCCAACCACCCAACCACCACTACAACCAACCCAACAACCACAACCACCCCAACCACCACACAACCACCCCAACCCACCACACAACCACCCCAACCACCACACAACCACCCAACACCACACAACCACCCAACAACTACAACCACCCAAACCACACAACCACCCCAACACCACCCCAACCACCACTACAACCACCCCAACACCACTACAACCACCCCAACCACCAACTACAACCAACCCACCTACAACTACAACCACCCCAACCACCAACAACCACCCCAACACCACACAACCACCCCACACCTACAACCAACCCAACCACCACTACAACCACCCCAACCAACCACCACTACAACCACCCCAACCACCACTACAACCACCCCAACCACCACTACAACCACCCAAACCACTACAACCACCCCAACCACCACCACAACCACCCCAACACCACACAACCACCCCAACCACCACAACCACCCCAACCACCACACAACCACCCAACCACACCACCACAACCACCACCAACCACCCCAACACCACCCCAAACTACCCAACTACAACCACCCCAACCACCACTACAACCACCCCACCACCACCAACCCACCCAACACAACCACCCACTACCACACAACCACCCACCTACAACCACAACCACCCAACCACCACAACCACCCACCACAACACACCACCAACCACCACCAACACCCAACCACCACTACAACCACCCCAACCACCACTACAACCACCCCACCACCACTACAACCACCCCAACACCCCAACCACCCAACACCACTACAACCACCCCAACCACCACTACAACCACCCCAACTACCACTACAACCAACCCACCACAACTACAACCACCCCAACCACCACTACAACACACCACACCCAACTACAACCACCCAACTACCACTACAACCACCCACACCACTACAACCACCCCAACCACCACTACAACCACCCCAACCACCACTACAACCACCCCAACTACAACTACAACCACCCCAACCACCACTACAACCAACCCACCACAACTACAAACCACCCCAACTACCACTACAACCACCCCAACCACACTACAACCACCCAACCACACTACAACCACCCCAACCACCACTACAACCACCCCAACCACCCACTACAACCACCACCAACTACCAACCCTACAACCACCCCAACTACCACACAACCACCCACAACCACCCAACCACCCCCACCACACCACCATACAACCACCCACCACACCACCCCAACCACAACTACAACCACCCAACTACAACTACAACCACCCCAACCACCACTACAACAACTACAACCACCCCACCACTACAACTACAACCACCCACCACCAACCACCACTACAACCAACCCAACTACCACCACAACCACCCCAACTACCACTACAACCACCCCCAACCACCACTACAACCACCCCCAACTACCACTACAACCACCCACTACAACACAAACACCCCCAACTACAACTACAACCACCCAACTACCACCACAACCACCCCAACTACCACTACAACCACCACCACCAACCACCACTACAACCACCCCCAACCACCACTACAACCACCCAACTACACACAACCACCACCCAACAACCACCCCACCACTCAACCACCACTACAACCACCCCTACCAACCACCAACTACAACCACCTAAACCACCCACTACAACACCCAACTACAACTACAACCACCCCAACTACCCCACACACCCAACCACCACTACAACCACCCCAACTACTACTACAACCACCCCAACCACCACTACAACCACCCCAACCACCACTACAACCACCCCAACTACCACTACTACCACCCAACCACCACCACATCAGGTTTGTGAAAGTCTGTGTTTTGTTACATTTGCAGAAGCCCCAGCCCAAATGTTTTACAGAATTGAAAAATACTAAACTGATTCTTTTAAACTTGATTAAACATGACTCTTGGATTACAATGCTAAAGTATGAATAACAGAATAGTGTCAGCCTAAAACGGCCGTCCAGGTTTAGTAGTGTAACATTAACTGTTTCCACCCTTATAAAATGTGCATATTGTCAAAATTTGCCCAATTAAGCGAATAAAAAGACAAATTATTGTCTGTTTCTAACTTGAGCTGTGTCGTAACACTGCTGATCCTGCAGAGGGCGCTATGTGCACAATCTGTATGGTTTTACTTTTTTCACATCTTCAGATTATTTATTAGTTGTTAGCTCCAGAATGCTCCATCTTGTGCAAACTTAAGTCAGTGTCATTTCATTAATGTGATGGGTCTGTTTAACCTCCAAAATAAAAGGCTGCGGTCTTTGTTTTTACACAATTCCTCCACCATGGAAAGGATGAGCTCTGAATCACCACAGTGTTGGACACATTTTTTACAGACAGCACTGCGTGGAGTTTGTGTGTCTGCAGCATTTGGGACAAAACAACTCAGCCTGTTTGGATTACTTTGATATTTTGATCACCTCAGCACTCTTCCAGAGCCGCTGCAGCAGGTCTGTAACTGAGAATCGCTTCATGAGGTAATGCGAATAACGGCGTTTCCAGCTTTCAAAATTCACTTCAGCCTTATGCGCACTAAACAAATCCACCTCTAGAGAGCGTATACATTTTTATGCACATTAGGGATTCTAAATGCGATATTTGGCGTTTCCACCTCCCACGACTTATTCGATACTTCTTAATGCGCATTCAAATCAAGGGGATGAATCACAATTATTTTATTTATTATTATTATTATTTATTTTGAGTTTAAGTTTGAGAACTTCTCCCTGTATCGACAAACATATCGCTACAAGTTTGTCAAGATATATCCGATACCGATACATCGAGAAAAACTCTGGTAAATAATAATATCTTTTCTTTTTTCAGTGTCGACCACCACACCTGCAGCTGCGACTTCCACCACAACCACAACCACAGCAGGTACACACAACCTCTGAACCTGTTTGGGCTTTGTTTGTGTTGTTGTTTACCCTGTTATACTGTGTTGACTCTGTGTTGTTGTTTACCCTGTTTATACTGCTGTTGACTTGTGTTGTTGTTGACCCTGTTTATACTGCTGTTGACTCTGTTTGTGTTGTTGTTGACCCTGTTTATGCTGTTGTTGACTCTGTTGTGTTGTTGTTGACCCTGTTTATACTGCTGTTACTCTGTTTGTGTTGTTGACCTGTTTATGCTGCTGTTGACTCTGTTTGTGTTGTTGTTGACCCTGTTTATACTGCTGTTGACTCTGTTGTGTTGTTGTTGACCTGTTTATACTGTTGTTGATGTTTGTTTGTTTATTTGTTTGTTGTTTTGCAGGCGCCTCTTCAGCCGCGGCGATGCTTCTGCTCCAGGCTCTGGCGCTGGTCCTCGCTCTGCTCGTTTAAACTCACATTAGTTTGAGTTTAAATGAATGTTGTTAAAGTATTATTTCAGATTTAATTAATGAAACTGCGTTGGTCTGTGAGGCCTCGAGGACCTGAGGCTGAAAACAAGCAGCTTCTGACGTTTACTGCACAAAATCTATTTATTATTATTATCGTCTCATTTGTGTCATCTTTGTATGTTTGAAAAGAATCTTATGAGGCAGAAAACTGTTCAGCTGCAAGGTTTAAGGCCTAAATATGAAGCCAATCTCTCCACAGAAAACTTGAACACATGATCTGAACAGCCGAAAGGTCGCAGGGAGAGATTCAATAGAAGAGCTGTATTTATGTATTTATTATTTGACAATGTTATATGTATTTATTATTTAATAAAATGTATGAACACTTAAGCTCAGTGTTTCTAATAGATTTTCTTCCTTTGTAAATACACAGATGGGGTTGCACAGAGTGGTTAGAGCTCTGGAGGTGGTGGGTTCGACTCCCGGGTCGAACCATATAAACATCTCATGATCTCTTTCATGTTCTCCCCGTGTCACTGTGGGTTTCCTCCGGTTTCCTCCAAAAACCTGCATGTTTAGGTTAATTGGGCATCTTCCCTTAGTGAGTGAATAAGAGTGAATGTTTGTCTGTCTGACTCTGCGATAGGTTGGCCACTGTCCAGGGTGTTCCCCCGCCTAAGGCCCAAAGTTACTGGATATGATGGTGAAAGTAATATTAACTGTTCAGTGTAACAGGCGTCACAGGAGTCTTCAAACTTCAGTCAGTCTGACTGTTTTAAGACAAATAATAGTGTGCAGTTTGTGGAATGATTAATACAGTAGGTTTTGTTCACATTGCAAAATTAAATAAAGGACTGCAGCTGGGATAATAATATTAATGCACTGGATTTATGCAACGCTTTTCAAGACCCCAAAATGCTTCACATTCTGCATTATTCATTCATTCCACACTCAATGGTGGTAGGCAACTATTGTAGCCACAGCTGCCCTGGGGCAGACTGACAGAAGCGAGGCTGCCATTTTGCGCCATCGGTCTGTCTGACCACCACCACCCATTCACACTCACACCAGAACCAGACTAGACAATGTGGGTGAAGTATCTTGCCTAAGGACACAGCACAGTTTCTCCTCTGTGTCCACCTGAGGTTCCTCCACCGGTCCCCATCCAAGTACTGCCCAGGCCCAATCCTGCTTAGCTTCTGAGATATGGCTGGTAATATAGACTTTTTACTTACAAGCTCAAACCACCAGGATTTCTGAGTGAGAAACGGTCTTAGAATGTGGGCTACCAAGCAATATGCTTACATTTAAGTTATAATGAAATAAATAGTGCAGTCAAAATGACTTTCATCTCAATTATTTTTTTATTTCTTCAATTTCACATCCCGCTCATAATGAACTGCCACCTAACCATGGTGGAGCAGTATGCGAGCTCGAATGATTTAGGAGCTATGTTGGCCTCTGGTGGGGTGTCCAATGGCAAACAGGTCCCAGGTGACGGGACAGACAAAGAGCAGTTCGACGTCCCCTGTGGACAGTGTAATATCAAGGACTTGAGCCCAAATGGTGACGTGGGCCGCCCTCCTGTGGGTTAACACCCATAGAGGGTTTCATGGGGGTCGGTGCAAAGAGGACAAGGTGGCAGTAGGGGGCAGGCGCCTCGACAACCTAAACCACCATCACTGTTTCTGGCTGTTGGGACATGAAAGTCACCTTGCTGGAGGAGGAGCCTGAGCTGGTGCAGAGCGTAACACACTAGAAAAACGATACCAAGAACTACACGAGGTACCAGTTGGAGAAGTGTGGTAATGGTGGGATAACCTCACTCCCTCTAGTGTAAGAACCCACAAACAAACTGGGCCAAGGGGAGCGTTCACTTTGGCTCAATGAGTTTGTCAGTCGACCGGCGTGCAGGAGACCCAGGTTCAACTCCCGCTCAAGACGTCGTACCGGTCACACATAGTCGACCCCAAAAAGCACGTGGGCTCTGGAACTCAACTCCTGAAGAGGGACTAGAGACCCTCCACTTCTCTGGCGTTGCCCAGGGTGAGAGACTTATATCGCCACAGTTCAGCTGCCACAAGTTGGAATTCACCCCAGTGAACGAGGCTGGGTCCCTGCGCCTTCGGGTCAGGACAGGTCTCTCACTGTTGTGTCGGCCTCGGGTTAAGTGAAGGACAGTTGGTTAAGACGATCTAATCAAGCACGGCCATTCTGACACCTGACACTAAAAAGTCGGAAGTTGCTTGCAAGCCCATTTCAAAACATTCAAGAAGGTGAACGTAGCTGATTCCTTAAAACTTGAGCAGCAAACCGTGTTGAGAGGCTTCAGACTGAATAAATCCTCGCGCTACATGTTTACGAAAACATCGTGTCTTTGTTTTGGTGGAATTTCCGAGTTTTCTGTGATTGGTTGACTCAGCGCTCGGAAAGGCCGCCCACGAAATTGATCCTCGGCGCTCTGATCCAGACCCTCAGGAGTTGTAAAGAGTCTGTCAAAGCGAGTAGGGACTGGCTGGTCAGGCAATATGTTTGCTGCACTACGAGCTCCTCATCTGTGGGTAGACTATGTCACAGTCTACGCAGACAAAGGCAGTGAACCTTTCAGATCAAGCCACAGCAATCTCCTCGTCTTGTTTAGCGTTTTATTACAGTCTGTCAGCTTCAAACTGAAAGTCACAATAAGCACTTAGCTTTTCTTTTCAATTGGACATAAAATGCATAAAGGGATAATCTGCTCCATGATGCAGCAGTCTTATTTATTTATGCTATGACTCACTCAGTCTGACGCGCCCAAACCCGCGCAGCTGAACCGACTGAACACGACTGAACATGACCGTCTTCATTACAAGCCACTTTTGTGTTTTGTGTGGCTCTTTGGTAGAATTTGTGAAAACTTCTTTTTATTTTGTTGAATCACTTTATTATTCTAACCTGGGTTTTAATCTTGTGATTCTATTTTGTTAGTTTATGAAGGTAATTTTCTTGAATTTAGTCTTTAAACTTAATTAGATATAGTCACCCTTTTATTTTTGGTTAATATCTAATACATTTTGTGCATCCTTTGTGCATCCTTTGTTACTGTTTCTTTCCTAATTCTTAATTTTGGAGCTAAGGCCCTCATGTGAAGGCCACAGTTTTGGGTAACGGGACCCCAACAGCTGTCTTCTGTCAAAAACTACGCACTATAAAGTTAAACAATTCATAAATAGGCCTACGTATTATCAACAAGTTCCTCAATATTTCCTTTTCTGAGCTACGCTGTTTTACTAAAGGACATTTTGCTTTGAACATGGCTGTGGCTTGTTCAAATCAAACATAAACACTGGGGGCTCTCTGTGTTTGAAGAACATCAGAACCTGTTACATAAAGAACGAACCACAAGTTCCTCAAACGGGGGACAGACCCCATTGGCCTGACCCTATTGTATCTTTTTATTATTATATTTAAAACTGGCAATCAGAAAGACCTTGTCTGGAGAAAGACTGAAAGACAGTATGTGTCCTGTCCAATATCGCCACACATTCAGGCGTCATCACTCGTCTATTCATGCGTCCACACGTTTTGACTAAAGTGAGCATTAAAACTGCCGTTTGATACGATTGATCACAATATTTTACTGCAGAGATTAGAATGTGATGTAGGTGTCAGAGGAACTGCTCTGAGCTGGTTTAAATCCTATTTAACCGATAGGTATCAGTTTGTTAATGTAAACCAAAGCTCCTCACAATGTTCTAAATTAACCTGCGGTGTGCCACAGGGCTCTGTACTTGGTCCAATTCTTTTTACTCTCTATATGCTGCCGCTAGGTAACATTATCAAAAAGCATGGCATTGACTTCCACTGTTATGCAGACGACACTCAGCTGTACTTATCAATGAAACAGATCAGACTGGTCAAATAGAAAGACTCCAGTGCCTGTGTGAAGGATATAAAAACCTGGATGAGCCTTAACTACCTACTCCTTAATCCTGATAAAACAGAAGTGATTTTACTCGGCCTAAACACCTGCGAGACTCTCTAACTGAGCAGATAATCACACTGGACAATGTCAGTGTAGCCTCCAGCTCGACTGTAAGAAACCTTGGAGTCTTATTTGACCAAGAGCTCTCATTCAAAGCACATATTAGCCAAGCGTGCAAAACTGCCTATTTTCACTTGTTAAACATCGGCAAAATCAGAAATCTACTGCGTAAAAGTTCAGATTAAAAATGTATCTAAGGACAGAAGGACAGACTGAGGACAGAAGGACAGACTGAGGACAGAAGGACAGACTGAGGACATAAGAAGAGATTTACCCAAACTTCTGTTGGTTTTGACTAAATGTGAAGTCTGTAGAGAACATTGCTGCTGTGATTTTGGGCTCTAACAAAATAAATGCAGCTGAATTGAATAAAGATGTAAAGCGTGGCAGGGCATCTGAAGATGTTGAATCACTTGGAACAGTTTTATTGCAGATGTTTGTGAGTCAAAAGTCACACCTCAGGATAAAACGTCTTGTTTAGGATTTGGTCAGAACTGGTAGAACTGGTTGTTTGTGGTTTTGGACTAAATCCAGGACGTGTTCTTCTTCAGAACAATGTGACAGAACCAGTTTCAACTTCATACGACGCTTTAGAAATGTTTTTATAATGATGCATCTTATTTAAAGAGTCTGAGGTTCAAAGCTCCGAGTTCAAAGACGTAAAGCACTAAAAACAGAAACACGAGGAGGCCATTGTGTCTTGTTAAAAAGTTCTTAATCTCCTGTTAGGGCCATTTAGTCTACTCTTTTGACGACTGTAAAAACATAGTAAATATCTATTTTTCAAGCTGTAAAAAATAAATCCTCAGTGTTTTATTATTTTTACAAAAATGGCTCCAACAAAACAAGAAGGAAAAAAAATCATCCAAGTCAAAGTTGGAATAAAAGCTCCAAACAAATTCACATTTTCACCTCTGAGAATCTGCTTTTTAGAAGTCTGCACAAAGAATCAACGGGACAAAAGGGATAAAGTGAAACCCATCCCCTAAACTTCGCCCACAAACACAGCAAACTGGGAGAAAAGCTTTGGAGAAGGTGAAAGGAGGGGCTGAGAGAGGAGAGCAGCAGGTTTGAGTCTGGAAACCCAAACACCGGACACACGTCAGAGACACATGTCAGAGAGAAAACCTCCGTTTGGACCTGAAACTTCCACAAAAAGCCCCAACATGACTCTGAACAATAGGAAACACTTTTAAACACCAAATACACAGTTTAACCAGTGGTTTTAGGGTTTAGACTCTTGGCTTCAGTAAAAACCTTTGACTCTCAGGTTGAGTTTGTTTTCTCTCAGTGACAGATACAAAGTTTATCACAATAATGACATTTAGAATAATGTTTTCAGATGTTAGATCATTTATTGAATCAGACACAAAACAGCTCCTCCTCACACACTTTCATTATATAATATTGTATTATTTTCATCACTTTATGACTCACTAAGATTATGTCCCAATAAATAAGAAACGATTGTTTTGTCCAAATGTGACAAACGTCACTTCATCTCAAAGACTTTGACTTTACTGACGATGGAAAAAGAGTTTTCTTCTGATTTTAACCACGAAACACAGATCAAAGAGAGAAGGACTGAACGACTGAAAGAATCAGAGACTTAGATGAATTAAATCTGTCCGACTGGTTTGATTTAAAGTTCCAAACAAAAGCTGTGTTTGACTCACAGTCACAATGTTCCTCGTTAAACACTTTAATAAGTCTCCTTCATGACCAAGCCTTCAAACCGGTTCTGTTTGTTTAGATCTCTTCTTATTATAATAATGACAAAATGTGAGTTATAAGTGATGCATAAAACTTCAGTTCACACACATGATCTGCACAGAAGTGTTTAAATAAAATCAGAATCTCTGCACAAAACACATTTGTTTGTTTTACTTCAGACAGAAAAGTAAAACACACTGTTCTTCCAAAAGTCATCTGCTAAAACAAAACGTTCAGTGTGTCCCTGAACCTGAAAACCACACTGCTCCTCCTGAATCCAGCTCCCATCATCGGCCCGACTCTCCAGGACCTGGACCAGACCTGGACCAGACCTGGACCAGACCTGGACCAGACCTGAGGCTGGGACATGGCCATACATGGGACTTTCCCCCTCGTGTGAGTAAAGTCACCTGGGATTACCTGGGAAGAGGGTATTTCTCTTAAACAAAGGGTCATAAAGCCGCGCCGCTGCCGTTTGACCCGAAGATCAAGCGTATTCTTCAAACTTTGCTTAGCCCCGCCCTTAGTCGACAGAGCAGTCACATTCAACTTGGGGTAATTGTGGCCCCGCCCCTTAACCAGGGGGACTTTCCTCAAGAAAAGGTCAATTAGTTTGGACTGATCCAAAATTGGGGGTGGGGCTCTTCGGGAAATCCAAGATGATGGCCTTCGTCGTTTTTATGCAGTGCTTTTGGTTCATCGGGAATATCGTAACGTGGAAAAGTATACCTGACCTTTGAGTGAAGCAAGGTCGAGGCGAACCACCATTTTAGCCCATGATTGTGACCTTTCTGACATTTTACTATACTATACTATATTTTTAGCCCCTTAACTATCATAATATTTTAATTATGGCCAAAAAGGCATGATAATTTTCATCAAATTAGAAAATACTTAAGATTCCTTATTCTACACTTTTGCCAAGCCTGAAGTGAAGCCAAGGTCGAGGCAAACCGCCATTTTGGCCATGATTGTAGATCATTCTGACGTAATTTTTGAATTATAGCCAAAAAGATCTGACAAACTTCACCAAAGGGGGACTAAACTGCAATGAGGGCTGAAAATTAAGTGTGGGTTTTTTGCCAAAAATTGGACCTCCTCCACGAGCCACCGCTCCTTCACCTACGGCCACCTCCTAACACCACCACCACCACCACCACCACCACGTACATTCACTTAACACCACCTCCACCAACTAACAACACCAATTAAACACACTTAATCGTCATTCACTTACTACCACCTCCTACCACCACCAAGAACCAACAAAAGCACTAAAAATCCCACTTAATCAAAGGTAACTTTTGGGTAAGTGCATGTTTTTTGTCCAAATATGGATCTCCTCCACCTACTACCACCTTCACCCACTAAAAACACAAAAAACCCACTCATTTGAAGGGACTTTTGGGTCACGCTTGTTTAAGTCCATGTTTTTGTTTTCTAAAAATGGACCTCCTCCACCCAGGGGCGGACTGGCCATAGGTGCATTCTGGAGAAGCACAGAACGGCCGCTCGCTCCATGGTACTTTTTTTTTCAAACAGCTGATCAGGGAGCAGTGGCCACATCCTAAAAAACAAAACAAAAAAAAAAACAGAATAAAGCAAATTATATCTAGTTTTCACATTTTCAGACCCTCCTGTCTTCAAAGTTACTATTACTATTTAGCCTATTTATATACTTTGAATTCTATAAAGGGCCTCTTGATTATTGTCTTATAAGACAACCACTAGGGGGCACCAAATGCAATCTTGCTGACCTGCTGACAGTTTAATAATAAGTCAATAATGTTCATTTCAAGTTATCTTAATCTATAAAAATAAGTCTAAAACTCACCAAATTACAGGAAATTACACCTGTTTTCTCAAAATTTTCTTGGGGGAGGGCCCCCAAACCCCCAGACCAGAGACAAAATGTATGCTCAAACATTGTACCCATGCACTATTACTCACATTTTAGTCTTTGTATTATAAAACCATAAAACACATTGAGCCAGAAATGCCATGTACTGTATTTTAAGTGGGGAAAAAACAAATCTTTAGCATTTAGAATTTATTGCCGCATATTATGGATTGGGCTGGGGCTGACTAGTGTCCAGGGCTGTTTTTTATCCCCAGTCCGCCCCTGCCTCACCTACTACCAAAGCCATCCACTACAGACACTTTAATAGGCAAAAGTCTCTATTGTGTAAGTAAAGTGCGTTGATGGAAGCTACCCTGTTGTTGGCTAAATACATGCCCCCTCGTGTCAGAAAAGTACCAGAGACCCTCTCCTGCGACTGGCTGGATGATTTGGATGATTTAGATGATTTGGATGATTTGGATGTTTTTGTGCAGAAGCTGTTTGTAGATTTTCTTTCTGTTGGAGCCATGTTGTCCCCATTAACTTCCATTACTGTGGCAGCATTTATGTGAGAAACAAACAAACATGGAGGAGGTCACGAGGGTTGAAGCAGTGAGTGGAAAAACCAGCTTCGTCAGACAATGACGTTTGATATTTTTAATATGAGTTACACAACGCCCAGTGGAGTTATTATTAAACCACCAGAGAGTGAAGTAAAAATAAAACTGAGCCTATGTTATTGGTTCATTTCTGAATTTGTCAAAATGAAATAATCAATTATGTAATGATTTTTACAAACTGGTAAACGGAAATAAAAAACCTGTATTTGAAAATGCTTCTGCTTCACGTTAAAGAAATGTGTTTGAGATGATTGTTTTATTGTTATTCTTCTAAAACTCTACAGTAAAAATGTAGAAACATATGAATCTTTCGCTGTCTTTTATAAGATAAGATAAGATATCCTTTATTTGTCCCACAATGGGGAAATTCCAGTGTTGCAACGCACATTTTAAGAGCAGCAGGGAAATAGAAACATGCAATCAAACAAGATAATAAAATAAAATAGACTTAAAATATGTATAAAGATACAATAGTTAAAGACTCTTATTTACAATAAATGTTTTCTATGGCACAGTGCAGGATATGAAGGATAAATAAATATATAGTATATAATATTATGTACAATATATGACTATGATTATGTACAACTGCAGCAGATGAACAGAATAAATAACCAGTAATAAATATATGACTATGTTTATGTTCAGAGCAGGTTAAAACATGAAACTAACTGTTGAAGAATTAAAAAAGAGATACACATTTGTCATGTCATGTTAAAAACAAATACTTAACGAAACAGTCTCAGTGAGAGAAAACACATTGGTCTATTTGGGTGAAATTATAACAATAAGTCACTATGTTTAGTCCTGTTTTAGTCCTGCTCAGACTGGTTTGAATCCAGAAGACCAGTCTGGGCCCAAACACAGTTGTATTTTATCTTAAAGCCATGTCTAATAAAGGTTTATCTTTTCTGTAAAGTAACAGAGTGGTTTGGACTGTTTGTCTTTGGAGATAAAACCACTGTTGTTGTGTGTTGTTCTGCTGTTGTTGTTTTGTTTTGTTGTTGTTGTTTGTTGTTGTTGTTGTTGTTGCTGCACAAGCTCAAACTAAGAGTCGGCTCATGAACATTAAAGAGAAAAGTCAAGTTTCCTGTGTTTGTGTCAGTTCTAGGCAGACACAACCCTTTACTGTAAAACCCTTCACCTGAAACTGTAAAATGGATCTGAGCGTCAAATATGTGACTGAATCAGGAGCGGTTTTGACCTCATCTAAGCTCGCCTATTGTAAATAATAAACTGGCTTTTGTTGATGTGACGTGAGAAAAGGTGTGATGCATTCTTCAGTGATGAACCGACAAAGACAAAACGGTTCCTCCCAAGAACAACAGCATCCAGGCTTTAAAAGGAGCAGCAGCATCTTCCAGACTCACAACTCACCTCAGACCCTCCACAGAAGAAACCACAGAAGAGCCACAGAAGAGCCACAGAGGAGCCACAGAAGAGCCACAGAAGAGCCACAGAAGAAGAGACACAGAACCACAGACCCAGGAACTTACACCACAAACCAAACCGAAGCTTCAGGACAAAAAGAGAAAATACAGACATGAAAACCTCTCTGCTCCTGTGTCTGGCCCTGACCATCGCTCTGAGAATCACCTCAGGTACGACCCATTTAGTCCTTTTAGTCTGCTTTAGTCCTGTTTTACACCTGTTTTTAGTCCTGTTTAAGTAAGGCTTTAGTCCTGGTTCAGACATGGTTTAACCCTGTTCTGGTCTGTTGCAGTGGCGAGTCTCTCTGTACTGTTTGTTCTGATCCAACTGACCCCAACTGTCCGACAACGACTGCAGCCTGCAGCAACGGAGAAACTCAGTGTGTGTCGGCCACATCCAAAGTAAGAACTCCACATGAGCCTGAACACTCCTGAACTCTCCTGACACTCTCCCTGAACACTCCTGAACTCTCCTGAACACTCCCGAACACTCCTGAACACCTCTCTCTCGTTCACAGGCACTACCGCCACCTCTGGCGCTCCACACACAGAAATTCAAAGCGTGCGCCGCATCAGCCTCTGTCCGCCAGTAACACGTACGACTTTTCTCTGAACGTGGAAATGCCAAAGTGTTGATCAAAGCCATTTGCTGCAGCAGGAGACAACTGTAACAGCGCTGATGCTCCCAGTGAGTTTGTACTGACATAATGTGACCACTGTATTGGTCCTGATGGTGTATATGACCTCTGACCTCTGACTTGTCTCCCTCAGCTCCAACCACTCCGCCCACTGGAACTCTGAAGTGTTACAGCTGTAACCCTCTGATGGAACTGCACTCCCGACCTGCCCTGTAACACTCTGGAGACCAACTGCTTCACTCCTCAGGTCAGTCAGAGCTGAACACCTGCAAGTATGTCACAGCTGGACACCTGCAGGTTCTATAATCCTTGTGTTGTGTTGCAGTGATCCCTAAGGGAAACCGGCCGTCCAAGGTTACGGTTGTTCTTCGCAGAATCTTTGTGACGCTGCAGCCACTCTGGCCTCGTCGCCTCTGGTCGCCAGCATCGGCTCCATCCAAGGAACACCCACCTGCTGCAAGACCGGCGACAACTGCAACCTCCCACCCACCACCGCCCCACCCACAACTACTACCACCACCGCCGCGCCTACAACCACAACACCACCGCCGCTCCCACGACTACAACTACCACCGCCGCTCCCACGACTACAACTACCACCGCCGCTCCCACGACTACAACAACCACCGCCGCCCCACGACTACAACTACCACCGCCGCTCCCACGACTACAACAACCACCGCCGCTCCCACGACTACAACAACCACCGCCGCTCCCACGACTACAACTACCACCGCCGCTCCCACGACCACAACTACCACGCCGCTCCCACGACCACAACTACCACTGCCGCTCCCACGACCACAACTACCACCGCCGCTCCTACAACCACAACTACCACCGTCGCTCCCACAACCACCACCACCACTGCTCCTACAACCACCACCACCACCACCGTCGCTCCTACAACCACCACCACCACCGTCGCTCCCACAACCACCACCACCACCGTCGCTCCTACAACCACCACCACCACCACCACGGCAGGTTTGTGAAAGTCTGTTTTTGTCACATTTGCTGAAGCCGTCGGTTCAGATGCTTCACAAAAGTAAAAACAAAATTGTTTTCCAAAGTTCCAAACTCAAATAAAACACCTGGACTTGTTTGTTACAGTAAATAATAGGACTGGGAATCGCCAAGAGCCTTTCAATACGATACTTATCCTGATACATGTTTATGGATCAAAACATTTTATTGAAAAAATGTTGTAAAAATCTGGTAAATGGGTATTTTTAATCATTACCGACCAAAATGAGAAAAGGCAGAAAAAAACAATAGAAAATTTTGTATATTACTTCTTTGTTTATTAGCTAAAATCAATGTAACTTTATGTAGAAACACAAAATGCAGAAGTCCTATAAATAACACTAGTTTCAGCCTAAAGCAGCCGTCCAGGTTCAGTAACATACTGTATATTGTGAGATACACGTAGCACCAACACCATATATCCTGATACTGATACATGAAGTAAACCCTGGTAAATAATATATACTTTTCTTTTTCAGTTCAACCACCACACCTTCTGCTGCGACTTCCACCACCACCACGGCCACCACAGCAGGTACAGACAACCTCAGAGCCTCAGAACCTGTCTGGGCTGGTTGTGTTGTTGTGTTGTTAATCCTTGTTTTTTTTTGTTTGTTTTGCAGGCGCCTCTTCAGCCGCGGCGATGCTTCTGCTCCAGGCTCTGGCGCTGGTCCTCGCTCTGCTAGTTTAAACTCACATTAGTTTGAGTTTAAATGTTTAAATTGAAGTATTATTTTTAGATTTAGATCATGAAGTTGCGTTGGTCTGTGAGGCCTCGTGGACCTGAGGCCGAGAACAAGCAGCTTCTGAAGGACGTTTACTACACTAAACCTATTTATTATTATTATTGTCTCATTTGTGTCATTTTTGTTTGTTTGAAAAGTCAGAGTATTAACATATGAGGCAGAAAACTGCTCAGCTGTAAGGTCTGAGGTGTAATCATGAAGCCAATCCCTCCACAGAGAAACAGCTGAAAGGTCTCAGAGAGAAGATTCAGTGGAAGAGCTGTATTTATGTATTTATCATTTGTTTTATACATTTGTTTAATAAAATGTATGAACAGTTAAACCCAGTGTTTCTATTGGTTTTTGATTCTTCCTCTGTAAATACACATAAAACAGGAGGTAATAACTCTTTGGTAATAAAATAAAAGGTTTAGACTGGATTGAAAACACAGATGAAAGTAATTCCAACTGTTCAGTGTAACAGGCGCCAGACGTCAGTCAGTCTGATTGTTTTAAGACAAATAATATTCTGCAGTTTGTGGAATGGTTAATACAATAGGTTTTGTTCAGAATTCAAGGCAGTTATAAGACCAGACAGATGGAGAGGCAGTTTTTATGTGAATATCCTCTGACTTTTCCATGACTCAACCTATTGTATTACACAGAATGTTGTGACTTTACTGAACCAAAGAAATGTCTCTGGAGACTTGAACCAAACCCAAGCAGGTTAAAGGCAAAGTAACTTTCTGTTCCTTTAGCTCAGTGTGTTTATTGTGGTAATTTTGTAAGAAATATTTTCTGTTTGATGAGGACCTGGTTGTGGAACTCTCGTCGACCCAGTTGCACTCACTCTTGTTATTTATGTTGAAATAAATGGAGCAGTCAAAATGAATTAAATATCATTTATTTTTATTTTTTTCCAAATCCAACTAAGGATATAAGTATAAACAGATTTCATAATTTTCTATTCTGCCCACTTTCCTTGAGAATCGACTTCTGGATAAGCTTCAGTTCAGCCTAATCTATTACTATAGACATTTACTTTGTTTTATGAAGGAGGCAGCACTCTGAGCAGGGAGACTCAGACTTACACATACATCCTGAGGCGTTCCCGGCAGTCCTAGACATGGTCCTCCAGCCTGGAGACGTTCCCGGCCAGCTGAACATGTCCCTAAGCTGGAGGCGTTCCCGGCCAGTCTGAGACATGTCCTCCAGCCTGGAGACGTTCCCAGATCAGTCCTGAGACATGGTCCCTCCAGCCTGGAGACGTTCCCAGATCAGTCCTGAGACATGGTCCTCCAGCCTGGAGACGTTCGGGCCAGTCCTGAGACATGGTCCCTAAAGCCTGGAGACGTTCCCAGATCAGTCCTGAGACATGGTCCCTCCAGCCTGGAGGCGTTCCCGGCCAGTCCTGAGACATGGTCCTCCAGCCTGGAGACGTTCCAGATCAGTCCTGAGACATGGTCCTTCCAGCCTGGAGGCGTTCCCAGACCAGTCCTGAGACATGGTCCCTCCAGCCTGGAGCGTTCCCGGCCAGTCCTGAGACATGGTCCTCCAGCCTGGAGGCGTTCCCGGGCCAGTCCTGAGACATGATCCTCCAGCCTGGCCTGGTCTTTCCATCGTTTCCTTCCAGTGGGACATGAACATCTCTCCAGGCAGAACATCTACTGCAAGTTCCTCATGTGTGACTGAGCTCCTCCCTCCAGCTCTGAGACTCAGCATGAACAGGAAATAGAAAAAACAGCATTTTCAAAAATAAACAAGCCAACTCACTTCTGCGCACAGAGACAATTGACAGTGTGCATAAGAGCTGTTTATTTTCAAATCCTCAGACTTTAGCATTGACAGACAAACACATCTTTTTATAAACACACTTTTAGTCCCCGGGGTAGGGCCATTTATTTGCGAAAAAAAAAGCACAGCTCTTAAGTACTTTTTTGGGTAGAGGATACCCTATGGCATGTAGAAACAGTGGTCTTAAGTGTCCTGTGGGGGCACCTGGCTTTTAGGCTCAAAAATGTGCAATTGGAGCAGCGCTATTTTAGGAACATGTGAAAAATCACATTATTGGGCGTGGTGAGGTCAATTTTAGGACTACAGTGATGAAATTTCACACAAACCATGTTCTTTTAATGTGGAAATGTGTGACAAAATTTGGTGGCTTTACCATTAAGTATCTATGGTTATTATGACAAATAATAAAATAAAAAATACCTTTCACGGAACTACCATAAGACACTTTAAACATTTAGTACAGGACAAATTTATTGATGGGATGATTTTGCACTTACAAAATTTCCTCATGCTCTTGGCTTTGATTTGAGTGGTTGATGATGTTTCTACCTTTAATAATGTGGATGTATAGTAGTTTTGCTGGACCTGCTCCCTGCCTCACAAAAGCCAGTTCTGCTTCTATAGGTCTGTGACTCTTACTCAATGTGCTCACATGCTACAAGAATTACAATGTAAAATGTGCCTTTTTAACATTTTATTCCACAGATCAAGCAATGGTACAATTATATAATTATGGTAAATGGTCTCTATTTATATAGTGCTTTTCCACCTTACAAGGCACTCAAAGCACTTTATACTCAGGGATCCACTCACCCAGTGTAACAGACACTATGGCGATGTGAGTTAAGTGTCTTGCCCAAGTACACAACAACAATCCACTTTTGTCGTCCCACTGTGGCTCCTGGTGTTCCAGCGATCTCCTATCCAAGTGCTAACCAGGCCATATCTTGCTTAGTTTCTGAGATTTGACGGGATCAGACTTTGAAGAACAGGTATGGTCACATTATAAATGCTCTTTGCTGCTAATAAGGTGATGTAAATAACATCCTAATACTGATACAATCCTTCCTCTTCAATCTAAAGATTCAGATTCAGAATATTTATTGTCATTGTCACCAAAGAACAACGAAATTCAGTTTGGAGCATCCATACCACATAAGTGCAACCCACAATAGGTAAATAAATACCCCCTTAGTACTCAAGTGTAAACATTTGACTCAGTCTGACATCAGCACAACAGACATAATTTGAGCAGCAGCAAAAGGTTGTTTAGAAAGTGCAGAGCAGGGACATTCAAGATACCTGAGAATTAATGCATCATAATGTAACAGTGCAAAACCAGATTAGTGCAAATATAACAACTATTATTCAATAACGGAGGGGGCAGGGGAAAGAGAGTAGTGAAATTCTGCAGCAATGCAAACCAGTTCACAATCACATGGTCCACATTTTCATCATCAGTGACTTCTTCAGGAGATTCATCCACCTCTTCATCCACCTTGGCTGCCTTATTGGATTGGTAGTAGAGGTTGTCAGGTCCTTGGTCTCCTGGAAACCAGAGCCGTCGGAGTCTGCCCTGTGCCATGATCCATCCATGTGTCGTGAAACATTCACTGCACATCTGATCATTGACAAGTTTCAGCATTTTTTTCACTTTTTGGAAGCTGCATTGGTCCTCTGAAACATGGGACCAGATACTTGTAAATGTTGTGTAAAGGGCCTCATGAACTGCTCAGACTTTGGTAAGTTAGCTGAGGGACCATGGTCAGACCTGAAAGTATCAGGCGTCACATACACAACCCCAACTGCCCTGGACATTAACCAGAGGCACACACAAGCTTCAGACTGATTGGACAATATTCCTGCCAAAGTAGGAGGGAACTTTGCCCAGTAGAAGTCAAACACCCAAATCATGACATTCCCAGTTCAGTTTTGGACACTCTCAGATTCCCTTTTGCAGCCTCTCTTATGGAGCTCCTTTGTTAACATGCGGGCACCAAATATGTTCTTTTATTAAAGATTTATCTGACGTTTGTAAGGTGGGACACAGAACAGTGAGCACAGATAAAGCTTCAGGATTTGATGAATAGAATCGAAATATAAATTAGATGTTCGGGGCCCCACTCACCAAAGTGAGATAGAGTTGATTCTAATACCAAATCTTTAATTATTAACAATTAATTAATTATTTGTCTAATCTGAAGGTTGTAAGATCTTTTCCATTAACTCCATTTTGAAAATTAATCATGCGCTTAAGGTTCAAGGTTCACTTTATTTTCTGTCTCCTTGTGGAGCAATTGAGTTTGAGACGGGCTCAGTAGCAAAGAAAAAATAGAAACAATAAGACAAGCACACATACAAAACATAAACGTCAATAAACAATTACAAAATAGTACAGTCCCTCACTTGGGCTCAGCGCTCTACACAGTTCAGATCGTTATAATTTAATCGACTGAGGTATGCACGAGTTTTTAAATCTGTTGCTTAACCAAAAAAAGGTGTGGTTTTGAAGATTTATTGACCAAAACATTACATGCAGTATTTAAATTAAATATGCAGATCAGTTTCCTTAAATGCACAATAAAAGTCTAGACTGTTTATCTAAACCTATTTGCATTAACTGAGTGTAAACCTGCCCAATGTGACAGTTTTCATACGACCATTGGAGATGGCTGAATCCTTCTTTCTCCAGAAGATGTCGGTTGTGAGGAGCTGGGCTGCTCGCTGCACTGGGCACATGGTGACTGAGGGTCGCAGAGTAGACAGTGGCTGAAGTTGCAAAATATCCGTTTGCTTGAGCTTGCCTTAATCAATGTCCACAGCCAAAAATGTGGAGAAGAGATGGAGTTTTGGGGCGTTGGCCCATGTCTTTGTCCTTCCATCTCTGTAGTTGTAAAGGATGAAAATTCTGAAGATTCTCAAAAGAACCGGTTTTGGCTCCTTGCATCTTTGTGGCTCTTTGCTTGGCTTACAAGAACCATGAGTCCAAAAGATTTGGTCCAGGGGCCCATGCTGTCATTCTGTTCCATCGTCCTGCACTGGAGGCCTCAGGCCTGTCTCTTATGTTCACATGTTAACAGAGGAGCTCCATAAGAGAGGCTGCAAAAGGGAAACTGAGGGTGTCCAAAACTGAACTGGGAATGTCATGATTTGGGTGTTTGCTTCTACTGGGCAAAGTTCCCTCCTACTTTGGCAGGAATATTGTCCAATCAGTCTGAAGCTTGTGTGTGCCTCTGGTTAATGTCCAGAGCAGTTGGGGGTTGTGTATGTGAGCCTGATATTTTCAGGTCTGACCATGGTCCCTCAGCTAACTTACCAAAGTCTGAGCAGTTCATGAGGCCCTTTACACAACATTTACAGTATATACACTAGGGCTGGGTATTGCCAAGAGCCTTCCGATACAATACGTATCCTGATACAGTGGTGACGATACGATACATATCCCGATACACGTAAATCCTGATATAATTTCCTTAATATGTCACGTATCAAGTGTTAAATGCAAAGGAATTGTATTTTCAAACTATTCTTTATGTTAGATACAAGTGTCTTACAATAAACTATTGTTCACCTAAATAGTTTCAGCCTTAAACCTGCTGTCCAGGTTTATAAGTATAAATTATATGAATGTAAGTATGCCGATACGTGTCCCGATACACCTTACTGTAATGATACGCGTATTGCCAATGAGCTTGTCCCCGTATAGATACATTGAGTACAGCCCTAATATACACATTATTGACATTGTCACACTTTTTACATGGCAATTCATCCCGTGGAAACAGTTCTGAATTAAATGTCTTGCTCTCAAACACCATCTGATTTGATCAGTCTTCAGTTTGGTGTTGCTGAGCTTGATGTCCAGTCATAAATCAAAGGAATGTGTTTTAGAGGGAAGGGATGGAGGCAAGCAAGTATCTGGTCCCATGTTTCAGAGAACCAATGCAGCTTCCAAAAAGTGAAAAAAATGCTGAAACTTGTCAATGATCAGATGTGCAGTGAATGTTTGACTACAAACATGGATGGATCATGGCACAGGGCAGACTCTGACGGCTCCGGTTTCAGGAGACCAAGGACCTGACAACCTCTACTATGGATCCAATAAGGCAGCCAAGGTGGATGAAGAGGTTAATGAATCTCCTGAAGAAGTCACTGATGATGAAAATGTGGACCTTTAGATTGAAGAAGAAGGATTGTATCAGTATTAGGATGTTATTTACATCACCTTATTAGCAGCAAAGTGCATTTATAATGTGACCATACCTGTTCTTCAAAGCTGATCCCGTCAGATCTCAGAAACTAAGCAAGATAGGGCCTGGTTAGACTTGGATGGGAGATCGCTGGAACACCAGGAGCCACAGTGGGACGACAAAAGTGGATTGTTGTTGTGTCGTTGGGCAAGACACTTAACCCACATCGCCACAGTGTCTGTTACACTGGGTGAGTGGATCCCTGATTGTAAACGCGCTTTGAGTGCCTTGTAAGGTGGAAAAGCACTATATAAATAGAGACCATTTACCATAATTATATAATTGTACTATTGCTTAATCTGTGGAATAAAATGTTAAAAAGGCACATTTTACATTGTAATTCTTGTATCATGTGAGCACATTGAGTAAGAGTCACAGACCTATAGAAGCAGAACTGGCTTTTGTGAGGCAGGGAGCAGGTCCAGCAAAACTAATATAACATCCACATTATTAAAGGTAGAAACATCATCAACCACTCAAATCAAAGCTAAGAGCATGAGGAAATTTTGTAAGTGCAAAAACATCCCATGAATAAATAATTTGTACTGTATTAAATGTTTAAAGTGTCTTATGGTAGTTCCATGAAAGGTATTTTTTTTATTTTATTATTTGTCATAATAACCATAGATACTTTAATGGTAGAGCCACCAAATTTTGTCACACATTTCCTCATTAAAAGAACATGGTTTGTGTGAAATTTCATCACTGTAGTCCTAAAATTGACCTCACCACGCCCAAAAATGTGATTTTTCACATTTTCCTAAAATAGCGCTGCTCCAATTGCACATTTTTGAGCCTAAAAGCCAGGTGCCCCCCGCAGGACACTTAAGACCACTGTTTTCTACATGCCACAGGGTGTCTTCTACCCAAAAAAGTACTTAAGAGCTGTGCTTTTTTTTTCGCAAACTAACGGTCTACCCCGGGGATTATTTGGTCCTTTGGTGAAATATTCTCTTCTTTTGTAAAGTATTTAACAAGTTTTCAAAGAAAACCATCAGAAACTCACTGTTCAGTGCCTGATCTTTAGTATTTTTCCATTTTAGACTGAGGGAGTGAAAACCTCATTGCAATGAACTAAACAGGAAATGAACCTGCCGGCAAGATGTAAGCATATTTGTAAATAAGTAGGTCAGTACACAGAGTTTTATCATGTGAGCTCATTAAACATGTGAGGGAGCCAGCTGTTTTGGTCACGTAGCAAAGTCAATTTTACATTTATATAATTATAATTGGGGCCTGTTTGCAACACAGGCTTTCCTTGATGTGACGTGAGAAAAGGTGTCACGCATGAAACAACCCACACAAAACTATTCCTCCCCGGAACAACAGCATCCAGGCTTTAAAAGGAGCAGCAGGCTCACAACTCACCTCAGACCCTCCACACACAGAAGCCACAGAAGAGCCACAGAAGAGCCACAGAAGAGCCAGAAGCCCAGAGGCCACGAAGCCACAGAGAGCCCAGAAACAGAGAGCCACAGAAGAGCCACAGAAGAGCCACAGAAGCAGAAGAGCCACAGAAGAGCCACAGACGTCCAGACGTATAAAGCCAGACCAAAACCTTCACTGAAAACTACAAAATGAAAACCTGTCTGCTCCTGTGTGTGGCTCTGACCATCGCTCTGAGCATCACCTCAGGTACGGCCCATTTTAGTCCTGTTTTAGACCCAATTATGTCCTGGTTTGTCTTGTTTTTAATCTGTTTTAAGTACATGCTTTAATCCAGATTCAGACCTGGTTTAACCTTGTGTTCAGTCCTGCTTTAGTCCTGGTTCAGTCCTGGTTCAGACCTGGTTCAGACCTGATCTAACCTTGTGTTCTGGTTTCGTTGCAGTGGCGAGTCTCTCCTGTCATGTTTGTGATGATCCAACTGACCTCAAATGTCCGTCGACGACGGCTAAAACCTGCGACAACGGAGTAACTCAGTGTGTGTCGGCCACGATCACCGGTAAGAACTCCACGTGAGCCTGAACTCTCCTGAACGCCCGACTCCTGAACACCTCTCTCTCTTCACAGCCACAGCCACCAACGTCGGCTCCACCACAGTCAAGTACAAAGGGTGCGCCCCAGCCGCCTCTGTCCGGCCAGTAACACTTACGACTTTTCTCTGAACGTGGGAATTGCCAACGGGTTGGGCAAAGCCGTTTGCTGCAACACAGACAACTGTAACAACGCTGATGCTGCCGGTGAGTTTGTAATGACAATGTGTGACCTGCTGTGATTGGTCCTGATGGTGTATATGACCTCTGACCTCTAACCTCTGACCTTGTCTCCCTCAGCTCCAACCGCTCCGGCCGCTGGAACTCTGAAGTGCTACGGCTGTAACCCTCTGACTGGAGCCTGCAGCGCCGACCTGGCCTGTAACACTCTGGAGACCAAGTGCTTCAATACCTCAGGTCAGTCAGAGCTGGACACCTGCAAGTCTGTCACAGCTGTACACCTGCAGGGTTCTATAATCCTTGTGTTGTTTTGCAGTGATCCAAAATGGCGGCAGCACGGCCATCAAGGGTTACGGTTGTTCTTCGCAGTATCTTTGTGACGCTGCAGCCGCTCTGGCCACGTTGCCTGTGCTCACCAACATTGTCACCATCCAAGGAGCACCCGCCTGCTGCAGCACCGCCAACTGCAACGTCCCACCACAGTTACTACCGCCGCCCCACGACCACCACCACCACCACCACCACGACCACCACCACTGTAGCCACTACAGCAGGTACGGCGAAGCTCAGAGCCTGTTTGTGTCGTTGTTGTTGTTTGAGTTGTTGTTGATCCTTGTTTTGTTTGTTTGTTGACAGGTGCCTCTTCAGCCGCAGCGATGCTTCTGCTCCAGGCTTTGGCGCTGGTCCTGGCTCTGCTCTTTAAACTCACAGTTGTTTGGGTCTAACTGCTGGTGTGTTGAATGTTAAAGTTTGATTTTGATTTGTTAAAGTCGTGTTGGTCTGTGAGGCCTCGAGGACTTGAGGCCGAGGTCAAACTGCTTCTGAAGATATAATCGTTTGTGTTTGTTTATTTACTGCAAAATGTGAAACATAATAATAAAACCAAACTCTGCCTGAAAACTTTAACACATGATCTGAACAGCCGAAAGGTCTCAGGAGGGGATTCAGTGGAAGAGCTGTGATTATGTATTGATCATGAAGACGTGTTTTAATACATTAATAAATAATATATAAGAACACTGAAACTGAATGTTTTCTTTGTAAATATTTGTGTATTTTTTATTCACAAACGACTCTGCTTCTCGTGTCAGATTAATCTGAACTTTTTAAACTTTTTAATCATAAACCTGACATAATTAAGCAATACATCAGTTTATTTCTGTAGAGCCAAACATCATTGAAGGCTGTTCAATAAGCAACAGAAGCAACAGGAAATCAATCACTGATCAATAAAGCAGAAGCAGAACCCTAAGTTTCAAATCATTAAAGTTCAACTAACACATTTAACGAGGTGTGGGGACATTTTCAGGTTGGTTTGATATAATATCGTCTGAATATTGTACTTGAGTTATGCAGATATCCGTTTTTTGTCATATCGTCCAGCCCTACTTGTTGGAGGAACAAAAAGTTAAACCTGGAACTTTGTTGCTGTGAGTGAAGAATGTTAGCCGACCTAATTTAACCTTGTAGCACAATTAACATTTTTGAAATAGCTCATGCATGACTGTAACACTTTTATTCACATGAACAAATGTTTTTCTCATGTACGCATGTTGGTTCATATTAGTGTAGTGAGTTGACGTCAAGCGCTCTACTTTGGCCTATCGGCTGTAGGGGGCGCTCTATAAAAGAGGAGAGGATCCCCTCACCTGACCTCTCCCCTCTCTGACGTCACATCCGCCGTGCAGCGCTCAGTCGCAGTTAGCTCCAGTTGAAGTTGTAAACATTGCGTCGTGTTTGAGCGTAAAGGCATAAAGCCAGCAACTAAGGTCACAACAAAGAAGCTCTGCGGGTAAGCGTCATCTCAAAATGTGTTTATCATAGTCTCTATGGGCGCTATGTTAAGGCTACGTGCTATTGTTCTAGACAGTGCCGTACAGCGGACGGGTGCGGGCGTTCGGGGTCTACGGTGTGGCTGGTCGGGGGTATCATGCTTCCTGGTAGGTGTGCTGTCATAGCTCCACGCAAAAGCACTTTTGTCATTTGTGCTCATTGTAAATGTTTTATGTACTGTGTTCAGGGTGCGGACGGCATGGCCGCCTCCCCTTTTTGGATGTTTGTTTGTCCGTTGCTGTCTGTCTGTGTCCATGGATGGATGTAGTCGCTGCTCTGCCGCTGCTGGACGGTGGCGCCCCCTGCAGCCCTCTCTACACTGCTACACACGTGCTTTTCATGTTGCTTAATTGGACCGTGGAAAAGAGGGTTTGGACTTACAACAACAGAATTACGGACTAGAACAAAGTTTTAATGAAACAATTTGAAACTTAAATAAAACTAAAATGCATTTTGCTTTTCTAATATTGCCTCTGTCTGTCAATTTAACAAACCTGTGTTGCCTTTTTATTTAGTTAGTTTTATTTATTTTCCGGGTTATACCCGGTGGCGTTGCTGGTCTTTTGTTTTTTTATTTATTTACAGCTAAGGTTAAATTCACTTTATTTATTTTATTAAGTCAAACACCTCGCATTGCCACATTCGCAAATGTTATTTTCACATGAACAGATGAATACTTGTGCTATAGTAATTATTAGGTACCATAAATACCTGTCACTTTAGAATAATGTCCATAAAAGTGTTTTTAATGTTTTGTTCATGTTACGCATTTGTGAAATAAACATTTGTAAATGAGTACTTACGTTTTATTATTGATCAGTCATGATTTACTAACATTAACAAACTAACAAAACCTAAGATAACTATCACTTGTCTTATGATATAACGATAGGACAGACATTTACCAAAGCTCATGACGATAGGACAGAGACATTTACCAAAGCTCATGACGATAGGACAGACATTTACCAAAGCTCATGACGATAGGACAGACATTTACCAAAGCTCATGACGATAGGACAGACATTTACCAAAGCTCATGACGATAGGACAGACATTTACCAAAGCTCATGACGATAGGACAGACATTTACCAAAGCTCATGACGATAGGACAGAGACATTTACCAAAGCTCATGACGATAGGACAGAGACATTTACCAAAGCTCATGACGATAGGACAGACATTTACAAAGTCATGACGATAGGACAGACATTTACCAAAGCTTCATGACGATAGGACAGACATTTACCAAAGCTCATGACGATAGGACAGACATTTACCAAAGTCATGACATAGACAGACATTACCAAAGCTCATGACGATAGGACAGAGACATTTACCAAAGTTGATGAAGTAGTTGATGGCAGTGAAAATTCAATAAAATGAACTAAACAGGAAACAGAAATACCAACATTTTCAAAAATAATCAAGCCAACTGACTTCCTGGCAGAGACAATTTCATGTGAGCTCAGTGAACATGTGAAAGAGCAGAGTGACGTGTTTGTATGCAAAGGTTTACAAACAGACTGAGTTTAGGCTGAAGTTTCAGGATGCATGATTCAGCTGTTTTTGTCACGTAGCAAAGTCAATTTTACATTTATATAATTATAATTATGGCCTGTTTGTGATACACAATACAGGCTTTTCTTGATTTGACATGAGTAAAGGTTTGATGCATTCTCCATTAATTAAACAACCCACACAAAAATGTTCCTCCCGGAACCACAGCATCCAGGCTTTAAAAGGAGCTGCAGCATCCTCCAGACTCACAACTCACCTCAGACCCTCCACAGAGCCACAGAAGAGCCACAGAAGAGCCACAGAAGAGCCACAGAAGAGCCACAGAGAGCCACAGAAGAGCCACAGAAGAGCCACAGAAGAGCCACAGACGTCCAGACGCATAAAGCCAGACCAAAACCTTCACTGAAAACTACAAAATGAAAACCTCTCTGCTCCTGTGTGTGGCCCTGACCATCGCTCTGAGCATCACCTCAGGTACGGCCCATTTTAGTCCTGTTTTAGACCCAATTTTGTCCTGGTTTAGTCTTGTTTTTAATCTGTTTTAAGTACATCTTTAATCCTGGTTCAGACCCGGTTTAACCCTGTGTTCAGTCTTGCTTTAGTCCTGGTTCAGACCTGATCTAACCTTGTGTTCTGGTCTTGTTGCAGTGGCGAGTCTCTCCTGTCATGTTTGTGATGATCTAACTGACACCAAATGTACAACAACGACGGCTAAAGCCTGCGCCGACGGAGAAACTCGCTGTGTGTCGGCCACGATCACCGGTAAGAACTCCACATGAGCCTGAACACTCCTGAACACTCCTGAACACCTCTCTCTCTTCCACAGCCACGGCCACCAACGTCGGCTCCACCACAGTCAAGTACAAAGGGTGCGCCCCAGTCGCCGTCTGTCCAGCCACTAAAACTTACGACTTTTCTATGGACGTGGGAATTGCCAACGCGTTGGGCCAAGCCATTTGCTGCAACACAGACAACTGTAACAACGCTGATGCTGCCGGTGAGTTTGTAATGACAATGTGTGACCTGCTGTGATTGGTCCTGATGGTGTATATGACCTCTGACCTCTGACCTTGTCTCCCTCAGCTCCAACCGCTCCGGCCGCTGGAACTCTGAAGTGCTACGGCTGTAACCCTCTGACTGGAACCTGCAGCGCCAACCTGGCCTGTAACGCTCTGGAGACCAAGTGCTTCAGCTCCTTAGGTCAGTCAGAGCTGGACACCTGCAAGTCTGCCAGAGCTGAACACCTGCAGGGTTCTATAATCCTTGTGTTGTTTTGCAGTGAATATAAATGGCGACACCAAGGCCCGCTTGGGTTACGGTTGTTCTTCGCAGTATGTTTGTGAAGCTGCAGCCCTTCTGGCCAAGTCGCCTGTGCTCGCCGACATTGTCACCGTCCAAGGAGCACCCGCCTGCTGCAGCACCGCCAACAACTGCAACGTCCCACCCACAATTACTGCCACCACCGCCGCTCCCACTACAGGAGGTACGGCGAACCTCAGAGCTTGTTTATGTTGTTGTTGTTTGAGTTGTTGCTGAACTTTGTTTGTTTGTTTGTTGACAGGTGCCTCTTCAGTCGCAGCGATGCTTCTGCTCCACGCTTTGGCGCTGGTCCTGGCTCTGCTCTTTTAAACTCACAGTTGTTTGGGTCTAACTGCTGTTGTGTTGAATGTTAAAGTTTGATTTTTGATTTGTTAAAGTCGTGTTGGTCTGTGAGGCCTCGAGGACTTGAGGCCGAGGTCAAACTGCTTCTGAAGATATAATCGTTTGTGTTTGTTTATTTACTGCAAAATGTGAAACATAATAATAAAACCAAACTCTGCACTGAAAACTTAGGGGAGGGGATTCAGTGGAAGAGCTGTGATTATGTATTGATCATGTAGATGTGTTTTAATACATTAATAAATAATATATAAGAACACTGAAACTGAATGTTTTCTTTGTAAATATTTGTGTTTTTTTTATTCACAAACGACTCTGCTTCTCGTGTCAGATTAATCTGAACTTTTTAAACTTTTTAATCATAAACCTGACATAATTAAGCAATACATCAGTTTATTTCTGTAGAGCCAAACATCATTGAAGGCTGTTCAATAGCAACAGAAGCAACAGGAAATCAATGACTGATCAATAAAGCAGAAGCAGAACCCTAAGTTTTCAAATCATTAAAGTTCAACTAACACATTTAACCCTCGTGCACCCCTTTCAAATAATCACACCTGTGATCCTAGAGTGCAAAAATGCACTCTCATTTTCAACACCCATTATTTTATATAAAACAATTTTTTCTCCAACTTTTTTCACATCAATCTCTTCGTCTACTTCTCCTCTAAACATAGATATTAAATATTATAAAAATTATTACAATTTTAACCCCTTAAATGCTGTTTGTATATGAGAAAGTAGCATATTTTTGATGCTGAAAAAGTGAAAAAAGTGGAATTTTTCAAAATCCTTCAATATTTTTTCTTTCATGGTGTGGGATTTATAGACCCTGGTGGTGGCCTAAATAGTGTGAAAACTGATTTGGTCACTTTTATAGTTTTGGCACAAAGTCCATTTTAAGACCTAAAAACACCATTGGCCCAGCTTTAACCCGCCTATGACAAAGTGACCGCTAACAATACCCTTTTACTTCTTACATATTGTAAACTTTTCTCAAACTTTTTTCACATTAATCTCTTTATCCACTCCTGCTCTAAACATAAATACTAAATATTGTATAAATTATTGGAATTTTAACCCCATAAAAGCCTTGTAAGTGAAAAACTTATACACATGTTTTTGATTGAAAACATAAAAATGTGGTATTTTTGCATTATACTTTAATACATTTTACTTTTTTAGTGTGGGATTTATAGAGGCTGGGGGTGCTAAAATAGTGCCAAAACTGACTTGGTCACTTTTTTAGTTTTTACATAAAGTCCATTTTTTAGACAAGTAATTAAAAAAATGTTTTAGGCTAAGTAATAACATCTAACAATATCCCATTACTTTTTACATATTGTAAACTTTTCTTCAACTTTTTTCACATCAATCACTTTATTTACTTCTGCTCTATTCATACATATCACTTTTATTTCATATTTTGACTTTTTAACCTACCTAAGTCCAGCTCAACATGTGGAGATGGCCCTATAAGAGCTGTACTGCAGCAGCTCACAGCTCCTGACCGACGCCCCAGTGGCTCTGAAGAATGGATCAAATACACACAATGACTAAGGATCAATACAGTTGACCTCTACCTTTATACTGAAGCACTTTTCTCTCTTGTCTACTCATTTCGAGAGTCACAAAGAAAACTATGAGCCAAAAGGCAAAAACGTTCTCTTGAAGTTTACGTTCAAATGCACCTGTGTAAACAAAACTGTACTTTGTTTTTTATTTGGGTTTATCTGCTGGACAAGTGTTTTCCCCTTCAAACAGAGGGGAAAACACTCTGTTTGAAGCAGAGCGATTCTAGACTTCCAAGTTTAGGGGTGCTTAGAACCAAGGGGATAGGATGCGCGCGGAGCGCGCAGAATATTTTGTACTTTTTTTGCCTATAAAAACGCGCCACACTCTTATTTTTCCTCTCTGTGGATTAATTATGGCAAAGAAACACATGATAGTGCACATACGTATTTTGTGTGATTTTTATGTGTTTGGGGACTTTTTGGCCAAATTGCAGGTAATTTGCTGTATTCTAGTACACTTTAGAGGTTTTATAGTCACATCCAATACAAGTCTTTATGTTTCCATAGGTTCATTTTCCAGTCTGGTCTGGTGTGTCTCCTCTTGTGCTCTTCACACATGAACCTTCAGTCTGTTTCACAAACACAACTAAGTCTTTGACAGGACGTCTGCACACAAGTTTATATTGATGACGATTAGATACCGATGGAGCCTAAAACGTCTTTTTCAGGAGTTTCTGCACGTTTCTCCGCGAATATTAAACCAATTTTCGTCAAATAAAAAGTGGTGTCGAGCTTGACACATGAAGCACTCTATTATGACATCGAAATTATTCAAGAAAGCTTAAATGTCCCCACAAAAGATGAATTTACAAACGTGCAACACAGGGCGCCCAGCGCTTTCATTTTAGTGATTGACAGCATGAATCTCTTGACAGTCAGAACAACGTTCAAATGTACATCTACTTTGCAACAAGCTTGACACAAATACCTGGGCTAAAACCTATGACTGCACTGGCACCACACTCCTCCGGGCTGCAGAATCAACGTAACTCCTCCACACCTCACCAAAAGTGCCGCTGTGGGACACGGGCTAAGAGCGGATCAAACCACTTGGCCAAAAAACATAGGGGGTGTAATATTGTGAGGGCTTAAGAAAATACGATCATGGGCATAACAAATGACAAGCATGAAATACGGAAAGCAAAAAATTGAAATTAGTAATAAAAAAAACAAAAAAGAGAGATGAAAATTTTAGGGGTGCTTTTAAAAATGTATGGGGTGCTTAAGCACCCCTAAAAAGGGTCTAGACTCGCCCCTGGTTTGAAGGGGAAAAGTGAAAAAGTGTGTTTGTGTGTCTGGGTAAGTCAAAATAAGGCTTTACGGGAGAATAAAAGAGGAATACAGCTGAGGATGAGATTTAGACTAGATTTGATTGTGATGGATTTTCACACTTTAGACTTGCACTTGCATTCTGGCTCTCTCACACCTACATATAGTGGCTCCATATACATTTTTTACCCAGGTACAAGCAGACAACCCTTAGGCATCCCCCCAAAACAAAAAAAATATTTTAGGTGAAAAAAATGAGCAGAAGTGGGAAAGACATTTGTAGGTTCAAATGCACAAATGCATGTTTGTGTTGCATTCAAGGAAAAAAGGAAATGCAACTAAAAATTAAAATGCTTAAAAAATCTTAAAAATTTAACCCCTTTTCATCAGTGAGAAACAAAAAAATATTTCTAAAATCACATTTTAAAACAAATCTGTAGTGTTGAAAAAGTGTGTTTATAATGGAAGTCAATGGGACAAAAATGCACTCTAGGACCACGGGTGTGAGTATTTGAATTATAGGCTTATAAAATTACTTGACACACAAAATAACCTCAGAATCTGAAAGAGCGTCAAAAAACACACAACCTGGCCAAGTTTCATGAGATTTGATGCACCACAGCCAAAGTTATTGAAAAAAGGAAAGTTGCGATGGACAAAAATGCACCCGGGGGTGTAGGAGGGTTAAAGAGGTGTGGGGACATTTTCCGGTTGGTTTGATATAATATCGTCTGAATATTGTACTTGAGTTATGCAGATATCCGTTTTTGTCACTATCGTCCAGCCCTACTTGTTGGAGGAACAAAAAGTTAAACCTGGAACCTTGTTGCTGTGAGTGAAGAATGTTAGCCGACCTAATTTAACCTTGTAGCACAATTAACATTTTTGAAATAGCTCATGCATGACTGTAACACTTTTATTCACATGAACAAATGTTTTTCTCATGTACGCATGTTGGTTCATATTAGCAAATGTTATTTTCACATGAACAGATGAATACTTGTGCTATAGTAATTATTAGGTTCCATAAATA
Source organism: Mugilogobius chulae (assembly GCA_038363315.1). Taxonomy (NCBI): domain Eukaryota; kingdom Metazoa; phylum Chordata; class Actinopteri; order Gobiiformes; family Gobiidae; genus Mugilogobius; species Mugilogobius chulae. The sequence continues at coordinate 5,891,167 of CM076412.1, read as the reverse complement.
CCTGTCACTTTAGAATAATGTCCATAAAAGTGTTTGTAAATGTTTTGTTCATGTTACGTATTTGTGAAATAAACATTTGTAAATGAGTACTTACGTTTTATTATTGATCAGTCATGATTTACTAACATTAACAAACTAACAAAACCTAAGATAACTATCACTATGTCTTATGATATAACGATAGGACAGACATTTACCAAAGCTCATGACGATAGGACAGACATTTACCAAAGCTCATGACGATAGGACAGACATTTACCAAAGCTCATGACGATAGGACAGACATTTACCAAAGCTCATGACGATAGGACAGACATTTACCAAAGCTCATGACGATAGGACAGAGACATTTACCAAAGCTCATGACGATAGGACAGACATTTACCAAAGCTCATGACGATAGGACAGAGACATTTACCAAAGTTGATGAAGTAGTTGATGGCAGTGAAAATTCAATGAAATGAACTAAACAGGAAACAGAAATACCAACATTTTCAAAATAATCAAGCCAACTGACTTCTCTGCGCAGAGACAATTTTCATGTGAGCTCAGTGAACATGTGAAAGAGCAGAGTGACGTGTTTGTATGCAAAGGTTTACAAACAGACTGAGTTTAGGCTGAAGTTTCAGGATGCATGATTCAGCTGTTTTTGTCACGTAGCAAAGTCAACTTTACATTTATATAATTATAATTATGTCCTGTTTGTGATACACAATACAGGCTTTTCTTGATTTGACATGAGTAAAGGTTTGATGCATTCTCCAATAATTAAACAATCAAGACAAAACGGTTCCTCCCAAGAACAACAGCATCCAGGCTTTAAAAGGAGCTGCAGCATCCTCCAGACTCACAACTCACCTCAGGCCCTCCACAGAGCCACAGAAGAGCCACAGAAGAGCCACAGAAGAGCCACAGAAGAGCCACAGAAGAGCCACAGAAGAGCCACAGAAGAGCCACAGAAGAGCCACAGAAGCCTTCTCGGTGACAGAAGAGGATGTCCACAAGCTTTTCCGGAAGCAAAACCCACGGAAAGCCCCGGGTCCGGACGGTGTCTCTCCCGCCACCCTGAGACACTGCGCAGAGGAACTGTCTCCAGTCTTCACGGACATTTTCAACATCTCCCTGGAGTCCTGCCATGTTCCTGCCTGCTTCAAGCTGTCCACCATCGTCCTTGTCCCAAGAAGCCCCGTATCACTGGACTTAATGACTACAGGCCTGTGGCGCTGACGTCTGTAGTCATGAAGTCATTCGAGCGCCTGGTCCTCCCTCACCTCAAGTCCTTCACCTCTCCCCTCCTGGACCCTCTGCAGTTCACCTACAGAGCCAACAGGTCTGTAGACGACGCCATCAACCTGGCCCTCCACTTCATCCTGCAGCACCTGGACTCCCCGGGAACCTACGCTAGGATCCTGTTTGTGAACTTCAGCTCTGCGTTCAACACCATCCTCCCTGCTCTGCTCCAGGACAAGCTCTCCCAGCTCAACCTGCAGGTGGATCACTGACTTCCTGACGGACCGGAGGCAGTGCGTGCGGCTGGGGAAGAATGTCTCCACCACTCGGACTATCAACACAGAAACTCCACAGGGCTGTGTACTTTCTCCCCTGCTCTTCTCCCTGTACACCAACTGCTGCACCTCCAGCCATGACTCTGTTAAACTGATCAAGTTTGCGGACGACACCACCCTCATCGGACTCATCTCTGACGGTGATGAGTCTGTCTACAGGAGGAGGTAGACCTGGTGTCCTGGTGATGAGTCGTCTACAGGAGGAGGTAGACCTGGTGTCCTGGTGATGAGTCTGTCTACAGGAGGAGGTAGACCTGGTGTCCTGGTGATGAGTCTGTCTACAGGAGGAGGTAGACCTGGTGTCCTGGTGATGAGTCTGTCTACAGGAGGAGGTAGACCTGGTGTCCTGGTGATGAGTCTGTCTACAGGAGGAGGTAGACCTGGTGATGAGTCTGTCTACAGGAGAAGGTAGACCTGGGTCCTGGTGATGAGTCTGTCTACAGGAGGAGGTAGACCTGGTGTCCTGGTGATGAGTCTGTCTACAGGAGGAGGTAGACCTGGTGATGAGTCTGTCTACAGGAGGAGGCAGACCTGGTGTCCTGGTGATGAGTCTGTCTACAGGAGGAGGTAGACCTGGTGTCCTGGTGATGAGTCTGTCTACAGGAGGAGGTAGACCTGGTGTCCTGGTGCAGCAGCAACAACCTGAAGACAGTGGAGATGATTGTGGACTTCAGGAAAGTCACAGCCCCCTCACCCCCCCTCGTCCTGACAGACTCCCCCATCACCACTGTGGACTCCATCCGCTTCCTCGGCACCACCATCACACAGGACCTGAAGTGGGAGCCGTCCATCAGCTCCCTGATCAAAAAGGCCCAGCAGAGGATGTACTTCCTGCGGCAGCTGAAGAAAGCCAAGCTGCCGGCCAGATGATGGTGCAGTTTTACACGGCCATCATTGAGTCCATCCTCACCTCCTCCATCACCGTGTGGTACGCTGGAGCCACAGTCAGGGACAGACACAGACTGCAGCGCATTGTGCGCTCTGCTGAGAAGGTGATTGGCTGCAGCCTTCCATCTCTCCATGACCTGTACGTCTCCAGGACCTGTACGTCTCCAGGACCGTACGTCTCCAGACCTGACGTCTCCAGGACCTGTACGTCTCCAGGACCTGTACGTCTCCAGGACCTGTACGTCTCCAGGACCGTACGTCTCCAGGACCTGTACGTCTCCAGGACCTGTACGTCTCCAGGACCCGTACGTCTCCAGGACCCGTACGTCTCCAGGACCTGTACGTCTCAGGACCTGTACGTCTCCAGGACCTGTGCGTCTCCAGGACCTGTACGTCTCCAGGACCTGTACGTCTCCAGGACCTGTACGTCTCCAGGACCTGTACGTCTCCAGGACCGTACGTCTCCAGGACCTGTACGTCTCCAGGACCCGTACGTCTCCAGGACCCGTACGTCTCCAGGACTGTACGTCTCCAGGACCTGTACGTCTCCAGGACTCGGGGCCGTGTCCAGGACCCGTACGTCTCCAGGACCTGTACGTCTCCAGGACCTGTACGTCTCCAGGACCCGTACGTCTCCAGGACCCGTACGTCTCCAGGACCCGTACGTCTCCAGGACCCGTACGTCTCCAGGACCTGTACGTCTCCAGGACCCGTACGTCTCCAGGACCCAGGACCTGTACGTCTCCAGGACCCGTACGTCTCCAGGACCCGTGCGTCTCCAGGACCTGTGCGTCTCCAGGACCTGTACGTCTCCAGGACCCGTACGTCTCCAGGACCCGTACGTCTCCAGGACCCGTACGTCTCCAGGACCCGTACGTCTCCAGACCTGTACGTCTCCAGGACCTGTACGTCTCCAGGACCTGTACGTCTCCAGGACCTGTACGTCTCCAGGACCCGTACGTCTCCAGGACCCGTACGTCTCCAGGACCTGTACGTCTCCAGACCTGTACGTCTCCAGGACCGTGCGTCTCCAGACCTGTACGTCTCCAGGACCTGTACGTCTCCAGGACCTGTACGTCTCCAGACCTGTACGTCTCCAGGACCTGTACGTCTCAGGACCTGTACGTCTCCAGACCTGTACGTCTCCAGGACCTGTACGTCTCCAGGACTCGGGGCGTGCAGGTGGATAGCAGCTGACCCTTCTCACCCTGGACACAGACTTTTTGAGCCACTCCCCTCGGGCAGGAGGCTACGGTCCATCCGGACCAGAACCTCACGTCACAAGAACAGTTTCTTTCCCTCTGCTGTTGGACTCATGAACACTCTATAAACCTGTGACTCTGTTGATCTCCTGCATTGTCACTTTAACAGTCACATCATCACCTGTCACTTTATTCACTTTATTCATTCATGTTAGTATTATCTTACCTCTTGCACTGACAGATTGCACTGTTGTTTTGACTGTTCTGATTACTGTGTATATTTTTATTGCCTAATTTTTATTGGCCTATTTTTGCATGCCCTTATACTTGATTTTATATAACTTAAATATTTTTATTTTTTTTTTTTTATCTATTATTTGATATTTTTTTTTTTTACTCTTTAGATTCTTTATCTTATATTTAGTGCATTTTCTGCTAGTGTTGATATGTTTGCAACATTTAGCGATAGGACAGACATTTACCAAAGCTCATGACGATAGTGACGAGGATTAGTCATGAGATAGAAGAATTTACGCCATGGATAGGACAGACTTACCAAGCTCATGACGATAGGGTGAGGGTTGCTGTGACCCTGAGAGACTTGAACATCTCCACTTGGGGCAGGACTCTACTCCACCTGCAGAGGGCGTCGGTGAAGAAGCTCAAATGTTTCATACCTTTAATTATACACATTGTTATTCCGAAGCCCCTCCCACTGTTCGGTAATTGACCCGGTGCATGTAGCTGTTTGTTTTCCTATTGTTTTAGCATTAAAATGTAAACGCCAACACTTTTCTAAACACACTGGTGAAGCATTGTCCTGGTTTGTAAAGTATTCAACATGTTCTTTGAGAGAGCCAATCACAGCTCACCATTCACTGCCTGATTCAGATTCAATAGAAATGAACTAAACAGGAAATAGAAATCCAGCATTTTCAAAAATAAACAAGCCAACTGCACAGAGACAGAGTGAAGTGACCTCATGTTTGTGTCCAATCGGTTAAGAAACGAGGTCAGTCTGAGTTTATGCTGAAGTCGTCCTGAACCTGTCATGTGGCAAAGTCTATTTTACATTTATATAATTATAATTATGGCCTGTTTGCAATACACAATGCAGGCTTTTGTTGATGTGACGTGAGAAAAGGTGTGATGCATTCTCCGTTAGTGAAACAACCAAGACAAAACAATTCCAAGAACAACAGCATCCAGGCTTTAAAAGGAGCAGCAGCATCCTCCCGGCGCACAACTCACCTCAGACCCTCCACGGAGCTACAGAAGAGCCGCAAGAAGAGCCACAGAAGAGCCGCAGAGGAGCCGCAGAAGGAAGAGGCCACAGGAGCCACAGACGTCCAGGCATAGAAAACCAGACCAAAAACCTTCACTGAAAACTACAAACATGAAAACCTCTCTGCTCCTGTGTGTGGCCCTGACCATCGCTCTGAGCATCACCTCAGGTACGGCCCATTTTAGTCCTGTTTTAGTCCCAATTTTGTTCTGGTTTAGTCCTGTTTTTAGTCCGTTTTAAAGACAGCTTTAAGCCTGATTCAGACCAGATTCAGACTTGGTTCAGACCTGGTTTAACCCTGTGTTCTGGTCTTGTTTCAGTGGCGAGTCTCTCCTGTACTGTTTGTACTGATTCAACTGACGCCAGCTGTACGTCGACGGCGAGTGTAGCCTGCAGCGGCGGAGAAACTCAGTGTGTGTCGGCCACGATCCAAAGTAAGAACTCCACATGAGCCTGAACACTCTTGAACACTCCTGAACACCTCTCTCTCTCACAGCCACCTCCGCCGGATCCGTCACCACACAGAAACTTAAAGCGTGCGCTGCAGCCACCCTCTGTCCATCAAGCAACACTTTTGACCATTCTCTGAACGTGGGAAGTGCCAACGTGTTGGCCAAAGCCGTTTGCTGCAGCACAGACAACTGTAACAGCGCTGATGCTCCCAGTGAGTTTGTAATGACATAATGTGTGACCTCCTGATGGTGTATATGACCTCTGACCTCTGACCTTGTCTCCCTCAGCTCCAACCGCTCCTCCCACTGGAACTCTGAAGTGCTACAGCTGTAACCCTCTGACTGGAGCCTGCTCTGCCGACCTGGCCTGTAACACTCTGGAGACCAAGTGCTTCAGCTCCTCAGGTCAGTCAGAGCTGAACACCTGCAAGTCTGTCAGAGCTGTACACCTGCAGGGTTCTATAATCCTTGTGTTGTGTTGCAGTGATTCCAAAGGGCGGAAGCACAGCCATCAAGGGTTACGGTTGTTCTTCGGGAGGTCTTTGTGACGCTGCAGCTGCTCTGGCCTCGTCGCCTCTGGTCGCCAACGTCGGCACCATCCAAGGAACACCCACCTGCTGCAACACCGGCAACAACTGCAACCTCCCACCCACCACCGCCCCACCCACGACCACTACCACCACAACCACCACCACAACTCCAACAACAACCACTACAACTCCAACAACAACCACACAACTCCAACAACACTACAACCACACCACCACTGCAGCCACTACAGCAGGTACGACAAACGTCAGAGCCTGTTTGTGTTGTTGTTGTTGTTTGAGTTGTTGTTGATCCTTGTTTGTTTGTTTGTTGACAGGTGCCTCTTCAGTCGCAGCGATGCTTCTGCTCCACGCTTTGGCGCTGGTCCTGGCTCTGCTCTCTTAAACTCACAGTAGTTTGGGTCTAACTGCTGTTGTGTTGAATGTTAAAGTTTGATTTTTGATTTGTTAAAGTCGTGTTGGTCTGTGAGGCCTCGAGGACTTGAGGCCGAGGTCAAACTGCTTCTGAAGGATATTTGTTTGTGTTGTGTATTAAGTGCAAAACGTGAAACATAATAATAAACAAACTCTGCACTGAAAACTTGAACACATGATCTGAACAGCCGAAAGGTCTCAGGGAAAGGATTCAGTGGAAGAGCTGTGATTATGTATTTATTATGAAGACGTGTTTTAATAAAATATAAAAACACTGGAACTGCATGTTTTTTTTTGTAAATATTTGTGTATTTTTTTTATTCACAAACGACCTGCTTCTCGTGTCGGATTAATCTGAACTTTTGACTAATCATAAACCTGACATAATTAAGCAATACATCAGTTTATTTCTGTAGAGCCAAAATCATTGCAAGGCTGTTCAATTAGCAACAGAAGCAACAGGAAATCAATGACTGATCAATAAAGCAGAAGCAGGGTTAGTGTCAGGTGTTTGTTTTGGACTGGGGCCGTCTGAGGCTTTGGGGCATTTTACAGGAGTGTTTCAAAACAAAAGAACATGTTTCAGACAAAAGCACAGTACACGCCCGACATAATAACGTCTGAGAAACAAGAACAAATCAATTATGTTTATGAGACGAGAAACAAACAAAAACAGGCCAAACAAAACAACAGAAGAGTGTCCTCCCTTAAACCTGCCGAGCCATGAGTCATCTGCAAACAGCTTTGTTCAGGCTGTGAGGCTGTTTCCGGTGCATGTCTTTAATTTGAACCAGGTCAATGTTTTTATTCACAGTGACTGGTCTGGTCCCTCTTCAAGTCCGTAAAAAGTTCTCCCATCCTGCTTTTTAATCTTTTACAAAAGAAATGAACATAAATGAACTTCACAGATTTCATGTTCAAAAGAATTATTATAAACGTGACCTGGCCTGACCTCAAAGATTCTTCTTTAATTAAGCTTCAATTACTGTATATTAAATCAAGAATTTAAAGACACACCTAAGAACAACATCATTACCAAAGTCCAGTTTATGGTGACTCAGCTAAACTCAGAGTGAGTCTCTTTTCTACGGCTCCAATGGGCCGACCGGACACAGGCTCAGGGGCTCCGCCTTCTGCCCGGGGCCCTTCCAATCAGGACACATTTTTACTGATTGTCACTTATTCTGTTTTATATATATGTTTATAGAGTGACACTTAATTAGCAATAAATCCAAACCGGTTACAGCTATTGCTTAAAATGTTTTCCTGCCCACACATTTGCTTTCCGGCCAGTTCTCTCTTCGATTCATTTTGATCTTTGTAAACATTGACACAATAGTATAATAATATAATAATACTTTTTATTATAGGGTCTAAGGACAGAAGGAGGGTCTAAGGACAGAAGGAGGGTCTAAGGACAGAAGGAGGGTCTAAGGACAGAAGGAGGGTCTAAGGACAGAAGGAGGGTCTAAGGACAGAAGGAGAGTCTAAGGACAGAAGGAGGGTCTAAGGACAGAGGAGGGTCTAAGGACAGAAGGAGGGTCTAAGGACAGAAGGAGAGACTAAGGACAGAAGGAGGTCTAAGGACAGAAGGAGAGTCTAAGGACAGAAGGAGGGTCTAAGGACAGAAGGAGAGACTAAGGACAGAAGGAGGGTCTAAGGACAGAAGGAGAGTCTAAGGACAGAAGGAGGGTCTAAGGACAGAAGGAGGGTCTAAGGACAGAAGGAGGGTCTAAGGACAGAAGGAGGGTCTAAGGACAGAAGGAGAGTCTAAGGACAGAAGGAGAGACTAAGGACAGAAGGAGGTCTAAGGACAGAAGGAGAGTCTAAGGACAGAAGGAGGGTCTAAGGACAGAAGGAGAGTCTAAGGACAGAAGGAGACTAAGGACAGAAGAGAGTCTAAGACAGAAGGAGGGTCTAAGGACAGAAGAGAGTCTAAGGACAGAAGGAGGGTCTAAGGACAGAAGGAGAGTCTAAGGACAGAAGGAGAGTCTAAGGACAGAAGGAGAGTCTAAGGACAGAAGGAGGGTCTAAGGACAGAAGGAGAGTCTAAGGACAGAAGGAGAGTCTAAGGACAGAAGGAGGGTCTAAGGACAGAAGGAGAGTCTAAGGACAGAAGGAGGGTCTAAGGACAGAAGGAGAGTCTAAGGACAGAAGGAGGGACTAAGGACAGAAGGAGGGACTAAGGACAGAAGGGAGTCTAAGGACAGAAGGAGAGTCTAAGGACAGAAGGAGAGACTAAGGACAGAAGGAGAGTCTAAGGACAGAAGGAGAGTCTAAGGACAGAAGGAGGGTCTAAGGACAGAAGGAGGGACTAAGGACAGAAGGAGAGTCTAAGGACAGAAGGAGAGTCTAAGGGACAGAAGGAGAGTCTAAGGACAGAAGGAGAGTCTAAGGACAGAAGGAGAGACTAAGGACAGAAGGAGAGTCTAAGGACAGAAGGAGAGACTAAGGACAGAAGGAGAGTCTAAGGACAGAAGGAGGGACTAAGGACAGAAGGAGAGTCTAAGGACAGAAGGAGAGTCTAAGGACAGAAGGAGAGTCTAAGGACAGAAGGAGAGTCTAAGGACAGAAGGAGGGTCTAAGGACAGAAGGAGGGTCTAAGGACAGAAGGAGGGTCTAAGGACAGAAGGAGGGTCTAAGGACAGAAGGAGGGTTCTAAGGACAGAAGGAGAGTCTAAGGACAGAAGGAGGGTCTAAGGACAGAAGGAGAGTCTAAGGACAGAAGGAGAGACTAAGGACAGAAGGAGGGACTAAGGACAGAAGGAGGGTCTAAGGACAGAAGGAGGGCTAGACAGAAGGAGAGTCTAAGGACAGAAGGAGAGTCTAAGGACAGAAGGAGGGTCTAAGGACAGAAGGAGAGTCTAAGGACAGAAGGAGGGTCTAAGGACAGAAGGAGGGTCTAAGGACAGAAGGAGAGTCTAAAGACAGAAGGAGAGTCTAAGGACAGAAGGGAGAGTCTAAGACAGAAGGAGAGACTAAGGACAGGGGATGTTCTGGACAATCATTCATCTGCTCTACTAATAATCTCTTGATCAAATGTTTTATTGAATATGTATTGTTTTATTTTGATTTCCTTATTCATGTTTGCTATATTAATAATCTTGGGAAGTCCTCAGAGACGACTGTTGTTGTAATTTTGGGCTATACAAAAAAATTGATTTGATACTACATTTTGGGGCAAACTGTGCTGCTGTTTGTGAAAAAGGGCATCAGCGCCTGTTTTGCCTCCGGAAGTTGTTGCGGTTTCACATTGGGCCAACCATGCTCACCTAACCTGTCCAGCCAGAAGGTTAAATCTCAAAGATTTGTGAATTCACAAACACGAAATAAACCATCTGCATTCCAGCCGCGCGATTGGTTTGAGAGTCCGAAGCGGCGGTGTTTCGGCCAATCACATCAGAGCAGCGTGGTTCTGAGGCCCAATCACATTGTAGCAGGGCAGGCTAACACGACTGTTATGAATGAATGAATGAATGTCTTTATTTGAGCTGGTTACAATCAATATAGTCAGACAAGCAAACAGACATTTACATCCAAGTTTGCCAAAAGCTCAAAAGGAGCAGCAGAAGTACAAGTACTTACAGTATGATAGCTTGCCCCCAGAGTTGTACATAAGACAATATAGCTGTACAATACAATGATTTAATATATAAGCAATCAATAGTTGTCATAGCAGTTACCAGTACAGCTGTTAGCGCTGAGTCTGATGCAAGCTAAACAAAGACGGCTGCTCTGTGGATGTTTGTCTTTCTGCTGCTTTTGATGCAGTTTTAACAGTAATTTCTTTTTGAAAGAAGAGCAGTATATGTGACACTTGTTCTATCCCACGCAGACTTTGGATACACCATTATGAGTTGTTGCTGATGATGGTTAAGCACTAATTAGGTCGCCGCTCACCCAATCAGCCAATCAGTATTTCACTAAACCCCCACCTTTTCTCAAACACTTTCAGAGAGTCAAGTCCCAGATGGAGCTAGTGAGAACTCGGATAGAAGTTCAACACAGATCATCTGGAGCGAGACAGGTTAATGCTCACCCTCTTCTATCGAGCTTATATAGCAGGGGTCGGGAACCTATGGCTCGGGAGCCAGATGTGGCTCTTTTGATGATTGCATCTGGCTCTCAGAAAATCTTTGCAGATATTTTTAAAATAATTAATGAATTACATTAATAATAAAACAATACATTAATCATGGTGCTACAAAATAGGCTTTAAAAATATTATGTATTTTAGTCAATTTCACGGAATTAAAAAGTGTTTGCGCTTAAGCCAATCACATCTGTCCCCCGGGCACGCATCTGATTGTGGGTAAAAACGTACGCTTCCCGCGGTTTCATCACTTTCATCAGTCAAACAGCTAGCGAAGTGGTTTATGCTGAGCAGCAAAATCAACTTTATCAACGAAAATGGCGAAAAGAAAAAAAGATGAAGAGTATCGTACATTTCAGCCGGAATGGACAGAGGAATTTGCCTTTGTGGAGACGTCAGGGACTGCGGTTTGTCTCATATGCAATGATAAAATTTCTTCCATGAAACGGTCAAATATAAAGCGACACTTCGACACACGCCATGCCGCATTTGCATCGAAATATCCAGCGGGAGATAACAGGAAAAAAGCCTGCCAGGAGCTGCTAAAACGCGTGCAAGCCAGCCAACAGCATCTCCGCGTATGGACCCAGCAAGGTGACGGGAATTCGGCCAGTTTTGCGGGCTCTTTAGCAATAGTGAGAAACGGAAAGCCCTTCACAGACGGCGATTTTGCCAAAGCATTTATGCTTGATGTGGCTAATGAACTTTTTGACGACTTTGCGAATAAAGACAAGATAATCAAACGCATAAAAGACATGCCTTTGTCAGCAAGAACTGTTCACGACCGTACAATGATGATGTCAAATCAAGTGGAGGAAAGACAAGTAAAGGACCTAAATACAGCTCCTTATTTTTCCCTCGCTTTGGATGAATCGACAGACGTCAGTCATGTATCCCAGTTTAGTGTGATTGCAAGGTACGCTGTCGGTGACACACTGCGTGAGGAAAGTCTTGCAGTTTTGCCAATGAAAGCGTCAACTAGAGGAGAGGATTTATTCAAGACTTTCATGGAGTTCGCTAAAGAAAAAAAATTACAAATGGACAAACTTATTTCGGTGTGTACTGATGGTGCGCCGTGTATGGTCGGGAAAAACAGAGGATTTGTTGCTCTCCTTCGTGAAAAGGAAAATAGACCCATCCTAACATTTCACTGTATTTTACATCAGGAGGCGCTTTGTGCTCAACTGTGTGACAAGCAGCTTGGAGACGTGATGTCGCTGGTCATTCGGATTGTCAATTTTATTGTTGCCCGCGCACTAAATGATCGTCAATTTAAATCACTACTTGATGAAGTTGGAAGTCATTATCCCGGCCTGCTTTTACACAGCAATGTGCGTTGGTTGTCAAGAGGGAAGGTGCTTACCCGCTTTGCCGCTTGTCTGAGCGAAATACGTACTTTTCTCGAAATGAAAGACATCGAGCATCCTGAGCTGGCCAATACTGAATGGCTACTGAAGTTTTACTATCTTGTGGACATAACTGAACATTTAAACCAGCTCAACGTGAAAATGCAAGGCAGTGGAAACACAATC